>OZ025241.1:30072723-30097723 GCA_964019155.1 Osedax fenrisi | reverse complement strand
TTAATATATATTATTATCTAATATTAATATTGTAATGATTATACATTTTATTAAAATAATTATATATGTAGGAAATATATAAATTTTATAAACACAACTTTTTAACATTTAACTGCCTGTGTGGCTCAGTGGCTAAGGCGTCAGACACACAAGCAGTAGGACACGGGTTCGACCCTCGTCCGGACCATTAATTAATTTTATAAAATGGGTCTTAAAATATTATTTAGAAGTGATCTTATATAATTGTGTATAAATAAATGATCGGCTCTCGTTAAAACCATGGATGCCTTAACATGAGAGCGGCTTCGAAGGGACATTAGAGCCATATGTGGTTATAAGTGAAAACTTCATCTAAGTTCCTGGATGGGATGAAAGGACTCCACCAAATAAAAATAACAATAACAATAACAAATATAAATGTTGAGCAAAAACCCAAAAACCCAAAAACCCAAAAAACCAGTATTTTGCATTTTGGTTTAAACCTATAAAACCCAAAAAACCCAAAAACCCAACATTGCCAACCCTGCTGTCAGGTAAACCTCGTAGTGCTGACCAGCAATAGTCACTTAATATGAGTGATGGCCATCATACATCCGGATGTACCTATTTTCACAACAAAAGTTCGGTTAGTGAAAAATGAAATAATCCAGTCTAATGTCATTCCATTAATACCAATTTCAATTAATCGTTTGATTAATATTTTATGGTTTAATGTATCAAAGGCTGCTGATAAATCTAGAAGTAGATACTACTAATACTACTACTACTACTACTACTACTACTACTACTACTACTAGGGGAAAGTAACCTAATACGGACACTTTAACAATAATTAGTCTTTACATTTTATGACTCAATATTTATATTCAACACTTATAATTTATTAAAATTATATGATTATAGATATGATTGTGATTTTAAAATGTTATTTAATCTTTTTATTCAATAGATAACCTGGGTGTCCGTATTCGTTACCCATGTCCGAATACGGACACTCAGTTTTTCAATACAGACACCATATATACCACTATATAAACTATATAGTATTGATAAACTAATCAGATAAATTACAATTACATTATTTATAAGTAATTTTATGAATAGTTTAATATCATTTAATTATATATTAATGTATTAATATTTATTATTTTATTAATTATTAATACAAGTTAAAAATCCAAATAATAACATTTTTAGATTTAGCTTCATTGGAGGTATTAATTTTATAACGTACGCGATTTTTATTAAAATTAGAAGAGTTATCACGTTTCTCGCTGATTGTTTATAGGGTGTCCGACGGACACTGTCCGTATTAAGATATCTAGGGTGTTCGTATTAGGGATTTATATGACCTCTAGATATATGCTTATAACTTAATTAATATTTGATAAATAATAGAGCAATTATGTATATAATGTATAGAGTGATTTAGATTTTTATAATATAGTATTATATTTTATATCGATACATTTGTATATTCTTGAGAAGGTTTTAAGTTAACATTTTTTTTTCATAAATTTAAAAACGTAATAAAAAAATCAGTTTATATATGGATATATCAGCACTATTTTGAATAATTTAAAAATAAAAAATACTTATTTAGACTATTTATATAATTATGAATATTTTATTCATTACATTTTTTTTTCTAGTATTTATGGTTTCTGAGATACGATCAGTGTTCTTATCTTTAACGTTTTCTCTACAAATGTTACCAATCGACTTACGAATTGAAACACGACTTACTAAAATGATAACTACTATTATTTACAAAAATACTCCAACATACTTAACTAAACTACAAATTTAAAAGTTTCTATTCGATCACTAAGAACTCCAACTCAAATATCATTACGCTACCTACTATCAAAAGAAAACAATATGGCGAGATTTTTATGTTAATGGCTACATGGAACAATCTTTAGATGATATACGCCAATCAGCTACATAATCAGCTACATAATCAGCTATTGCGTAATCGATACCTTTTAATACAACCTATCGTAATATTTAATTTATATATTCTAATGTATACTATAATGTGTAACGCAGATGTTTTAGTATTTCATTCTTCTGATATGTCGTAGGGGAAAGTAACCTAATACGGACACTCTCGGTATCTCAGAAACCATAAATACTACACACAAAATTGTAATGAATAAATTATTCAAAATTATATAAATAGTCTAAAAGTGTATTTTTATTCTTTAATTAGTCAAAATATTGCTGATATATCCAATAAACTGGTTTTTTATAACGTTTTTAAATTTATGAAAAAAAATGTCAACTTAAAACATCTCAAGAATATACAAATGTATCGATATAAAATATAACACTATATTATTAAAAATAAAGCATTCTAAAAGCATATATATAATTTCTATATTTGTTATCAAATATTCATTAAGTTATAAGCATATATCTAGAGGTCATATAAGTTCCTAATACAGACACCCTATAGTTATATATAACCAATCAGCGCGCAGCGTATGAACTATTTTGATTTCCATAAAATCGCATGCGTTATAATATTAATACCACCAATAAGGCTAAATCTAAATTTTGTATTAATTTAAATACTTAAATAGTATTATTAATTAAAAAAATAATAAAAATAAATATATTATTAACTAATTAAATTCGAATAAATTATTCATAAAATTAATTATAAATAATGTAATTGTAATTTTTCTTATTGATTCATCAATAATTATTGATATTATATTATAATATATAGTTTATCTAGTAGTATATATGGTGTCCGTATTATAACATAGGGTGTCCGTTAGAGCGGCTTGAAAAATATAAAATTTTCAGATAATTTATCGCTTCAGTAAGATAATATTAGAAAACATGTAATATAATTCAATACAAAAAAAATTAACTTAATTCGTAAAATATTGAATAGTCAATATGACTTTCAATTTTAACATAGGATTGATAGGAAATCTTATAATGGAGTAGATACAAAATTAATTCAATACATTTTATAATATACTTCCTATCTTCCTACTTCCTATATTAATGAATTTTGTCATACGATATATATGTACTAGAATTAAATATTATTAACAGAATAACTTTTTAGTTCAATCCTAGAAATGATAAAATTATAAAGAAATTATTATTTAAAAAAAAATGTTTCTGCTATTCTGTTAATAATATTTAATTCTAGTACATATATATTTTTATGTTTATTATTTATTGAATATTTTTTGTTTTTTTGTTTTTAATCAAAAATAAAATTCAGATCAAGTTTATTATATTCTTAATAAATGTATAATATATATTTACTATATATGATTATAAAAAAATGTGTTCAAATATTTTTCTAGGAATAATTTGAATTTTAATGATTTCTATAGAAAAAATAAATATTTTCAAGGAAAGATGTATACAAAATTTCTAGGACCTAGTCCATTTTATTTTTTTTTACCATAATATAATTTTAATTATCATTGAGATGACCGCAATACAATTTTTTTTATATTATATTTTTTTCTTAATTAAAAAATATAAAAATATTTTTAACTATACAAAATTTAAAATCTGAGTTTGTTAGATCCACATTTTGATTTAAATATACTTAAAGTCTAAAGTCTCTTAAATGCATATTAAATATATAATTAAATTAGATGACGAAATGAATGAATTGGTTGTCAAGGTAAAACTAAAGATAAATAAATGCTACGCATGCGCAGTAAATTTAATTATAAACAAGTATTTTTCCTATAAAATGTTATTAAACATCAAATTGACAACTCAATTGAGTATAACACAATTTTTAGTTATTACACTACTTATATTATATGTTTATAGTTTTTACTGAAGCAACATATTTAATGACTGACGAGCCACCCTATAGGGTCTATAGGTCTATCCACACTATAGTGTCCGTATTCGGGCATGAGTACCGAATACGGACACCCCCGTTATCTATGGAAATAAAGATTAAATACAATTTTAAAATCATAATAATATCTATAATTATATAATATTAATATATTTTAATTTTTGAATAAAAATAATGAGTCCAAAAATGTTAAGACCATTTATTGTTAAAGTGTCCGTATTAGGTTACTTTCCCCTATATATATATAGTCTTCTCCTATCTATTTGTTTTCTTTATACGGGTTACTATTACCAAGGACATGTCTTTGCTATTACTCACGAACTCTTTATTACTATTATTATTGTTATTGTTATAATACTTAAACACATTCGAGAATATCGCTCGCTATTATATGTGTGTATAATAAATCACTATCATCATATTTTATGAAATAAAGCAAATGATTTCAAAGTATACAAGTGAGATTACACATCATCAATAATATTTTGAAATAATAATATCATACCTAGTAAAAACCAAGTAATATAAATTAATATTTTTATATTGTTTCATATGACTATATATTTATTAATCACATATATATATAGGGGAAAGTCTCCGATTACCGACCTCCTCCTAATACCGACCCCCTATCGATTTTCAGAAACTATTAGAGATATCAAAAAATTATATATACATGAACTGTTAGTAATTTAATGATAAATATGAATAAGTATTGTGTTTTAAAAATATGTAATCAAACAATTGTTATTTGATAAAATGTAATATTCTGTTTTTATTTTTTAAATATTCGAATAAAACTTTTTTTTAAATCATTGTAAATACTTTATTAATTAAAATAAAACTTAATTTTATGCATAATATTGTAGATCAATAAAATGTTTATAACTATTATAAAAATAATTTAATTTTAATAACTATTCATCAAAATATCTTAATTATATAGTTAATTATATACATACTAATTAATAAATAAATATTACATAATTATATACAATATTTTAATATAATTACTATAAAGTTTAAATTTAAATTAAATATTACTATTAAAAACATAATTTCAATAAAAAATAAATTGCGTGTATGTTATAATAAATTATATTTATATATATTACTATTTTTCTTGGATATTATATTACTACAATTATTTTATCACAATTATTTTAGGGGGTCGGTAATAGGAGAAAGGGGTCGGTATTAGGCACATGTATCCGATTACCGACACCCCTGTTTATTCTTGTAAATATAATTATATCAAACATTTAAAATAGCCACATTATTCATTACCATAATATTACCCTAATTACAAAATTTCAAATAAATATATTTAATATTGAAAAAGTTATTACAAATAATCATGTAGGGGTCGGTAATCGGAGACTTTCCCCTATATATATATATATATATATATATATATGTGTGTATGTTTGTATGTGTGTTATACTAACCTAATAATGTCTGGGCTGTGAATTTTTTTAAATAATATATTTAGTGTATGATATCAGTTAATTTAGTAATTTAACTATTTATAGTTAATTCCATATATGGTATTATTTAATTATATAGATAAACAAATTAAATTGTCATGCTGTTATGATAAATTATAAGTTAAGGTTGGTTCATAAATTATTTTATTATAATTAATCGATGTGTAATATGTATAATTAGGGGAGAATGTGGTGGGAGGGAGGGAGAGAGGGATTATATTATTATTACAGTATATTAATATAATTATTATTATTACCAGGTGCACGACGTGACATATAATATTACCACATACGTCGTATATTCTATGCCCGGGGATATACGAGAATATGTGTAACAAGTCTAGGTTAAAGGGGGGTTAAAGTGATTAAGCTATTTTTACTATCGTTCAAATAATTGTCATTAAGTAGGTGTATACACATACACATACATATATATATATATATATATATATATATATAGACGTATGATATACATAGTATGTCGTATGTCTATAAACTGATTTCATTCATTCATTCATATATATATATATATATATATATATATATATATATATTAATTTACACACAAAAACTAACTTCTCATACATTCATTCTTTAAATCTAAATATATCTTATTCTTCGTATCGTCACTTTTAAGTATTTGCATGGTTTTCGGATGTTGACATATCACGTGCACGTGTACCGTTGAAGTCCTGTGTATGTCCTTAAATCGTTCTATACCTAGGTCGCAAACGCAGTGTAGATTCGTGGACGATAGGTCTAGCACGGCAGCGGGCCTTTTCAACATTCTGTATATGGTGTTTACGAAGCTATCGGATATATAGATTATCGGATTGTGGTTCACGTCTAGCGTCATTAACTTGGGTAGATCGGCAAACTTCAGCTTAGTTAATAGATTGTACGATAAGTCCAAACTCGTCAAGTTCACGTTAAACCGAAACAGGTTGCCGTTCAACTCCGCGATGGAGTTGTTGTAAAGGTCGAGAACTTCGAGATGCGCGCATCTTTCCACGACGTCTATGTTTCGGAGACGGTTGGATGGTAATATCATCCTTACAATGTTATTCTCGTAACGTTGATCTGATGAACCAACGGTCTTCGTTAGTACGGTTTCCAGCCACGTTGTATTACCGTTCCATGAACCTAAACAATAGATATTATCCGCATCTAGTTTACCTAACCATTGAGCTATACCATCTGTTTGTTCACAAACATTAGCCTAATAATCGTGTATTTAATAATTATTATTATTAATATATATATATATATATATATATATATATGTATATATAAATTAATATATATATAACTTAATTAATATATATATATATACTAGTTGGCGGGGCCCAGATTCACCCGTTTTAGATTGCTATTTTGATGTGTATCTTGATGATTTTCTAATATATAATACATTTTTAATTAATAATATATACTTTATTTTTAATATTATTTAATAATTATTACATTATGAAATTATTTTCATATTAATAATTCATGAATACATATTGACCTTCAAACTATACTAAAACATCGTATTGTCAAGTTCCATTATATAGTACTATCACCTTCCAGCACAAAGTACTGTAATACTCCATGATATTGTACTTTCAGCACATCGTAATGTCACGTTACATCATATCGTACTGTTCATATCTATTATAATAACTACAGATAATTATCTGTAAATTATTTTATTGTAATATTGATTTTATAACGAACATATTTTATGTTTCGAAACCAACTTTATCCGGTTTCATTTGTTTCGAAAACAACATAAAGAAGGTTTCGGATGTTTCGAAACCACAATAGTCGGTGTCATTTTAATCACTAGTATTCATATATATTTGTATACTGATAGTATGTGATCACTGTACGAATTGTATACGTGTATCGTGCACGCGTGCAACCAACACGTAACACCGATAATGCGTGCACTAGAAAATCACCTGATTGGCTAATCATATCATAGATTGGTATACGCCCATATTACTATATATATACGACCGTATTCCTATCATTCAGAAGTCTAAGTATCACAGCTTAGATTCACGCACGACATACATATATACATTAATAAATATTGTTTCTTGTTACTTCTTAATATCTTTATTATACAGATACTAAATAACGCGTATAACACATACTATCCTATTATCCTTGGTGATTTCAACTATCATGTTAATGTTCCTTAAATCCACATATTATGTTCAATAATTTAACAAATTGATTACCCCTATAACAACATGTGAATTTCCCAACTCATATAAATGGTAATATTATTGATCTTGTATTATCCAGTTATCTCTATCATTAACTCACGGTGATTACAATTTATAGACTTGACCTACTTTACATCGACTGCTTCCTAATCGCATATAAAACTAAATTTACTATCCCCTATTCTCCGTCCCTCAAAAATGAATACTCGGGCCTGAGATATATTGGTCCTTAGCTATGGAATAAACTACCATCCTATATTAGATCCATAAAATCGCATAAAACATTCAATAAATATATACAATAATTGATCATAAGGGGGTATCCCCTTAAGGATATCCCCTACAAGTATTTCCACCATAAATTCTTAAAGTGGGATACCTCTTTAGGTGGCAACCTGTAATACTAATATTGTTTACCATTATTATTTTATTTATTAATTTCCTTAATGATTATTCTATTTTAATTTTATTATTAATGGTATTTATTGTTTTACCTACTTTTTATTTGTATTCTATATATATATATATATATATATATATATATATATATATATATATATATATATATATAGATGTTCTATATAGATGTTTCTATATATAGTATATATATAAATATATATTTATATTTATATAGGATCCTAATATATCAGATATTATATAATAATAATTTAGAATTCTAATGGTAAGCTATAGTGTATGCTTTTATCCTATTTCTAAACTGATCTCATAAATATTTTGTTAACAGATACAAAACAGATATTAAAATGTATTTTAATGTTTCACCGATTTTAGATAGAATCCCTTATTACTAGCAGAACCAGTAGCAATATACCTACAGTTTAGGATCCATTACCTATAGTTTGCTGATATATATATATATATATATATATATATATATATATATATAGTTATAAGTTATACGAATTAGCTCTGTTTTTAATTGTTGATGTATTTAACTTATTTATGAACATGATTATGATATCATGGTTATTATAACATGATAATAATACGATTTTAATAATGACATTGTGATTATATCATGTTAATAATTACATAGTTACACATACTAATTATGTAATATGTAATATCAGTTGTCTAGCATATATATTTCTAGCAGTTATACTGTATTCAAATAAACCATTCATTCAATAACTTGTCAGTTCTTAAAATAGTTTTAAATGTTAACTTTATAGATTATAAATAATTATTTATAATAAAATATATATTATTCTTATTACATTTCCTGTGAGTTTATTTATCGCAATAGTTATATTATTACGTCAACATATTTACATAAAAAACTGTATATATATATATATATATATAATAGATTATCATTTTAATAGATATAATATATAATCTTGGTTTTGAGCTGAATAATCTTGATTTAATAAATTACACTTATTTGTCATCATCTATTCGATGAATTACATTATAACTCCTGATCGCAATGCATGAGGTACGACGTAATACATTGTAATACACTGTGTATCATACACATGTGTATCTAATAGATACTATAGATATATATCTATACATGTATACAAATGATTGCGATTGATCTAACGAGTACCAGTAAACTCGGATCAGGTAAACTCGGACCAGGTAAACTCGGACCACTTTTGAGGTAAACTCGGACCACTTTTAAAGTAAACTCGGACCACTTTTTAAAAACATAAAGTAGATTCGGACTTATACACTTTTAAAATAACTATATTTTGTATATTTCTATAATATGATATACTTTAACTTACTTCCACCTTGTATAATTATATTATATTTGTTAAATAAATTATAAAAAGAGTCATTAATATGATATTTTTTTGGAATTATATATTTAAAGAGGTAAACATTTAATTTTAAATCTGACTACTTTTGAAGTAAACTCGCACCACTTGTGAAGTAAACTCGGACCACTTTTGAAGTAAACTCGGACCACTTATTAAAAACATAAAGAAGATTCGGACCAACCGTATAAACTATATATCATATTTCATATTGGTACCCTATGTGCGCAAAATATTTGATTTATAATTAAGTTATAATTTTTAATTTTGTAATATTAATGTAAATATTATTATTTTAATAATAATATAATTTATTTTAATATTTTATAATTTATTTATAATAATAATATATATTATTTGTAATTATATATATATAATGTCTTTAATAATTAAATAAAAATGTAAATATAATTATATACAGTGAAATTATACTTTTAACTTATAAGTTAAAACATATTATATTTTAGAAATATACAATATATAGTTTATACGGTTGGTCCGATTCTTCTTTATGTTTTTAATAAGTGGTCCGAGTTTACTTCAAAAGTGGTCCGAGTTTACTTCAAAAGTAGTCAGATTTCAAATTAAATGTTTACCTCTTTAAATATATAATTCCAAAAAAATATCATATTAAATGACTCTTTTTATAATTTATTTAACAAATATAATATAATTATACAAGGTGGAATAAGTTAAAGCATATTATATTATAGAAATATACAAAATATAGTTATTTTAAAAGTGGTCCGAATCTACTTTATGTTTTTAAAAAGTGGTCCGAGTTTACTTTAAAAGTGGTCCGAGTTTACCTCAAAAATGGTCCGAGTTTACCTGGTCCGAGTTTACTGGTATTCCTGTGGATCATATAACCTATAGCTGTATACACTGTATAGTATACATTGTAGTTATATACACTGTATACAATACAGCTAATTTAATATATATATATATATATATATGATTAAACTACAATAATTCATAATAAGTACTGCGTCTAAATGCGTCTAAATATACAACCATGTAATTTAGAAATTATAACAATCGTAATCTGAATACAATTGTAAACATTAATGTTTCGCTTATAATAGATACTTATAATAGATAAGTATAATGTATACTTATAATATATACTTATAATAGATACTTATAATAGATACTTTTAATAGATACTTAAAATAGATACTTATAATATATATTTATAATAGATAAGTATAATATATACTTATAATAGATACTTATAATAGATACTTATAATAGATACTTTTAATAGATACTTATTATAGGTACTTATAATAGATACTTATAATAGATACTTAAAATAGATACTTATAATAGATACTTATAATATATACTTATAATATATAATTATAACAGATACTTAAAATATATAAGTATAATAGATACTTATAATAGAGACTTATAATATATAATTATAATAGATAAGTATAATAGATAATTATAATAGATAAGTATAATAGATAATTATAATAGATAAGTATAATAGATACTTATAATATATAATTATAATAGATAAGTATAATAGATAATTATAATAGATAAGTATAATATATACTTATAATAGATAAGTATAATAGATACTTATAATAGATAAGTATAATAGATAATTATAATAGATAAGTATAATAGATACTTATAATATATAATTATAATAGATAAGTATAATAGATAAGTATAATAGATACTTATAATAGATAAGTATAATAGATAAGTATAATAGATACTTATAATAGATAAGTATAATAGATACTTATAATAGATAATTATAATAGATAAGTATAATAGATACTTATAATAGATAAGTATAATAGATAAGTATAATAGATAATTATAATAGATAAGTATAATAGATACTTATAATATATAATTATAATAGATAAGTATAATAGATAAGTATAATAGATACTTATAATAGATAAGTATAATAGATACTTATAATAGATAAGTATAATAGATAAGTATAATAGATACTTATAATAGATAAGTATAATAGATACTTATAATAGATAAGTATAATAGATAAGTATAATAGATACTTATAATAGATAAGTATAATAGATACTTATAATAGATAAGTATAATAGATAGGTATAATAGATACTTATAATAGATAAGTATAATAGATAAGTATAATAGATAAGTATAATAGATACTTATAATAGATAATTATATCGTATACGTATACGATATAATAACTACATTAATAGTAAACATAATCTCTAAGTTATAACTATAGTATTGGATATCTACTTCATATATTGGTATATATGGTATACCATCGATATAAAGTAACTTTCTTTATATCGATGTGCTTCACACGTGTGTGTGTGTGTGTGTGTGTGCGCGCGCGTGTGGGTGTGTGTATGTGCGCACGTATATGTATATGTCATCGATATAAAGAAAGTTTCTTTATATCGATGGTATATGTGTGTGTGCGCGTATGTGTGCGTGTGCGTGTGTGTGTGTGTGTGTGGATCATCGATATAAAGAAACTTTCTTTATATCGATGGTGTGGATGTGTGTGTGCGCGTATGTGTGTGTGCGCATGGCCGTTAAGGCGGATTCATTAGTGTCGGTTGCACGATGTGCTGACAATTTATGCATTGCACGTATGCAGATATCGAAAGCTTTACAAAGCAAAATTCGAAGAACAAAAATTGTAATTCGTATATTATGCGACCAGCTCTCTTGCCTAGAAATGTACATCGAATAAATAGCAATATTAACATAGCTCGGATAGAAATATACTTTAAATACACCTTATATATATATATTAGTAATAAATAATAATTTATATAAGTAAATATACATAGGAATACCTAGAAATAACAACACATTTATATCCCATTAAGAGTCGACATTTTGTTAAACAATTCTAAACAAATTTGTAGAAATTCCAAGAATAGTGTTAACAAATGGTTTAACGTATGATTGTCCGCCGGCGCACAGTGTGATATGTATATGGTGGTATTATGCAGCTGTTATGCAGCTGTTATGTTGCTATTATTATAATATTATGCTGCTATTAATTTTTAATGCTATTATGCTTCTATTATGTTGCCATTAAAAGTATATTATGTTGCTATTGCGCTGCTATTATGAGGCTATTACTGTTGTCTGGGTTCAGCTGCTTCCACCTGCTGCGAGTTTTATCTATAGATATATCGTTATAACGATAATTCTCTTTAAAAACCATCGAGATTTAGTATTTTATTGAGTTGACATGCATATATATTACATGTAGAAATATATATATATATATATATATATATATATATATATATATATAATTATTAAAATATCATAATATATACTAAATAATTGATGATAAGAATTTTAAATATAATTAATATAAAGTAATTTAATAACCCCGTTTGGAAATGGTGATATTACTGTATTTATGAGTTGTGTCATATACAGGCCAACTAGATGTATAATTATAAATATTGAATTAAAATAATTCATAGTAAATTATTATGGTATGTAAAGTAATGAGAAATTGTTAATGAATGTTAATTAAATAAATATTATTTTTATAACAATTTATTAAAAATTAAATTTATATAAAAACAATATTTGTAAACAAATTTACCGAAATATAAACGTTCTAAATTTGAAATAGTGTTATTAATTTATCACAAATAATATACCTATGACGCTTTTATATTTCTCTAGGGGCATCGGAACAGGGGGGTGGGGTATTGAAATATACATAGGAATATGCAATATTACTGAGGCTACAACTTGAGAATGTATAGAAAATTTAATTTTATCTGAACTTTAAAATCTTAACTGGCCTATGTCTAAATTAAGAGGACATTCATATGACGTTGCAGCTAATATGTCTGGTAAATATAATGGTGTAAAGACTATAATAGTGACTAGACAGTCATTAGCTTTTTATACACAATGTGGAGCTCATACCACAAACTTAATAGCATATTCATTAGATAATAATATAAATATAAGAAAAGCTTTGAAAGTGGTTCATGATTAGGGATTAATAATAATTATATAATAATAATTATTATATGAACAAACTATCAAATTCCGGAATGTATAAAATACTAATAATAAAAAAGTTAAGACAGTGACACCAATATGCCCAACAATATGGACTGCGAAAATCATGTATTAAAACAATATTATATCAATATAGTGGTTTAATTGATGCACTGAAAGAATATAAAGAATTATATTATATTATCAATATTGGTCATATGACCAAAAATATATTGAACATTTATTTTTATAAAATATGAATAAGTCAAATATTTTATTAATGAATATTTCAAGTTTGATATTTGAAAGCTTGGATTTACTTACTTACTAAGTCCCTTAACCGATTCATCATATGGGTATATGAATCGATGCAACACATGTTCTATTCCATCCGTCACGGTTCCGTGTAGCCCCTAGTAGTTGGGTCAGATCCATGTATAACCCCGCCCATTCCACTATGTTATCCATCTAGTTTTTTCTGGATCATCCTCTTCTTCATTTACCAAAAACGCAACCGTGTATCACAGTTTTATTCAGACTATCATAACGCATCGTGTGACCAAAATATGATATTTTCCTTCTCTTTACTTTTGATAGGAGATGCTCAACTTGACATATGCATTCAACATTATTTGGTATACATAATCATTTGTTTTTCTTTCTCTATAGGTAATCACCAGAATTCATTTATAGGCTTTATGCTCTAATGCGGTAATTCTTCTTTCCAGTCTTTCTGTTAGTGTCCAAGTTTCGCAGCCATAAAGTAGTATAGACAATATTATTGAGTTGTACAGTAGTATTTTTGTCTGTAGTGATATGTTTCGACTCTTCCATATAGTGATTATAATATATACGATATGATGTGTATGATGTATATGATTATTCCATATAGTGATCATATATGCGAACTAACGTAGAGGTTGATGTCGTTTAATATATGTTCTATTGTACTTCTTTTCTTTATGAAACCTGCTTTCTCTTCAGCTAGGATATATTCTGTTAATTAATTGAGTCGATTTAAAATAATTCTCAGCATGGGTGTGATCTTGGTAGGGTGTGATATAAGGATAATAGTTTTATAATTGTTGAACTTTCCTGGGTCACCTTTATTTGGTATCGGAATAATTAAAGATTGTGCCCATGCATAGGGCCATTCTTTCTTAACCCATATTTTCTGGCAAAATAAAGTCATTGTTATTACCATTTGTGAACAGCTGTTTATAATTATCTCACTTGGAATGTATGATTGTATAATACCTGTTGATTTTCCTTTTTTTAGACTTCATATTGCATGTTCTACTTCTGATTTTAAATTCGGCAAGTTCTCTTCTACGCATGCACCTCGATTATCATTAAGTATATTTTTATCTGGATTTATTATATAGTTATAGAGTTCTTTGCACTATGCTGTCCATCTTTTGACTATTTCTGAGTTCTCTGTTAAAATATTGCCATTTCTACTTTCCGCAAAAATAATTTTCACGAAAGTTTAGTTATGATATTGAAATCTGTCATGATACCAACAAATACTATTTAAGGTAAAATTTATAATACAGTAAAGATTATTATAATTAAATTGAATAATGATAGAAATAATGTTTACACATTCATTCAAGAGATAGAAACAAAAGTATTTTATATTTTATATATAAAATGTATTATATTGATTAAAGCTTAATAAACTAATTGTATACAAATATTATATAAAACATATTATATAATATAAAATAACTTATATAAAATATTATAATAATTTATTTTTATTTTAAATATATATAATTTAATTTTAAGAATATCTAATTCATAGAATAATAATAATAAATATAATATAAATTATTATAAATATGTACGAGATGAATAGTAATGAAAATTCAAACGACTATGTATTTTATCTAGATAAAATAAAATAACATTATTAATGTTATGTTAATATAATAATGTGATTAGATATGATCAGTTAATATGTTAATATTCTGTATCATTAATATTTACATAATAAAATATACTGAGTTGTTTGATTCCATAATGATGAAAATTAAAACCAAATTTGATACTAAGGAAACATCATTTATACAGTATTATAAATTAAAGAATCATTATTAAAAAATAATATAATTGATGAAAAAGCGGTTTATATTTTAGATTAATCTTAGTAATCCCAAAGCCCAAGGGCTTTGGTAATCCTATTAATTTGGATATCTATCTCTCCTATAATAGGAGTCATATTGCTACACTAAACATATGTGAATACAATAATGTATGAAGAATTATCGATTGACAGATTAAAGATGGAATTATCTATGTTCAAATCAATCAATATGTTTCTTAAAATTCTTAAAATCAATTCGTTAATTTATATTTGTTTTTCGTTACGTTATACATCAGCGATAGCTTCGGCTATATTCGATGTTTTTAAATAAACTAATTCATTCATTCATTCATTAATATGCAATTGGGCAGGTATATGGTGTCGGATATGGGGATAGTGAGAAGTATATATATACTATAGGAGTAGAGATAACTCTTATAGGAGTAGGGATAAATTCCTATGGGAGTAGAGATAACTTCCTATAGATGTAGGGATAACTTCCTATAGGAGTAGGGATAACTTCCTATAGATGTAGGGATAACTTCCTATAGGAGTAGGGATAACTGGAGGAGATGAGACTGTAGTAGATGTATTTGGTGAGTTGTTTAGAAGGCAAGAGGGACATGTAAATATGAAATTAGGGAAGAAAAAATGGCAAGAGCATACGCTGGAGGGTGACCATTGGTATGAGTCATTTACTTAAATATAATTGATGATGGGAAGAAGCATACTTTGTGGTAGAATGAGTTACACTAAGAATATGGAGCTAGAAGCAAGTTTTTTGCAATGAAAATGACATAAGCGATATACGTACCAGGCTGGCAATGCTGCCAGCTATAGCTAGCTATAATAACAGCTGTTATTATAATAGAGTAGCTCGATGTACGTTAGATATAGATATATATATATTGAACACTATACTGGATACTATACATTGTATAGTATACAATGTATAGTATACATTATACAATGTATAGTATACATTATATACTGTATACTATAGTACCAATGTATATATACATTGTATAGTATACAATGTATAGACTATACAGTATAGTATACATTGTATACTGTATAATATACAGTATATATGCAGTAACTAATGTTTTCATAATACATAACATTT
Source organism: Osedax fenrisi (assembly GCA_964019155.1). NCBI lineage: Eukaryota > Metazoa > Annelida > Polychaeta > Sabellida > Siboglinidae > Osedax > Osedax fenrisi. Next base: position 30,081,142 of record OZ025241.1, on the reverse strand, counting down.
ATTTGTCATTGAATTATTGCATTTATATACAATATATATTAACAAGGTATAATCCCATTTATAAGCAATACCAAGACCTCCTATTACACTGTATATTATACAGTGTATAATATACAGTGTATATCCTATAACCTTTTATGACCTCCTATAATAGCTGATATGATATATTGGTAGAATACGGGCAAAGATTTTGCGAAGCATTACTTCGGAAAATCTTTGATACGGGTAAAATCATCATAGATATCTAAGGAGCTAATCCAATGTATTAATATATATTATATATAACGTATACGTATACGTTATATATAATATATATTAATACCGCTATAGCGCTTGGATTTTCATCTCAATCGCATGCTTCACAAAATCTTTGCCATAATAATAGATCTAAATCTAGAGTACCAGTGATACTAGTGTATAGATTTATAGTTTACATTGTAAACTATAAATCTATGTACTAGCAAGACCTCCTATAACCCAGAGGTTATAGGAGGTCTTGCTAGTGGTACCCTAAATCTATGGCCATAACCAAAGATATTTCCAAGGTTTCGTAAAATGCCATAGCAATGATTATAATAATTTCAAAGATATCTATTTTAATATTTTGAGTATTCTTTTTTATAAATACTTATAAAACTGAAATTTGAGTGAAATGTTACTTTACCCAATGATTTATGAAACTACTATAGTATATAGATTATAAATAATTAGATGTTTAACCATATTATTTTGCATTAATAATTATATACGGTAATTTAAATAAAATTAATATTTTTAATATATTTTTTAAATTATTTTATCATAAAATTTATGTTTAACATAATGTTAAACATACATACCACCTATTTTTATATATACCATATACCATATACTAATTATAACAATTATTAATAATTATATAATATATATAAAAATAGGTGCAATTAAAATATAATTATATATATCATATACTTATTATAATAATATATATGATATATAATATGTTTTGCATGCACCGATTTTTAATTTTAACGGGTCGACTTTCTAAATATTTAATAATATTATTATATTATAATAATAATTATTTATATTATTATTATTATAATATAATAATTATATTTATATTTAAACCTTCCAGTTTAGCCACTCCATGTATTGTATTATGATAATTATTATCATAATAGGGTAACCCTAAGTGACTTAGGGCCTAAGGGTTAATGTGACATAAACGTTATGTGCGATTAGACCGCTCAATGTAAACAAACTTAAATAATAACAACAAAAGATATATAACATAATGTTAAACATAGTAAATACTAATATAGTTCATTTGAATGTATGGATATACCATTCTAGATATACATTATAATTTTTATATATGAATATTAAAATTAACCTAGTTTTATATTGTGTACACTGTACAGAGATATTATTACACAGCTATGCATTTGTAATTTGGGAAAGAAGAAATAATATATATACTATATACTATATATTATATATATATATATAGTATATAATATAGGCACATTAAAAATAAAAAATCGGCCTATTAAACATCAGATATTAGATTATAATTAGAATGTAAGTATACCTATTTTTATATATATATATATATATATATATAGGAACCTATATAGTATAGGCGCCAATTATACGAATAATAGTTTATGCGATGACATTTTCGGAATAGAAATGCCACATTTAGTTTATATTATGTATTTAACATAATGTATGTATGCATGTATGTACATATATATGTGCATATGTGTGTATGTATATGTGTGTGATAAAAGTGTAACACGTGATATGCTGATTTAACAAATACACGAAACTTAGCTATGATAATGAAAATGATGATGATTTTATTTAAACACTAATTCAATAATAAAATTCTTATAATGTGACAATAATATATAAAATACAATAAATAAAAGTAATAGTAAGTACAGACAAGTGTACAACGTGTCGCGAAAACGAATATATTTGAAGTTCAGATATCATGAACAAGGAGGTACTTCTTTAGTTTATGTTTGAAGGTGTTCGTTTATGTGATAATGGTTTTGAGGGATGGAGCGAGATGATTCCAAAAGAGGCTGGCGTAAACAGAGTAGCCATGCTTCCTTTTATTCTTGCCAATTTTTTTCCGGAGAAAGGATGGTTCTGTCAGCACGGATAGTAATTACTCGATAAAGGTAATCGGGTTGTTTACTCAGTAGAGAGGAATATAGAAAGGATATTAATTTAATCGAGCCGTATTTAATGCGGGTTGCCAGTTAAGTTGTGTTTGTAGATCGGTTATATTTATTTTAATTTAGTCGATAGATTTGTCTAAGTGATCTGTTAGTTAAGCGGTCAATGGTACTAGTTAATTATAACACGCACATATCCACTCTGAAAACGCGCGCATTTCTATCGAATAGACTATTAATCATAAAAATATGGCGCCTCTAGTGCATTACAACCTATATATATATATATAGGGTTGTTAAAAAACGCGTTTTTTATTATTGTTTGTTTAAAACATGTTTTAAACGGTTTTTTTCGTTTTTAATTCGTTTTATTCGTTTTTTATCCGTTTTTTTCTGTTACAAAATATAAAATGATTTAAATAAATTAGATATGTAAAATAATAAAATAATAATAAAGTAATAACATATTATATGAATAATCAGTAATAATTCAAATAATATGTTATCTGTATTATTAGCATTATTAAATCATATTGTCAAACTATACATTAGTATGACAATTATAATAATTATATTTATTTTGTTATAACACTGAGTATTTCTGTATTATTTAATTATTTTTTATAGACATGGAGATTGTATCACAATCTATAGATATATGTACATTATATAATTAATATTATAAAAGCTGTATGAACTTTCATATGTATATTATAATAAATTATTATAAATAATAAAGTAAAATTAGATTTATTTTATGTTCTGATATAATAAATTATATAATAATATATATTATGAACTTTCATATTTCTTTTATATATTAATATATTATTATTAAAAAAATATGAAAATTCATACTATTTTTTTATATAATTTTAAACATAATATATATTATTATACAATTTATTATATCAAAACATAAAAGAAATCTAATTTAACTTTTAATAATAATATTATATTTGTATACACATATTTTATACATTTATTAAATATTCATTCATTTTTCAATTATTATACAATTTATTATATCAAAAAAAAAGAGCAGATAAATTATTATTTGTCAAATTGAATTTAAATTTAAATTTAAATATTAACAATTAAATAAATATATGTATAAATGTATGTCTCTTGTTTTTTTCTGTTTTTTTCGTTTTTTATTCTATGTTTAAAACGGTTTAAAACGCGTTTAAAACGTCTGTTTAAAACGTGTTTTTTATTAACTCACAACCCTATATATATATATATAATATGCTTGAAACAACACAATATTTATCGGCGCATATAAATAATGATAAAAATTCAACGTGATATTCAACAGGAATACTTCTATTCGTTTACTTATTGAATATGTCTGATATTTTATCGTGGCAGAATATATATGCACAGATATAAAATAGCTATACATATAACCTACTTATATATTTGTGGTTGTATGTGCAAATTGTTCATTTAGATGTGTTAACTTCCTCGTCCAATTAATAATTATTAATAAAAGAAACATTTAAATTTTGATGCAAGCCATACAAAAAAAACTGGCTATGCATCTTCAGCGCACATACTATGTATTGTAACCAGGGAGTGTGTGAATTGTATATGGTTTATTAAATTGATCATATTAAATGGCATATTACTGTCGGGTATGGAAGGCGTGTGGATCACTGATCATCAAACACGTATACCCAGCATTCAACTTACATCAAAACTTAAGTTGAACTTAAGTTTACATACGTATGTTGAACTTAAGTTTTTGATGTACGTTGAACGCCGGGTAAACATAAATAAAACAGAATAACAATAATAACAACAACTAAAAGCCACAACCGATTAATTAGAGTATAAGTAATTTGTTAATTACTTTGTAAAGTTAGATGATGTCTCGACTGGGCGCATACCTTTAAGAAACTAGTTCTACTTGGCTGGGGGGCGACAAAGGTAAAGGAAGTGGATAAACAATTCGATGTAGTGTATGATGTAGTGTTGAACCTAGTACTAAATACCTACTAGTTTTTTTAATTATTATTATTTATACATACATATGATTACGATCAATTTTATTGAAAATTAATTTAAAATTATATATTTATAATACAACATATCACATTCCCATACTTTTGTGTTTTAAATTGAAGATATCGTACTTTATCGTACTCTTAATCCATCAATACGGAACAAGTCACTTCTGTCTATTTCTAAATCCTACTTTTTTAATATCGACATATATAATATGACTAATATCCAATAAAAATCATTGATGCCATTTTGTTAATTTATCGATAAAAGTTTCATTCGCGTATCTATCTTTTACATGCATTGCGTGTTAATTTACTTATTGATTACTTATTATTACTAAATTATTCGTCAATTCAAATAAGTATATCACTATATTTAATATACACCCACACACACACACACACCCACACACACACATACACACCCACACACACATACACACACACGTATACAATTACTCACGCTATAGATGTGGTTCATAATGAGGAAATACCTGAAGGCCACGGCTACACTATGTTTACTATTGTTCGCTCTACACGCCTGCTACGCTTACTACACCCGGCCCACTACTAGGCATACGATATCCCGCGACTTCGTGCTGAACTGTACTAGGCTGTTTCTCAACGATTCTAAGGTCTTTGTTAACAAATTATATATATATATATATACATATATATTAGGTCGGAGTGAATTTTGAAATAATCATGGCTGTCTGGTTATGTCTCAAGATAGTGATGTAACGTTATACGTGAATTTATTGACATTATTGAACTCCACGTATAACGTTACATCACTATCGCAACACATAACATGACGGCCATAATTATTTCAAAATTCACTCCGACCTTATATATATATATATCTTTATTTGATATTATGTGCGTGTGGATTGTGATCGTGATCATTACCTTATAGTGTTACGTGCACCTACTAGGGGTGGTCACATCTGTGATAAGTGACAATAAAGCCACTATCATCATAATCATACTTACTTACTTTAGTCGAGCTCTCGCTCGACCAGATCTTGACATTTTCTTCCATCCAGCACGATCCATCATCAATGAACGTATTTCGTCTTCTTCTTCGCAGTCACAGTCGTTCTTTAGAATATCTACAAATGTTTTGGGTTGTCGTCCTCTGTTTCTTTTACCGGTCTTTGGCGTCCATAATATTAGATTGTGCGCTATTTCGTCATTGTGTCTTATACAATGACCTGCTAGTCGCAGTCTTCTTTCTTTAATGACATCAGTAATCTTAGGCAGTCCTCTATAGAGTTGAACGTTGGTTATCTTTTCTTTCCATGAAGTATCGGTCGCCAATCTTAACAATCTGGTATAGCATCCGTCGATTTTCTTACGTAGACTAGCATCTATTGTCCAGCACTCGCTTCCATATAGTAATATTGGCTCGATTGTCGCTTTGAAGGTTCTTATTTTCAGATTTATGTTCATTTTGGATTTCTAGATTGACTTCATTTTGTGGATTGCTGACCACGAAAGTGCTTTACGAATTTCGAAGTCCTTCTGTGAGCTCAACATCCACGCACCCAGGTATTCAAAATTGTTAACGACGTTTACTATTGCAGTGCAGTTTTCTAGTGCAATGTTGACTGGTGTGTTGTAGTTAAAGGACATTATTTCAGTTTTCTTTGCATTTATATGGAGACCGATTTTAGCGACTTCTATTTCAATATTTGTTAGCATGAGTTGAGCTTGTTCGACTTCTTGGGATACTAGAGCTTTGTCATCTGCGTAATTGAGATCCGTTAATATTGTTGCTGAATGACGTCTACTTTGTTTCTTTGTGATTTCGAATCCGAATTCCTCTTCGTGTCCTCCAATGGCTTGTCGTATAGCGTAATCCAGTGTTATCACAAATAGAAATGGTGCCAGAGTATCACCTTGTAGAACACCTTTAGTTATTTCAAAGTTTTTAGTTTCTCCGTCGGGTGTTATTACTTTTGCGTGTGTATCTTTATAGGTTAGGGCGATCGTTTGTATTATTGCTTGTAATATTCATACCATTTAGTTACGCGTTCTTCTTTGCTATTAGCTTTGATTTTACCTCTTTTTGAATTTTTCGTCCAGTTATTTTATTGATCAGCTTCCAGCTTTCTGCGTGCTTACATTGCTCGTTTGATTGTTCAACAAGTTTGACATTGCGTTCGAGAATTTCAGCTTAGATTTTATCGTATTCATCTTGTAGAGATTGTTTAGCTTGAGTTAATTTTTCATGTGAGTCGATAGTGTTCAGTGCGGAATATACGTTGTATGCTATTTGCGCCGAATTTCTGAGTATCTGTATTTTATTATCTTGGGCGATTATTTTGTCGCGAGGTTTTCTTTTCTTTTGTATTAATAGTTTTGCTGTTTCTTCGTTTGCTTTTATAAAGTGATCGTAGGTAGCTGTTGTGGATGTTTCAGTGGATATTGCTTTTAGTTCATTATATGTGTGTTTTACTTGTTTGCTGTATTCTTTGCATATCTTCGGATCTCTTAGCATTGACCAGTCATAGTTTATCCTTTTCTTCTGTTTTAAATTAGATCTTAGGCTAAGACGTATGTTTACTGTTATAATTCGATGATCAGATCCAATACTGCTAAAGTTGCTATATGCTTCACAGTTCTTCACACTATTTTTCCACTTGTTTCGAATGAGTATATAATCTACCTGTGTTTTAATACCGTTAGTATCTGACATGAAGGTCCAGAGTTTCCCGATTCGTTTTTTGAAATGTGTGTTTGTTACTTTCATATTAGCTTCTTCGGCGTAATCGATAAGAAGTTTACCATTTGTGTTTGTGATTCCGTGATATGTATATCTGTTGATGTGACTTTAGCTTAAGTGTGCGTTGAAATCACCTATTGTGAGTAAGACGTTATGAATCGGAATTGTTGACGTTGCTATTGCTAGTTGCTTGTAGTGTTCTTCAGCGTTTGGACTTCCTTCGCATGGTGAGTATTGCACGATTATCGTTGTCTTGGGATTACCATTGAAGTTGACTATTAGTATACGGTTATTCCACTTTATTATTTCTGCCAGTGCGTTTTCAGAATTGTTATCAATTAATATGCCAACTCCTCCTGAGGATGCATTGTTGCTGTTACGCCAGGCAGAGGTTGTTATGAGTGTTAATTTTTCGTATTTGATCTTTTCTTCGTGGCAAATTTTATGATCGACGATTCCAAGTATATTTATGTTATTCTTTCTTGTTAGTTCTGCTAGTTCATTTCTTTTATTTTGTAGACGTATTGTTCTTACGTTCATAACTGCTATTTTTAGTTTCTGGATGCAGTTAAGCAGTCTGACTCTTCGGTTTTTGTTCTCGGAGTTATCCCTTCCTTCTATAATAGAAGGATTTAAAGATAGTTCTTCATATTGTCGTTCGGTGTTGAACGGCACATCGACTTCGGAGTTTGATTTGATGGCAGGGGCTTTAACCCTGGTGCTGTGTGGTTGTAATGTCATGATTTGGTTTTCTTTGCTTTTACAGAGCAGTGGTCGCTACTCCTACTGATGTTTGATTTCCATTTAGTCTGACTTCTCGTCTAATATTGGAGTCGTAGAAGTACGCAAGAGTCTCTACCACGTCAAGGTGGAAACCATTAGAGACCATAATCATCGTCATTATGTATTTTGAACCGATACAATTGATACAACACGTAAAGCTCGCTCGTTGTATCCTACAGTAGTAGTGCTGCGCCGTATCTATTCACCTTTCTGTATTCACCTTTCTGTATTCACCTTAACGTAAGTTTAATAATAGATCATTCCTCGTATTCGATTTATTGAACTAATTGTACTAATTCGTAACGTTAAAATAATCTACAAAATAATCTAAACAATCTCTCTTTGATATCATTTAGAAAATGTACATGAATATTATTAGTTAATATTAGTTTTTAACACTTTCGTAATAAGTTTATAATACCTGAGCGGCTGTATTACCTGAAGGTTTCTATATTTAAAATAGTCTCAATCTATACTACTTATTGATTTCTAAACGAGTGTAATATTTAATTATTCATTAACTATTATATGATGATGCCATTCTTTAAATGCGGTTTAACTTATGTGAAATATGTCTAGCTTTATAATATAGTTTGTATAAAGCCTAAATAATAATCATTTACTGATTGATTGATAATTATCAATTATCATATAAATTATAATTTATTTAACAAATAATAATACGAAATGAAAAAATTAAAGAAATTAAATTGTTTTACAGGTACCAT
>OZ025241.1:30062723-30067723 GCA_964019155.1 Osedax fenrisi | reverse complement strand
AAAAGACCCCCGATTCTCCCATCTTTATATACGAGAACAACGCTCAGGCAATGAAATATTCAGAGGTAGAGTTATATATCATGCCATAAAAGAAAGTTTAACACCAACTGGCACTAGGTGCACCTATAATAATTATAATAATACATTTGAACTACGTCAAACTAAGAACTCAAAAATAGATTGGTCCTGTAATCCCATAAATATTACAGAATATGATTTCAAAACATGGAAGACTTCTTATGAAGTATATATACAGACCAAACATAATACAAATAAAATTGACTTAGTCAATGACCAACACACACAATGACATATAACCACCCATGACAACCACATCAGATCAATATCCTCGACCTTCACCATTCCTACCAGTATCATTCACCAATCTCATTCATCCTCACTACACATCATAAACCAACCCTGTCCCTTACCTACCATCTCCAATATAAATATGTCCTCTGCACCATATAAAATTCCACACTTATCCAATATTAAGGCTGCAACACTTAATGTTTGCTCTATCAGAAATAAAGCTGATCTTATAATCGAATTATTTACTGATCTTAACTTAGATATTATGTGTATTACAGAAACATGGCTTAATCTTAATGATACCCCCATAATTGCCACATTAAACACAAATACATTAAGCTTCGTTCACCTTCCAAGACCTAGTTCCCACTTTGGTGGAGGATTAGGTGTATTATATAACAAGTGTATTAAGCTAATAAGCTATAAAGACCTTTCTCTTGAACATTCCGAGGCTTTTTCATGCACATTTCATCCCAATAACTCACTTCCACTTACAATAATAACCATCTACCGACCACCGCATCAATCTATTCCTCATTTTATTGAAGAACTCGATACTCTACTTTACGCATTAACTCCTAAAACAATTCTAACCGGTGATTTTAATATTCCTATCACCTCTACTTCACATAATTCTCGACATCTCTACGATATACTTGAATCACACAATTTGTCCCAAAAAGTCACTACCCATACACATACAGCAAACAATATTCTTGATCTTGTTATATCAAATAAATCATCTGATATAATTTCCAACACTGTAACTCATAACCTTATAACTGACCACTACATTGTCCTTTTTAATATCCATGTCCCTAAGCCAACCCGCCTATCAAAAACTATTAAAATTAGAAATATTGCTAAAATTGATATTTCAAAATTTATGGAAGACTTTATTAATAATATTTACATTTGTGGTAACAACAAAACTTTATCCCATTTTGACTATATTCTTTCCTCTACTCTTGATGTTCATGCACCTATTAAACAAAAGTCGATTATAGTACGTGATAACTCAAAATGGTTTAATAATAATCTTGTCACCGAAAAACGAAAACTACGAAAAGCCGAAAAATGCTGGCGTAGATCTAAATCTACTACCGACTTTGACATATTTTTACTATGCAGACAGCAATATCGTAGTTTACTCAAAACAACGAAAGAAAATTATTATACTGATCTACTTACTAACGCAGGAAAAGACTATAAGAAAATATTTAAAATATCCAATACACTACTAGGGCGCCTTAATCGACGTATTCTTCCAGATACTTCTATATTAGATAATATTAATAACTTTGATATATTCTTTACCGCTAAAGTAAATGACATTATTACATATCTTCCCTCCCCTTTATCATATGTACCAACCATCCCTCCATATTCTCTTTCATTACTGAACCTTCCATCTACTTCGCTGGTTGAGAAGCTTCTCCTGTCTGTGAAATCAACATGTTCCCTTGACCCCATTCCTGTCACCCTCTTACATAAGCTGATACCTTATATTGTTATGTACTATATGGAAATAATCGAAGAATCAATTATATCTGGCTCAGTACCTTCGTGTATGAAGTTAGCTAATGTTACTCCTACTATTAAAAAACCTGACTTGGATAAATCACTGCTCGCGAGCTACCGGCCGATATCACTACTACTACTACTACTACTACTACTACTACTACTACTACTACTACTACTACTACTACTACTACTACTACTACTACTACTACTATTACTACTACTACTACTACTACTACTACTACTACTACTACTACTACTACTACTACTACTACTACTACTACTACTACTACTACTACTACTACTACTACTACTACTACTACTACTACTACTACTACTACTACTACTACTACTACTACTACTACTACTACTACTACTACTACTACTACTACTACTACTACTACTACTACTACTACTACTACTACTACTACTACTACTACTACTACTACTACTACTACTACTACTACTACTACTACTACTACTACTACTACTACTACTACTACTACTACTACTACTACTACTACTACTACTACTACTACTACTACTACTACTACTACTACTACTACTACTACTACTACTACTACTACTACTACTACTACTACTACTACTACTACTACTACTACTACTACTACTACTACTACTACTACTACTACTACTACTACTACTACTACTACTACTACTACTACTACTACTACTACTACTACTACTACTACTACTACTACTACTACTACTACTACTACTACTACTACTACTACTACTAATAATAATAATAATAATAAGACGATTTATTTAAATACTCATTAAATAACAACAAAGATTGTTCTGATAAGTGTGAGAAAAGAAGATGATTATAAACATAAACATATAGTAAAAAAATATAGTAAACAAAAAAACATAAACAATAATGTAATATAAGTTATAACAAATATTATAATTATATATTAAACAATCAAGTATCAATTCGTTGATAATATATATGATTTCAATACATTCTTAAACTTATGTGTAGAATGTATTGATCTGATATGGAGAGGAATAGAATTCCATAACGTTGGTGAACTACACGAGAAAGCACGATTGCTTGTTCGAATCAACTTGGATTTATGATAGACGAGTACAAGTTTATCATTCGATGACCTAAGTCGAGTAGATGGAGTATTATATTTTAGTGTAGCATGCAAATAACGTGGCATTTTATTGACCAATGTTTTATGGATAATACACAGTATTCTATATATAGATTTCTGTTGAATATTAAATATTCTACAATCAACCATTCTCTTTGATACACTAGTATAATCAGATAATCGTTGTCTGTATATTATCCTTGTGCTCATTCTGATTATTCTCGATATATTCATCATCAGATTATTGGGTAAACCGTGATAAATAGATGAGCAATAATCAAAACGAGACATTACTAATGATGTTATCAACATTAACGTTATATCTTTTGATATGAATTTTCTAGCTCTACTACTACTACTACTACTACTACTACTACTACTACTACTACTACTACTACTACTACTACTACTACTACTACTACTACTACTACTACTACTACTACTACTACTACTACTACTACTACTACTACTACTACTACTACTACTAATACTACTACTACTACTACTACTACTACTACTACTACTACTACTACTACTACTACTACTACTACTACTATTACTACTACTACTACTATCACCACCACCACCACTACTACTACTACTACTACTACTACTACTATCAATCAATCAATCAAAACGATTTATTTAAACACTGCAAATAACACACCAGGCGTACTACTACTACTACTACTACTATTACTACTACTACTACTACTACTACTACTACTACTACTACTACTACTACTACTACTACTACTACTACTACTACTACTACTACTACTACTACTACTACTACTACTACTACTACTACAACTACTACTACTACTACTACTACTACTACTACTACTAATACTACTACTACTACTACTACTACTACTACTAATACTACTACTACTACTACTACTACTACTACTACTACTACTACTACTACTAATACTACTACTACTACTACTACTACTACTACTACTACTACTACTACTACTACTACTACTACTACTACTACTACTACTATTACTACTACTACTACTACTACTACTACTACTACTACTACTACTACTACTACTACCACTACTACTACTACTACTACTACTACTACTACTACTACTACTACTACTACTACTACTACTACTACTACTACTAACACTAAATCAAATCAATCAAATCAAAACGTTTTATTTAAACACTCATTTCATAACACATTAGTGTTCTGATAAGTGTATGAAAGACAACAACTAGAAATAAATAAACAATTTAATTTCTATCGATTAAATACTGTTTAACACGTATTTTGAACGCAACAGGGTTTGTAATAAGACGACAATTTAGTGGTAAAGCATTCCATTTAGTTGGAGCAATATAAGAATATGCCCGTTTCGCGGTACGTTTCAGCTTTGGTATAGTGACTTTAAGTAGTCGAGTATCAATATTAGATCGTAATGATCTATTATGAACTACGAATTTTAGATGTGATCTAATATACGTAGGCTGATTATGGGTCAACGTTCGATGAGTGATATTCAGTATTCTTTGTTCAGCACGGTCTGATGCATTCAAGATTCTGCTTTCTTTCATTTTCAGAGTAATACTTGAGTGGTCGTGTCTTGGTTGTCGATAGATATTCCTAACTGCCGATCTAATAATTCTATCGATAGGAAGTAAAGTAGATTTCGGTAGACCAATTAGGAGCGAATTACAGTAATCTAAAGAGGAGAACACCAATGAATTTGTTAGAATTGTTGTAGCTCTTTTATTTAAGTAATGACCTATCTTGCGTATTTTGTACAGTTCGTAGTTAGCTTTTTTACACATGCTACTTACATGTCGATTCATATTTACGTTGTCATCGATTATGACCCCTAAGTATCTGATTGACGTGCTTGGGGTTATTTCATTATTATTGATGAATATCTGTGGAAAGTTGGAATAGTTACTGGGAATATTCAACAATTCAGATTTATCAGTATTTAGCGATAGTTTATTATCGGTAAGCCAGGCGTAAATAGCATTAGCACAATTCGATAATTCATTATCAAATTCAGA
>OZ025241.1:29947723-30057723 GCA_964019155.1 Osedax fenrisi | reverse complement strand
CCTAATAACAACTAGTCAACATTTAATGCACGGCCGAAAATTTCTGATGAAGTTGATGGCAGTGCCTAAAACATTAGGTTATAGGTTACAGGTTACTACTACTACTACTACTACTACTACTACTACCACTACTACTACTACTACTACTACTACTACTACTACTACTACTACTACTACTACTACTACTACTACTATTACTACTACTACTACTACTACTACTACTACTACTACTACTACTACTACTACTACTACTACTACTACTACTACTACTACTACTACTACTACTACTACAACTACTACTACTACTACTACTACTACTACTACTACTACTACTACTACTACAACTACTACTACTACTACTACTACTACTACTACTACTACTACTACTACTACTACTACTACTACTACTACTACTACTACTACTACTACTACTACTACTACTACTACTACTACTACTACTACTACTACTACTACTACTACTACTACTACTACTACTACTACTACTACCACTACTACTACTACTACTACTACTACTACTACTACAACTACTACTACTACTACTACTACTACTACTACTACTACTACTACTACTACAACTACTACTACTACTACTACTACTACTACTACTACTACTACTACTACTACTACTACTACTACTACTACTACTACTACTACTACTACTAATACTACTACTACTACTACTACTACTACTACTACTACTACTACTACTACTACTACTATTACTACTACTACTACTACTACCACCACCACCACCACTACTACTACTACTACTACTACTACTACTACTACTATTACTACTACTACTACTACTACTACTACTACTACTACTACTATTACTACTACTACTACTACTACTACTACTACTACTACTACTACTACTACTACTACTATTACTACTACTACTACTACTACTACTACTAATACTACTACCACCACATCGCACACAGGTGTGTTTATCTCGACCCTGAGATCACGATACGTGTACCAAGGTTACAGCCCCGTAGAGGCTGACCTCTCCTGCATGAAGCAGCTCCTCCTGGTGGACAACAGGTGAGTCATACGACATCGGTAGTGGTGAGTCATCGAAACACTCCCTCACTTCATCACTCCATCGTCCTACTGCCTAGCTACCAATACCTAGATTAACTCTAGCCGTAGATAACGAATTCTATTGGATAACTTAATATTTATATTGTTCTCAATCTTTAGAATAACTCCTTTCTTTAGATAATGTCTAGTTTGCGATTATCCTGTTACAGCTATAGCACCGCTGTATTCTAATACATTTCAATATCAATAATGTCAATATTCTTTAAAGAAACATACACTCTTTATTTGCCCGGTTAATCTTATGTTTTCTCATTAATTCATATTCCTCTATACTATATATATATATATATATATATATATATGGTTAATCATTTATATTTTGTATGTATGTATATAGTAGTCTAAATTAATAAAACTATTTAAATATTACTATCATACATATATGTAAAGATAAAGACAGTAGAAATCGATAATATAATATGATGTTATATACTTTCTATATTAATATAATATCAATTTAATAACTTCAAATCCTAATAATACTACCCATATCCTATGTTATCCATACATATAATGGCTTAGATGGCTCGTAGGAATGTGTATCGCGTAACTAATGCGGAATCTTCCCGCTAGGTGGAAGTACCACATCAACATGGCCGGCAGTGAATTTCCTCTACGAACGAACGACGAGATAATGGCTCGTCTGCAGTCTTTGAACAACACCAACGATGTTCAGATGTACGACTTCCCAGAACACCTGTTCTTTCGTCTAAGGTCAAATAAAGAATATGCAACAAATAGCCGGAAATATTATATATATATTTTATTTTTATGTAATTGATTTAAATTATTATTATGATATATATATATATATAATTGCTACATATTGATTTTTAAATATAAATATTTAATATATTATAATATTATATATTTTAATATCAATATATATATATATAAATGTATTAATATATTTATATATATATATATATATATATATATATATATATATATAGTTTGTTGGTCAGTGTGTACGTGTGTGTGTATGTGTATTTTACTAAGGAGATATGCTATCTATCATATTTATATATATATATATATAAATATGTATATATAACGAATGTACATATTGTATATACATCGGATAGTATAGCTCCTTAGTATAATACACATATACACACACGTACACACCGACCAACACCCATATCATCGATGTAAATAAAGTGGACCTGTACAATTAATGCATGTACGAAATAGAGACACGAATGACACTTTTATCGATAAATTAACAAAATGGCATCCATGATTTTAACTGGATATTAGTCATATTATATATGTCGAATATTAAAACAGTGGGATTTTTTCGAAATAGATAGTATTAACTTCTATCTATATCTATGCATTTAGATTATAAATATCAATACAATATTATGATATCTTCAATTTAAATACACAAAATTATAAGGAATATATATATATTGTATTTTAAATATAATATTTTATTTTTAGTATATTTATAGTACATTGAAATTGATCGTAATTATCAATATATATGTATAAATAAATAATAATAATTGAGTAGGTTTCGACTGCAGCGCCTCTATCGCAAAATTTCATCCACTACATTCAATTGCTTATTCAATTTCTATATATCGATGACCCATACATACACACATACAAGTAAACATACCCATACCCAAACACACCCACACAACCACACACACACCACTACAGGTACAAGTACTTCGTAATGAGAGGAACGTTATTCAGGAACTGGTTTTCCACTCACGACAACTTTACGTCTCACAAAATATACAAAGGTTCGTTATCTAGTGGATATATCTACATGCGCGCATGTGATTCGCCTATCCGCGCATTAGCTATAACTTATATTTATTTATATATAGTTTATTGACTTCAAAAACACCAGGTGATTATAGGCGTCGTTAGATTATATCTCATATCTCAGTTGTTCGATGAGATAATAAGAATTAACAACATTATCGTACACTATACCGTACACATTATCTCTTATACATAACATCTATTATGTTGAACACCTCGAAAGTCTAACTGACTATTCGTGTTTGTCATTTTTGTATTGTCTGGGTTCTAATTACAATGATAATTGTTTCCTTTATATTAGTTATCCCTTATATATGAAGCATCGATGTAAAGAAAGTGGATAATCAATTAATGCACGCAGGACATGTACAAAATAGATTTGCGAATGGCACTTTTATCTATAAATTAACAAACTGGATCAGCGATTTTGATTAGATATTATTCATATTATATAAGTTAAATAGTAAAATAGTTGGATTTTCGACGATATAAAGAGAAGTGACTATATATATATATTAATGAAATAGTGCGATCTACCATTACAATAATTTAAATTTAAACAAAAAACTAAAATAGTATGAGGAATGTTGATATATTGTATTTTATATATATATATAACTATATTTGGTAGTAACTTACACTAAACTTTATTATTCTAACTATAAATATAAATAAATAATAATAATTTGAAATTTATTAGTAAGATTTGACTGCAGCGCCTACATTTCAAAGTGCCATACACTACATTAAATTGTTTATCTATTTATTTAATAATACATGAAAATATCGTACTGTTGGTGTATATTAAGGGGCGGAGAAACCCTTTTTTTAAGTTTTATTTTAAAATATCAAAATATAGTTTATTATCTAAATAATGATATATAACTTGTTATTTAAAAGTAAATATAAGAATAGTAAATTTGTAATAAAATAAATCAGTTTGTGATATAAATGTACTTATTATTATTATTTAAAATATACAACTAAAACTTTAGGAAGCTATATCTCAGAACATTTTATTTGATTTTTTTAACTTTTTTCAAATGCCCCTTAATTTTGAACCCTTTGATAGATCTTTATGAGATTTTCTGAGTATATATATATAATATTTCTAATAATACATTAGATAATTAAAATATATACACAAATTATATAGATACAAATATATTACATAATATCACAAACAAATGTATATTTTAAGATTATAATAGACCAATTTTCCCCTATCTTTTACATTTAAGTAATAAAGGTTTCGCCGCCCCTTAAATTAGACATATATGGGTTCATTTATATCTATTATTTTATATAAATATATATATATATATAATAAGTATATATAATATATTATATATATTATATATTTATGCTATACTATATTGTTATAGCATATGGCTATATAATTACATATATTTATGTATGCATTAATTCATGTACATATGTCTATATAAATGCATATAATATAAATTAGTCATATACATATGACTATATGTATAATACTAAATTTTAAATAGAAATTTTTCATACATATTGAATTTTGTTGAGATATGATAATTTCTGAATAACATATGCAACAAATATTTTGATATATATATCTAAACAATACATATATTACTATTGACAATTCCATTATTAATAATTTATAAGATCATTTCGTAGATTATGGTCAAATAAAACCTATATAAAATATTTATTAAAATGTAATTAATATTAATAAAATACACCCATTCATTTATTTATATATATATATATATATATATATATATATACACCCATTAATTTATATATATTGAATTGATTGCACCATAAACAATAGCGGACCTACACAGCACTAACATAAACCTATCAGTACAAGCTTCCTCCAGATAACATCCAAGACAACACAGTCGCAGCAGATCTAAAACATTACAGTTTATTAATCTACATTCTACATTAATATTGATGGCGATGATGGTGATGATGATGATGATGATGATGATGATGATAATGATGATGTTGATACTAATGCTGATGATGATGATGATGATGATGCTGATACTAATGATACTAATGATACTAATGCTGATGATGATGATGATGTTGATGATGATGATGATGATGCTGATACTAATGATACTAATGCTGATGATGATGATGATGATGATGATGATGATGATGATGATGATGATGATACTAATGATGCTGATGATATACTACACAGGTAATTCGTACAACCTGCTGACGAGGGAGTTCGTCTCATGGTGTCTGCAGTCAACCGCTGCCAGAGATGTGTTCAACTGGTCTATGGACACGCATTCACCCGATGAAACGGTTAGCTCAAGGTCATGTCCTGCGCGTGATCAATGTTACTGCGCGTATCATCGCATTCTTCCGCTATTTATAGAGAGAGCTCTTATTGATATAGTTTTATGTTAATATATTCTATTTTAGGGTATTATTTTTATATATTATATTTGTATGTTATTATATTAATTAATTAACTTATATAATTATATATATATATATATCTTATATTAATTTATTATTATATAAATTTAATATTATATTTTATTATTATATTAAAACAAAATTATTTAATATAAATTGATATATTATTTATGTATTAATTTTATATTTTAAAATCTATAGTCAAAATATATAGTCGAAATTAAAAATTGGAACTATTTGCTAACAATAACATACATTATTGAAATTAATAATGATTAATAATACCAAAATTAAGAATGTAAATTTGTTTACAGTTATGCTAAAATTAACATACAAAAATTGAAAATATAATAAATAAAATATATTTTTTAATAAATGAAAACACCAATATTTGGTAAATTCATTCTCAATTTTAAATAAATTGAATATAAATTGAAAGTGTTATCTTTATAACTTGATAAAGTTATATATTATTGATTATATATTGTAATATTTAAATGATACTTTTACAATAAATATTACAAACAAAACATGTTACAAATTAAAAAAATCAATAATAATACAAAAACAAATAATACTATTTTTAAAATTGTTATAATATATAATTATTAATTTATTATTTATATTCATTTCTTATATTAATATATTATTATATTATTATAGTATTTATATATATATATTAGTGCTGTAAAATTTCAAATACTTGGTTGTTCTCGAGAACTTCAAATCTTAAAATTTTGTTCTCGAGAACTTCAAATCTTAAAAAAAATATCAAGTTCTCGAGAACTTCAAATCTCTCATATTTAGGTATGTTCTCGAGAACTTCAAATCTTTTAATAATATTTTAAAATACGTTAACGAAGAAAAAAATTAGATATTAATTAATTAATTATTATTAATAATAATACATTAATTAATAAATAATTATTATTAATTATAATAATTAATAAATAATTATAATAATTAATAAATAATTATAATAATTAATAAATAATTATAATAATTAATAAATAATTATAATAATTAATAAATAATTATAATAATTAATAAATAATTATATTAATTAATAAATAATTATAATAATTAATAAATAATTATATTAATTAATAAATAATTATAATAATTAATAAATAATTATAATAATTAATAAATAATTATAATAATTAATAAATAATTATAATATTTAATAAATAATTATTATTAATTAATAATAATAATTAATTTATAAATAATTATTAATTATAATAAAATAATTAATAATTATTAAAATAATATATAATTAATTATTATTAATTAATAATAATAATTTATAAATAATTATTAATTAATAAATTATAATTGAATAATTAACAATACATAATTATTAATTACTTGAATTATTGAATACGTTACTATTCTAATAATCATATATAGCTATATAAACCTATATAGTAATTTAAAACCTATTTAGTAAAGTTGTAAGATGAATCCTATATACTATATACACCACAGCTTATATATATAGAAGGCTAAATATAAATATTCTATTTAGACTATATAGATATATATATATATATATATATATACCATAGTGTCAAATATTTATTAAATATGTACTTGTAGACAAATATAGTTTTAAACGGTTTATGAATTAACATTTTTATTATATTATATATATATATATATATATATATATATATATATATATGTTATATTGATATATTATCATATTAATTTATATTAAATTATATATTAAATTTAATATTAATATTAATATTAATAGTATATATTAATTTATTATTATATTATTATAGTATTACATTAAAGTAGTATTACTAGAACGCACTACTACATCGATGCACACACACCCACACCCACGCGCACACACACCCACGCGCACACACACCCTCACACCCACCCACCCACACCCCACATACACACCCACATACACACCCTCACACACCCCACATACACACCCACATACACACCCTCACACACACCCACACACATACACACCCACACACACACCCACACACACACACCCACACACACACACCCACGTACAGGTATGGGCTACACTGAACGCAATGCCCGACGCCCCTGGAGGCTACAGTATGCAGCCTAACATGGGCAATGCTAGCAGTACTAACCGCGCTATCCTGTGGATCACTGCAGATCAGCCTCAGGGCTATTGTCAGGGGAAGGTTAGCGCAGTCGTAGCTTGGGGGACATGGAACTATGAATATAGTGACGACAATACTAGGACATAGCTAGGACATAGCTAGGACATTGCGAGGACATTGTGAGGGCATAATAAGGACATAGCTAGGACATAGTGACGATACATAATTAGGATATTGCGAAGGCATAATGAGTACATAGTGAGAACATAACGATGCTTTAATGAAGACATAGCTAGGACATAGTGAGGACATAACTAGGACATAGCTAGGACATAGTGAGGACATCGCTAAGATGTATCGAGGACATGACAATATCTACTTACGAATACTATTAGCAAGTGTTATCTATATACTATTGTGGTACATGTTAGAAGTAAACTTTAGAAATTTACATATCAATAAAAATACAACTTTTACTATAATCAATCATTGAAAGGTACAATCAATATTTTAAAATAATATTTATAAATGTAAAACGCGCCGGAATGTAACTGCTACAAAGGTCACCTTAGATAGATGTCCTGATGTCCTGTCCTAGGCAATAGCGATGTAATATTGATGTAACAACTATATAATAGATATTGATGAACCAGTCATGTTCAATATAAAGTCATATAATAACTTTTAATTATGAGCAAATTATTTATTTTATATGGTCAAATTTTTTAGAAAATGTCTCGATAATAAAACATAATATATAATTCTCAACAACATAGCATGCATGTGTATCAACATGTGTATCTATTATTAATAGATAATTATTACTAATCGGAATTTAGAATTCTGGTTAATAAAATATTACATGCACTATTTAACATTAATGTAACACTATTCATTATAATGGTGTATACATAATGCATTTCCTGCTTACCACCGGCGCCCACACACCTGTATACATGTATAGCTGCTAACACATACACATATATAAATACATTCATAGCTATTAATTAACTCATCTGTATCTGTGAAAATATATACATTTAAACTATTAAATTTATAGAAAATATAAATTTATCTATTTTTCGAATAATAAATTTGTGATATTTATTATTTGAAAATTAGATATTATAAATTATTATTGTTAATGATGTGTATACAAAATAGTCTGTAATGAATATTGCCTTGATCTATTTTGATTACGGTATAAGGGATCAAATTTAAAATACTCATATCGTTATTTGACACATTAGTGTACATGATAAACTTATATTAAGAATGAAAATATAATATATATTATAAGATATATATATATATATATTATTTGTCATTATATTTTTAAATTATAAAGTGATACATATAAAATATATTAAATTTGACCTCTACAATAGTATGTAAACAAACGGGAGCCATATTCGCGCTATCCACCTGCATGTATACTTACAACACTCGCACACTCAGGAGAAACACAACATATGTTTATTTGGAAGCGGTGATCTCGCGTGGCTAGCGTCTCGTCGTGAACTCTTCGCCAACAAGTTTGACCTTCGCAGCTTGCCCTACGCGCTGCTCTGTCTACGAAGGTCGTTGAACAATCGCCTCGCCCGCGGTGAACTCTTGGACGATTCGCAGTATATGGCGGATAGGTGGAGCTACCGTGTGTTCACTAAGAGCTAGGTGGTATGGTGGTGTTCAACATATCTATCTACACATATCTATCTACGCATATATATATATATATATATATATATATATATATATATATATATATATATATATACATATATATATACATAATTATATTTATATATATATATATATTTATATATATATTTATGTATATAGTCATATGTATTTATATATATATATATATATATATATGTGTATTTAAGATGTACATATAGTGTTGCGTAAGATTATACCATAGCCATTACGTTACATTCTCCACCCCCCAACATAATACATGTACATATATATATATGTATATAGTTCCTCGTATCATCATACATTATACATGTGCACATATTAGCAATCCATATACCTACCTTAAACCTACCCTATACCTATCCTATAACTAGCCTACACCTCATACATGTATATCATCACTTATTGATTCATACACATCTTTAATACCTAAATATTAATTATTATATACAATGTACATTAGATATCTACTACTACTACTACTATCTATTGTACTATTATTATCTATTTTTATAAAACATGTGATATTTGAGGTGTTGTACTATTAAATTGTGAATGCGTTATTTTTATTGAATTTTGTACTTTCATACTATGTATATTAATGGTACAAATTGTACCGTACAATGAATTGAGGTTCTATTTATTATCTGTTACAGTTAATTATCTATTTCATTTATATGCTTTATATTTTTATATTATTTAATCTTGCTCTATATAATTTGATTTTATACAGTTTTTGTTGTTATGTATAATCAGGGTTGTTCGGTTTTTTTGATTTTCATATAAAATTATTGATAAATATATTAATTTCAATATTATATCATTTAAAATTAGTTTCAATATTAATAATAATAGTATATATTATGTATATTATGTAAATTATACCTTATAATTTTAAATTATATAAGGCAGTGTTGTTGGTTTTTATCGTTTTCAAAAAAACAACAAAAATCAACAACCCTATCAATATTATTAATAATTGTATAGGTTATATGTATTATATAAATGTATTCATTAAATAGATAAGCTTGGTCGAAAGAAAAATAGAATTTAATGAATCCTTGTATAAATTATACTACGATACTTTTTAATAAAATATACACGAAATATATAATAATAATCATATATCTTTAGAAGTATTTATTACAAATAATACTCAATATAACAATTTATTAATAATAATTATTTTATAAATAAAAAAACCAAATAAACTATAAAAAACCAAAAAAACCAACAACCCTGTGTATAATTAAGTGAAATTATGAAATCGCCGTATATATTATACATTCCATTACTAATTTAGTATTAATTGTTTATTTATGTGTGACTTACTAATTATGATGCAATTATTCATGTTATTATATTGTTGATTTTGCATTACAATTAAAATATGTTAATATTAATATTTAATAATAGCATCATTCTTAAATATGAATAAATACCTGACTTGTTTTCTAGTACATTATGATATATAATTCATGAGTTAAATTATTTAAATAAATAGTTAATAGGTTAATATCCTATATATCCTTAATATATAGTAAATAATACAATAAATGAGATAAAATAATAGAGTACATGACAAGTGATATATATGACAATAATCAATAGATTTGAAATTTACTATAATAATATTGTAATCAAAACCCTATCGTAAACACACTGAGATATATTTGTTAACCGTGTATCATTTTAATAATAACTTATTTGTAACATAATCATAATGTATTGTGTCATGACTACAGTGTATACATACGTATTCTAAATATAGTAGTTTGTAAATTATGATTTAACTCCTTATTAGGAGTTGTAGATGCTAGGGTTTTAAATTAAAGACTAATCCTAAATCTCCTAGCTAATATTGCCTTGTCAGCGTGTATGATTCTATTTGCAATCATTCGGATGGCAGTTTCTTATATTCAGGTATACTGCATATTATTAAACAGTTCTTGATTTAATGTTATTTACCTTTGTGAGAATTGTAATACTTGGAGTCAGCTAGACATTCTCACCAAACCACATGTATTAAGTAGATAAAACCCCATGTCCTATGTATATCTAAACCCCACCATTTTTGAATGCACTAATTATTTAAATGAAAATATATTTAATATTTGCGATTTATTTAAAATATCTATATTTTGTCAAGATGCTATATAACTTGACATTATGTAAATATTGATTAAATTACTCTTTAATTGTTATTTTGAATACAAACATTGACTAATATGGAAGATAGAGCATATTGCAATATAAGTTTGTATGTGGAGATATTGTAAGTCATAAGGCTGGTATATAAACATGTATTTAACTAACTAACAATGATCATACTATTGTCATATTTAACACTTTCCATTAGAAACAGGCTTCTCTATATACGTACATTTTGCACAAATTCTATATCCAAAAATGCACGCTTTATTGTAAATTTGTGCATACGATATATTTAACTAATAACCATTACATTATTTAATTTTCATAATTTAATTTACAAATCTATAATATAGACTATAGAATATATAAAATTTGAATGAAAATAAACTTTATTAGTATATTTTAGTTCATTTGGTCATTACTCTATGAGTGTGAATAGAGAGACAATACTTGCTATTACTATACATTCTATTTTGGGAAAATAATTGTAATATTGCTAATATTTTCTTATCTTTATAAACTAGATATATATATATATATCTAAACAATTATAGAAGATTTATTAATATATCAATATTATGTTATGTAATTCATATTTGAAATTGGACATTTATGATTTCTACAAAATTAACAAATTAATTTTTCCTATCTATATATTACTACAGATATACTATAGAAATATGTCAACTTGTATTATATATATAATTATACTAAAATATAATTATAAATAAATAATTTTTTTTTAATTATATATAATTTTAATAATTTTTATTTTTAGAAAACACAGTTTTTATGTTATTTATAAAACAGGTTATTAAATATTATTATTGGTTTATATTATTATTAAATGTTATTAATATAATAATCAAAAATTAATATTTAATTATTAATATATTATTAATATTATTATAATATTTAACAAACAATTAAAGTATTACAATGTATTAAGATAGAAATATTTTCAGCACATAGGGTATTTATCCTATTACATTAAGTACATTGCATATTGTTAACCAATATAATCATAATATAAGTTACTTATTTAAAATAAAATCGATAATCATAATCCGAAATATTTTGAGGCAAAATATGGTACTGAATTAAAATGGTTTGTTTTACTTTTTTATAATTTTGTTAATGTTATACTATTTGTATTAAATATTAAGTAAGTTTAATTATACATACAGTATTAGAGATACTGTGATCATTTTATCAAATTATGATAATTATTGAGAGTGCTGACATTTGTTGATGATTCAAAACAATTAATTTAAGTAATTAGAATTTATAGTTACTTTTATTTTAGACTACTACTTTTATTACATTTTAGGATAATATATGTTTATTATTTGTATCTTTAACAAGGTTCTAGTATTATAATGTAACAGAATAACCTACCCTTTACATAATTGATCATGGATAACAATAATTTTAAATTTTATAAAAATATTTACTTATCATATATTTAAAATATGATAATTATTCTAGTATGTACGTCATTTATTCCGATTTATATTTAAATTACATAGATAGATATTTATTTAAAACAATAATCAATCGATTATGAAAAATTACGTAAAATATATCAATTTTCTAAAGTTTATTTATTAAATATCTAGTGAGAGTAGAATTACAATTACGCGTTAAATAAACTTATAATGAAGTTAATGATGTTATCGATAACTAAATGGTGTTATTATTTATTATCATCGTGATCGTAATGCATAAATTATTATTATTATTTACATTTCACAATACGACGGATACGAAGGTTATTAAAAATAAACAAAAATGTCAATAAAATATTCACAAACATGTAACACACTTCCTCCACACATAAAATACGAAATCCTACAAATATGATTTGTATTCAATAATATGAATAAGATCTCTACAAATAAGATCTCTACAAATAAGATCTCTACAAATAAGATCTCTACAAATAAGATCTCTACAAATAAGTACACGTGCGTGTCGTGTACATAGACGATTAAGAAACGATGATTTAAAATGCTAAAAATGAATAAAACCGAATTTCCTACGTCGACTACGACCCCCTTCGCGATTAAAGAGGGGGGGTGTGAGCGAGCGCGTGTGTGTGTGCGTGTGGGTGGGTGTGTGTGTGTGAATATAAAGGGGGTATAAAAGGGGTTGGCTAGGTTCTCATGACTCGAGATAGATTCGATGGAAGTCCTTAGCCCCGAACGTGGCGTTACACTTGGGACACTTGCGTTGACGAGTCTCGTAGCGTGTGCGCAGACAACTCAGGCAGAACACATGGTAGCACTTGGTTAGCACGGCATCCTTACGCTTTATCTTGCAGCATTGGCAGGTCAACTGCTCCTGTGTGGGTGATGGTGTGGGTGATGGTGTGTGTGTAGGTGAGGGGGTGTTAGTAAGCAATAGATTACGGCCGATGTTTGCACAATAGCACACGTATGTATATATTAAGGTAACTTAATTAATGAAATTTTATGTAAAATTAAGTCTACTGAATGCATATATATGTTAAAGAGTGGCTATTGTATGTGCTAGCCTCTCACACACACTTAGTATGATAGGTATACTTATACATATGTAGCACGCAACGTTCGCGCATTCCCAGATCCAGGCATCGCACGTTCCCATAGTAGAACCAATCAGCAACTCGCATGTTATCTTTGATTTAACCAATTAGCGACATATACTCGTTAATGCGTATATGCTAATCGGCAGTCGTGCCCAATATTTACTAGGTGATAGATGCCTATTTATGTTATCATACCTATCATAACACCCACTTATACCATCCACATTTCGACACCCACGTATACCACACGGTTCAATTTGGTGAATAATTAACCTGGCTAATTAATTACTCGTCCACGCGACTACATATATATATATTGGAGAGTACCATATTTGTGAGTATAGAAAACGATATTAGTATGTGTGGAACTTTCCGTACGCGTCCGATATCCAGTTCACCGCTAATTATTACATAACATGTTTACCGTCTGGCTAATTAGGTCGGCGCACGGACTGTACGAGAATGTCACTTCGGTCACAACCATTATAAGCACCACTAGCCTTCGGGTACACACTTCCATGGCAAGCAAGTCTCATGCATTCTATAATAAAGCTTATACTAAACCCACACACTGTCTCTTTTCAATATAACAGAGATAATCTCTGGTACTCTATTTTGAGTAGAATTGTATTTGCTAAATTGTACTTTCTGAACTCAATAAACTATTTTCATCCATCATCCATTCATTCATATATATAATAGTATAGGTTTAAAATGAACTATAATTTAGTAGTAACATTAACTAAGGCTTAGATAGGCAAAGATAGTAAGGTACGCGGTGTTGACAGCGGTTAGAGGTCAAGGGTGAATGTTTAACCTTGTACTCTTTGATCTCTTCCATAAGAACTTCATCAGCAGACGATGCAGACTCTAGTTTCTTGATACGGTCAAACTTCCTACGCAGGCCACCTATCTCCTCCTGTGAGAGGCGGCGGTAGTAGTAGTAGAGATAGTGCACATAGTATAGTTATCTTAGCATCTATGTGCAATACGTATATGAATAAATAACGTGAGATCGTATTTGTATAAATATAATTATAATTAAACGAAGTGATAATTTCTATAGAAATATCAAAAAAAATATGATATATTCTATCCTGTATTTATACATTAAATAAATTATATATAAAAAATCTACCATCTTATCAATTACCCATAGTAATCTTTGCAATGTTTGTAATACAAACTTTGTATGGTTGTTATATATTGATATCTTAATAATTGGATATATAATATATAAATTTAATATTATTTGCCCATAGATATTGAGTGATATATTTATATTGATAATGTATAACTGTAAACATTAGATGTATATCTTATAATGATGTAAGTAGAATATTCTGATAAACATGACATAAACATATTGATATATAAATGTAATCAATAATAAAACAACATATGTTGATCATCTATTATATTCTTTGATAAATATGATGTATATGCATAGTGATATATTTATATTGATAATGTATAACTGTAAACATTAGATGTATATCTTATAATGATGTAAGTAGAATATTCTGATAAACATGACATAAACATATTGATATATAAATGTAATCAATAATAAAACAACATATGTTGATCATCTATTATATTCTTTGATAAATATGATGTATATGCATACAATTGAGGAAGTTTTAAATGGTACTGTGATACTGTGGTACTATGGGTACTGTGGGACTATGGTTACTGTTGTACATCGAGATAGTACGTACACACAGTGGAGAGCCGATGTAAAGGTGCATCAAAGGTGACAACGTACCATGTGACTTACATACAATAAATACAAGTGATATTGTGGTAATACGGTACTATGGTAGATTGGTTGATATCTACAAACGATGTAACCCGAATAGGGCTGGCATAGTTCCTATTTATTAACATGTTAACGTGTGAAACGGCATCAGGACTGATGTATACTGAGTGCAAATAAAGCAGCTATTATTCATTTAGCTAGCCATACAATATTCGCGAAAGAATCACCCAAATAGAATTTAAATCAATCTTGTAATAATCACAATCAAATGACCTATATAATATTATATATATACTAGACTACTGTGAAAGGGTAATCATCAAACGTAGCACTATATAAGCAATAGCCAGGCTAACTTGCACACACTCGAAGGTGACGTGGTACTACATACACTCACAATTAGCCCATCACAGCAACACACACAAAGATATAATACGAACCTGAACGCGTTTGTACTTGTAGGTCTCCTGTTGAAGAGCCTGCGTTTTCTCCATGACGATCTTCTGCGACTGTTTCAATTGGTCGTGATACTTGGTCAGGTGCAGCTTCAGGTCGGCCGCTGATTGGCTGTTGTCCATGGCTTTACGCTTGAACATCTCAGTGGATAGTTGATGATTGCTAGACAACGGTGTGATGAGTGTGGTGAGGCAAGGTAGTGCACGGGTTATTACGTTTATGAGGGGGCACTACGTTCAAAATTGTATTTTTTTTTTTTTAAATAAAAAAAAAATTATATTGAAAACAAGATATATAATTATTTATCTATCATTTCATGAAAAGATTATACTTAAATTCACCATATTTATGAGTATAAATGATATTTATAATTTATATGATGTTTAAATGTATGATTCTTATAATTGCATGACAATATTTCACTAAACTTTGAATGCTGTTTTCTCAGAATATTAAATTTACGAATGTTGCTTTACTAAAAATTCCGGAATTTTTTTTCTATTCATTAAAAATTGCTATAATTTTCAATATATTTAGAAAACATTCAAATGCATAATAATTACGTTTTTTTTTTAAATATAAAATAATAATAAAAAAATTAATTCAGTTTTTCTTCACTTTTTTTTTAATTACTCCTATTATAAAACAAATGAATATAATAAATAACAAAATCGTATACTGATCAGCAGGGTAGACACCATCCCCTTCCCTTCCCTACCCATCACTAACGTAAGCTCCTTCTCTGCAAGGGAAACACTTATCAGCAGGGTAGACTCCCTCTCCTCGAGTCCTCGCACCACATCATTCTGATTCTTCACCTGGAACTTGAGGGAGCATACGATCTCTCCTAGCACCTCTTTCTCTTCTCGCAACAGTCCGTGGATTTGATTAGATTTAATGCGCTACACGAACCATGTTTAGAGGTCATATCAATATATATATTTATATATTTATATATATTATATATATATAAACATTATTATAATATAAATTTAACAGCAAAATGCAGACCATACACTAAACTATTATTAACATTGTTATAGAGAGCTAACAGTCGTAATAGTAGTTATAGTAGTTAACATAATGTGAGTAGTTTCAGTATTGCCAGAAGGTACAATAGTTGAGGTAGTTAGAATAGTCTGAGTAGGTACTAGAGTGGGTGCTAGAGTAGGCAGAGTTTCGGGTACTACCTCGGACATGAGTTTAAAGTGGGCGTCGTCCTTTTCTCTGATCTGCTGCAACAGACGTATGTTCTGTTCCTGCATCTCTTCGAAAGCTTGACCCGTCACCTCCATTTCGTTGAGTAACGCCTCCTCTTCCTGTTTCTGAAGGTTCAACGACAGTTGAAGGTCGTTCATTTGGATGTCATTCTTCTTGTACACTGTAACCATGCATTCATAGTGAGTTACACTATAGAAGTTCTCTGTATATCGCTATTTTAACTTTTTATACGCGATATTCTGTGATTAAACTGAATTATATATGTCAATGGCATTCAATTATTTGGTTCGAGGATTATTTACAAAAGACACGAGGTATTCTATTAATTGGATGATTATAGATGTCTTACAATGCATACTATTAAGATGATAAGTATGATATAATAATGTAAGCTACAAGAACTGTTGCCATCATTAAACACAAGCTATATTGACTATCGTATAGTATATGGCAGCTCTGGGTAGTACTTGCAACTATAATAATGAATATCTCCATGTGTATATGTCCATATAGTATTATAATTCATCAAGTATGTAATGTATGCCTAGGGCAGTTGCAGATCTGTATTATTCACTATACATGCACGAGTAAAGCCTCATTAATATTGGTGAAGGTAATCAATTGAACACACACACATACACCCATACACACACACACACATACACACACACACACACACATACACACATACACACACACACACATACTCACACATACACACACACACATATAGTGCTATAAACCATCGCTATCGTTGTGTCTTAGTCGGAAACTCTGCAACTCTATCTTGAGGTCGTCATTCTCAGCTGAACAAATCTTCTCTGCATGTAGGATCTGTGTGTGGTTATGGTGGTGATGATGGTGGTGGTTGTGGTGGTGGTGGTAATGATGGTAGTGATGGAGGTGATGGTGGTGGTTGTGGTGGTGGTGGTAATGATGGTAGTGATGGAGGTGATGGTGGTGGTTGTGGTGGTGGTGGTAATGATGGTAGTGATGGAGGTGATGGTGGTGGTTGTGGTGGTGGTGGTGTAAGATACTACCTGCATGAATCAACGGATGATGTTATATTTTGCAAAACTATTTAAAATATTGTTAAAAAAATTTGTAAAATATATAATTTAATTCCTCTTACTTAATTCATTTAATGGTTGTACATTTGTGCTTATCTCTAACATTAATATCGTTACAAAGTTATAATGATTCGCATATAAATATTACTGAATTGTGTGTTAACTTAATAATAATCATCATCCACATCAACATCTACGTAGGTATTGATGTAGGTATTAATGTTGATGATAATGTAGGTGTAGATGTAGGTATTGATGTGGATTATAATGTAGATGTAGATGTAGATATTGATGTGGATGATAATGTAGCTGTAGATGTAGGTGTACAATATATCAAGAAACCATTGCCTTATCACGGGTCTCCTTCAGACAATGCTTGTAGCTATCCAAGCTAAGTTTCATATCCTTCTCGCGATCTTCGCATGCCTTCAGTTCTCGTCGTAACGTTAACATAACAATAGATTCATCGGAGTAGAGAAGCTCTTGTTTTACCTGGTGTAGAGGGGTGGGGGGTAGGTAAGGGGCATGTGTATTGTAGCTTTTGCTTTACTTAGAGAGTGTAGGGGTAGGGCGGTATGTAGGGACATGAGTATAGTAGCCATTGTTTTACCTGGTGTAGTGGAGTGGGGGTAGGGTAACTGACTGGAGTGTAGCCTACTAATTTTCACATTTGCGGATGATAATAATCATGATACGTAATAAAAATTACATCGAAATGGTAATGGTAATGTGAATTCAATGGATACGAAACTACAATGATTATTTATAGATGCGCGACATAATAAGAGATAATGTGAAATATCTACATACAAATCTATGTATGTATGACTTACATATGAATACCACTAATATATTCTCGCAATGTAAATACTATAGAGACCTTACACCTTAAATCTGCATATTTCTAATTTGTCAATTTATCATATACATATTCGCAGAATCCCACAAAACTTTGATTCTTTAACTGATTATTTACATTATATTAATTTAGTTTTAGTGTAATTGTTATAACTGAACGCTGGTTGGACACGATTAATAAACATAGTTATTACTTACAAAAGTATTCAGCCATACATACGACTAGAATCAATCAACGTGGAGATGGTGTATCTATTTATATACATAATTTGATAACATTCAATAAATTAGATAATTTAAGTTTATCAATACGTGATGAATATGATATGGTATCTGTAAATTTGTCACTTTATAATACTAATATACTTATTTCTGGTATTTATAAATCACCTTCCTTTAACCCTTTAACCGCCGGAGGCGCGGAACAGCGCAGTGG
The DNA here is from genome assembly GCA_964019155.1 of Osedax fenrisi. Taxonomy (NCBI): domain Eukaryota; kingdom Metazoa; phylum Annelida; class Polychaeta; order Sabellida; family Siboglinidae; genus Osedax; species Osedax fenrisi. The sequence continues at coordinate 30,038,057 of OZ025241.1, read as the reverse complement.
GCATTTCGCCGAAGGTGCAAGATATCGCGAAAAATACTTAACTTATAATATCATAATTACGTATTTTTAATATCAAAGAAAAATATTATATGTATGTGATAATTGTATAGATTAAAATGCTTTACACAATAAATAAGATACTTTGAGGGCATTATATTCTACTTTTGTAAATAAATACACTTTATTGACTCTTTTCATAATTAATTATTTAATTATTAATAAATAATCAATTATATTATGTCTTATTATATAATTAAAAAGTATCATAGCTAATTTAAACTTCAAATTGTAATTTTGATTACCTTAGAAACAAAACATTCCGTTAAACCACTGCTTTTTTAATACACTTAAAAAAATAGTTCCAATACTTTAATAAAACATCTTTAATCGATCTAAATAAATCAATAAAAAATAATTCATAAAAGAAATATTTATATTATATAGTATACTTATTTGTACTATATAATTATAAATTTTTCATATTATTTTATAATACTTTTACGAGTTTATGCAAAAATAATCGCGTAGTGATATGCACTAACATTTCCTATATGGAAAACGGTTAGGATTTAGTGAAATTCAGTCTTTTATATATTATTGTTATCCTATAAACATCGTCAATTTTTAAATTATTTATTATGACTTCTAAAATTAACTTATGGACTTATAACGATATTAACGATGTTGAATTTGATTGTAATACTCCGGCAATAGCGTATTATGTTAGTATTATAATTATTATTGTATTCTAAATACATATTTTTAATCATTTTAGATATTAATAATACATTTTGTAAAATAAATTGTTTATTTTTATTTATCAATTTTATTTTTATAATTATATATATCTGTAGGTATTATTCCCTATATTATACTTTATGTATTATATCTAAATTATTAATTAACTTATTATAATTAATAGATAGTATGTATTAACATACAATTTTATATCTTATGATACATATATTTTATGATATGTAATATTTAAATTAAAATCAAATATACAAATAAATATATTGACAAGTTGTTGACAAGTTGTTTCTAATGTAAACATATTTTAAATTAGGATTGCGCTACGGATTCAGAAGATGATTATGTCTCACAAGTGACGGAATTCAACAAGATAACGTTATTATAATATTTTAATTAAAATATATTGTATAGGTTATACAGTATAAATAATGATATAGTTATATTAGTGAAACTATTTATATATAAATTTACAATAGAAATTAATATTTTTATAAATTTAAAATGATCTAAAATTGGGGGTCTATCTGAAACGGCGACAATATTTATATAAAGTGTTATATTTAATATAATATATAATGATATTGTTATATACATATTATAGTAGATTCTACTTGTAATTAAATAGTTTTCAGAAAATATATACAACTCCTACGTACTTACGATATTCGCATTGTAATTAAGTAATTTCAAACTAATTTCAAAATATTTATAATATTTTCGAAAATGAATTTTTAGGAAAATAACGTATTAGGACCACTACTCTACTAATTTACGTATCGTTGTTATATTAATATACACATAATATATTGCTTCTACTTGGAATTAAATAGTATTTCTGAAACTATATAAAACTCCTATATACATACAATATTATGTATATTATTTTAAATATTGTCGCCATTTCAGACTACTCATCTAAAATTGTATATATTCATAATTATAGTACTTGTAAATTAAATAATTAATTACAAGTTGTAATTAATTTTTGATTATATATAACATAGAAATAAATAATCTATAATTATGTATCCATAAACTAAATTAAAACGTGATATTAATATTATATATAACAAAATAATATAAAATCTAATATATAGTTTGTTGCTAATCAACACAATCTATTATTTAGTATACTATCCTAGATGAATTTTGAAAGTTGAGAAGAGGATTACTAGCTTATGTAAGTATATTTTAATGTAATAAATGTAATAAAATATAAAATTCAAATGTAAATTAACATGACATAATAAAATTAATTTATTTATGTATAAATTTATAGAAATCAAAGTTTTAATTTATTATAATTAAAAATGAATTTGAGATTTAAAATTGTATATATTATTTATCAATCAAATACATGTCATCATAATTATACCAGAATAAGGAGATAGATGAAGAAGAAGATTAGGAATAGAAATATGAAGATGCTGAGATATCACTGAAATCTTAACGTTAGTAGCATACTTTTTAATAATTTATGTGTATAAAATGTGGTTACATGATCAAAAGCTTCGCAATTTGAATGCCGAAAAAATTGTTATAATTATTCTAATTAGTGATTTTATGATAATGTAACTCTACATAAATATATAATATATTATATATAGATATCTCAATCACGAGAATGTGTCGTAAATATTGTTTAAATTAAAATAACGTGTACTATTTATATAAATTTAGTATTTATACTAATATTAAAAATTAGTATGGATATACAAGTATGATACACGATTAATCGTATAATAATATATTATATTAAATATATAATAACATACTATAATACTATACATGTATGCCATTCATATATACATTTATACAATCATTATTTCAAATTTTTTAAATAGCGAAAATTGTGACCATAATCCATAATATATATATAGATAATGTATAATAGTAATTGTATATATAACTTATAATTACATTATTTTTAACTGTTAATATTTGGGAATTGTAAATGTTTCCAAAAAGTTTGAGCGCCATGTGTTTGGTACTTTGTAAATAAATCATGCATTCAAAAGTTACCATATCAATGCATGCATATATGACACATTATAATTACTAATTAGTCTATAAATATAAACTGAATACATTCGTATACATTATGTAATTATGTATAATACATACTTTATAATACATACTTATCGGCATGATATTTACTTGTGTCGGCATGATATTTACTTATCTCTGCATGATATTTACTTGTGTCGGTAATGTAATATTAATAATACATAGATGGGTATCTATATTAGTGAATTTAAGTGTATAAGCTTTATTTATCAATATTTACCCAACAATCAAAACTTGCCTAAAACAGTTTCATACTCGCTTAACCATTTTTTAAATATATATAATTTCATATTAGGAACGATACCCTCCCCAAGGATGGACTCCCGAAATGCCACCACGCGGACGAATTCCCTTCAGCGAAGAAACTGGCCCTACAAATTTAGTGAATGGTGCTAGAACACCAATTGATATTTTCAAAAAATTTGTAGGGGAGAATTTTTCCAATGCTATTGTATAATTTATATTTTTCTATATACTATTGTATAATCTATATTTTAAAATCATAAATTTATATCGTTATCGATAATAGATCTATAACAAATAAAGCAATATTTTTCCTATACTATTGTATAATCTATATTTTTCCTATACTATTTTATAAACTATATTTTTCCGATGCTATTGTATAAAATATATTTGTCCTATACTATTGTATAATCTATATTTTTCAAAATAGCTGGTTCGAATTTTTGCACCAGACAACGTTTTTTATTATTTTTCGTGCAAACAAAACATTGTCTAAGACTGCTACGTTTACTCAGTGTATGTTCTTTCTTAGACAATGTCGTTACTTTAGATAACATTCGTTTACGCGAACCATATGTATTCGTTAATTCATTAAATAATAAAATTTAAAAATCATATAAATTTATATCTTTATCGATAATAGATCTATAACAAATAAAACAATATTTTTCCTATACTATTGTATAATCTATATTTTTCCTATACTATTGTATAAACTATATTTTTCCGATGCTATTGTATAATCTATATTTTTCTATATACTATTATATAATCTATATTTTTCCTATACTATTATATTAACCATATTGTCCTATGCTATTATATTAATCATATTGTCCTATGCTATTATTAACTATATATGTCCTATATTATTATATTTAATTTTCATATTTTGTAATAAAATGTAACATAATTATATACTATATTTAATTTGTTTATTTCAATAACCATTTACTATATCATATTCTAATTTATATGTAATACAATATTGTATTCTTAATTTATTATGGGTTTTATGTATACCTATGATACAGACGTGTTTATAAATTTAATTACAATAATGCTATGATTATTATTAATTCTATATTAAATTTATAATTAATCTAACTAGACTATAAAACCATCTTCTTGACTACCTCTTCATCATAAACACCATACCATATAAAGTTTAATAAAATAATAATTATATAGATATATAGATATATGTAAAATTTCACTTATTTTAGTAATTTATTTTTGTAAGAAATGATACAATTTTATATTAGGTATAACTTATTGAATATTTGATATAATATAACATTTTAAAGAAGATTATTATAAAGTAATATTATTTCTATATCTTATTAAATATGATTGTTTTATAAAAGTTTACTAATTCAAGAGTATAAAGTATTTAAAATAAACAATTAATAATTATAAAATATATATTGTAATTTATTTATTTTTATTAAAAAAATATAACATTATTGTAATATCTAACCTTGGATATTAAATTATATTTAAAAAATATTAGATATTCTTACAGTATTTTATTATCTTTAAAATAAACATAACTTGTAATGTTAAGAAATCAATATTTCATATAGAAATTTATATTTGGAAATTTATACTGCTAAATGTAAATCATATATAAAATACACAAAAATGTTAAAATATTCAAATACTATATTGTAGATAACTTATTGAATACTTTATAAAATACTATATTTCTTATAGATTATTATTAAGTAATATAATTACTATAACTTATTAAATATATATGTATTATAAAATTACACTTATTAAATAAAATAATTACAAATTATTTATTGACCTTAACTTTTTAAAAAAAAAAAAAAAAAACCATATTGATTTTAATATATATTATTGGTTATTTAAAACTTTTGAGATATTCTTAAAGAGTATTGTATTATCTTTAAAATAAATATAACTTGTAATGTTAAGAAATCAATATTTCATATAGAAATGCGTATTTGAACATTTATACTACTAAATATGAAAAATATACAAAATAGCACGGCGCTCTAACAACAGGAATTCATATTTATACAGCTGTTAAAGAGTTAATATAAGAAACTTCTCAGATATAATGTATAATACTTTTAATAATTTTGTACATAGAAATATTTGTATTGTAGGTGATTTCAATATTAATTTACATTCACATTATAATAATATAACAGTGTATTTTAATGACACATTTTATTCGATGAATTTTATATCACTAATAACTAAATCTAATCATTTGTATTCTAATGGAAACTCACTTATAGATAATATTTTTACAAATTTTAAAAAAGATCTTTTTTATAATATTATTCTAATAACTGATATAAGTGACCACTTACATATATTCTCCATTTTTGACTTATTAAAAAACAAGATTAATGATACACTTTACTGGAATGATATTTATTCATGTTCTAATATTAATTTTAACCATGTGATCAACATTTAAAAAAAATCTATAATATTTGTTGTCCTTTAAAAAAAAGTAAAAATATGTATTATATAAATAAAATCACTATTAAAATGTATACATAATAAAAATAAACTCTACAAAAAAAACTATTATAAATTCAAACTTAGATATGAAATATACAACATTTTTAAATAAAATTTAAAAAAAATGGGGAAAAATTATTATTCTGGTAAAATAAAAACAAAAGATACTTGGATAGTTCTATATAATCTTATTAAAATACAAATAAAAACACTATTAAAATGAATAATAATAAATCTGACTCTGAAAATTCAAATAATTGTACTATGACTATAAAGCTATAATGAAAATTAGAACTTTTTTAATATATAATATTTTAATTTATATTTATATTTTAGTTTTCTTTTGAAATTTCGAATATTATTTTACTCTATTGTAACTTTTATTAATTTTGTTTTTTTCTATTCCCTTTGCTGACAGGTAGATATCTCGATAAGTTCAGTGAACTTCTATATATACCTGGGTTCACTCTCGTTTATTATGAGGAACCAATCTGATTATTATTATTATTTAGGTATATATGCACAAATATATATATATATATAAATATATATATAAATACATATATATATAAATACATATATATATATATAAATACATATATATATATATATATATATATATATATATATATATATACATATATGATAATCAGTATGTGTGTATGGTGAGTAACCCTAGCGAGATCTCCTTGCATGTCATGATTCTTCCTCCTGTAGCGTAGTAACTCTCCCTTCAGCCGATCATTGTGATTCTATTGTTAACAATGTGATGATATCATCATTATGATTTACATAGAGTCAACAGGTACAAGCTAATGTATCGCATGATAACTAACGCATTAAACTAATGTATTTAGTTTGTAATAAAATGTTAAATATATCAATAATTATTAATTTTAATTAATATATTAATGCGTGTAAATCAATTGCATCTTAAAAATATACGGATTTAGTAGAAAAATCTTGATATTGACGAGGTAGAGGACGATATTATAATGATACTAGGTTACTAGGGTGTTACTAGGGGGTTGCTAGGGTGTTACTAGGGTGTTACTAGGATGTTACTAGGGGGTTGTTAGGGGGTTACTAGGGGGTTATTAGGGGGTTGCTAGGGTGTTACTAGGGTGTTACTAGGGGGTTGCTAGGGGGTTGCTAGGGGGTATAGGTAAGTACCTTAAGTGAACAGATCAAAGTTCTCATCTCAGAGTTAATGGGAGCGGTTCTTTCATTGTTGGCGAGCGTTTGTTCAAATTCCACACGTAACATCTGATGTTCCCGTTTGACCTGTAGTAAAGGTCACGCAACAGGGTTAAAAGGTCGTGGTTAGGGTAATGGGACGCGAATAATTGTAGATAACGTTTAATTGGTGAGAAATTCGAGTTCGGAAGTCGATATATTTATATAGATTATAATAAATAAGCAGGGTTCAAAGATTAAAGATTAATATAATGTAGTATATGTGATATATATTATTCAATAAGTTGTACTTAAACACAAAGGGATATAATATATATTACCCATACTTATTTATATCACTAAATATATATTTATCTAAAGGCTTACTTAGATGAAGAACTATGTGATATATAAGTATGTGGGTAATATAATGTAGTATGCTGATGATTAAGATATACTTCAAGGGAGGTATATTGGTAGCTAAGGTCAAGGGTCACTGATGTTAAACCTGACTCAACTGATCCTCCAACTGTATGACTTCAGAACGTAGATCTTTCTGCAGCAATAACTCTGACATCTGTGAAGGTCATACATCAAGGTTAAGCAAGCGTAACTACATAAATAGATTAATAACACAAGGTCGCATTAAGTCATTCAGTAACTCAACATTAGTTGTGGGAATAGTTGCATATGTTTTATATGCGAATATCTTAATATCCATCACTATGACACCAAAGATTTTACGAAGCTAAGATATAATATTCTTTTCACAGGATATATATTTATCTATGTAATGTGATTAATATTCAGGTTTATCTCTTATAGCAGTAATATCGAAATCACTGAAATAGATTCAGGTTTGGCGCGGTTTCTATACAACAATGTTTTCAATGCTCTATTAAATTACATGCAATATAAGTTAGCTTTTATGCGCCATATTTATAGCATTTAAAACCAATATACTATTGCTTTGTTATATATTAGTAATGAACACTTATTTTACATAATAAATAATAATAATTTAAAGCATATTATTTTTCATTTTAAAAGTGTATAGTTTGATACAAAAGCTTGGTTTTTATATAAAAAAATCAGATTTCACTATTTCACGTTAGTGATATCTTTCTATTGAAAAATCTTTGATAACATAGATAGTAAATGAATGTAAATAAAGTTACCGAATTGTGTACAAAGGTAAAAGTCATATACCTATAATAATATAAGTTACCTTAAAGTATTAACTATAGTTATTATTAATTTATAGATTGTATTACGACTTTGATTAACCTCATTAAAGGTATAATAATGATATCTATTGGTCGTAGGTGAATAGTAGAGATTTAACTAAGCAGAGAAGTAACGCGAGCTATGATTCCTTTTATGATTATTTAGTGATTAATTTAGTCTAAATGTGCTGAAGAACTACTTCACTTAAACATTTACTGAAGTAGAATGAAAGACATACACACGCATGGCTTTAATTGACTAGGTAGCTCAGTTGGCTAAGGCATCAGACACACAAGTAGGACATGGCTTTATGCCCCAACCAGATCAATACGATAAGTATTAAAATAATATTTTGAAGTGATCATATATATAATTATGTATAAACAATCGGCTATCGTTAAAACCACGGATGCCTTAACATGAGAGCGGCTTCGAAAGGACAATAGAGCCATATGGTTATAAGTGAAAACTTCATCTAAGTTCCTGGATGGGATGAAATGACTCCACCGAAATAACAATAACACACACAGATAAGTGGTGGTGGAAGTATCATGTTAACAGCCGGGCTATTGTACAAACCTCCATCTTCTCAATCTGTTTCTGGTGCGTCTGTTTGAGATGTTTGATGAGAGCGAAGGCGTCATCGTGGGCATTCTTTAGCTGCATACTTTCTGTGAACAGAACAGAGAAGTGCGACTTTAGGCAGCGGTAGTCGATACTTTCAGTGATCACTGACTCCGGTAGGGTTGCCAACTGGGAAGGGGGGGGGGGTTAAGGGTGATCAACTGAGGAAGGAATGAGGGCAGGGAATATTTATAGTGACCAACTGGGGGGAGGAATGGGGTGATAAGGAGGTTAAGGGTAAATAACTGGGGAGAGGAATGGGATAGGGGATGAGGTTAAGGTTGACCAACTGGCGGAGAAGGAACGAGGGCAGGGGAGATATGTGGGTGGGGTAGGTTAAAGTGACCAACTGGGGAGGAGGTTAAGGGTGTTAGTATATATTCAAATAAGAAGGTATAATGGTTTAGGAGTGACTTAGCAAGGAATTGATAAGTATTATGACATCTATATTTATTTAGCAAGGACATGTAGCTTCAGCCAAGAGTGGTATCAGATTAGTACTATGCAATGCATGATAACCACTAGTAATAACACAGTAGAGTTTATTCGGTATATACGACCTACCCATATATATTGGGGTAGATTGGATAGATCAAATAAATTATATTGATACAATTATTTTTTACCTCGCATATTTTCACGAATACTATACATATAATTTCATACATTAGCGATGGATATAGGGAAATAATATTATTATTTAAAATAAAATGTTATTTACTGATATTTTATTTACTATATTACTAGATCAAAATCAAATCTATGACAATTCGCAATGCATAGAATTATCATTGAAATATTATTTATAATAAGTGGTATATTACTTATAATACTTTTATTACTCTCTAAGATAATTATACAGATAGAACTGTAATAATATGTTTAATTCTAATAAGACTTTAATATATACAGTAAAAGTGAGGGTAATAAAGATTGATATTAATGATAATTAAGTACAATAATGAACTAATCACCGAGATGTAACTCTCAACTCCCTCTCTACAAGCTAACATCCATCTTGAGGAGTTCATTATTCTTCAGGGAGGATTGGTAGTCTTCCTGTAACTTCTGGAGTTCTTGCAGTCGGTTGAAGGCAAGATCTCTCTCAGTCTCAAAGTTATCGTTGATCTCTTGAAACTGTTGTATTGGTTGCTAGGTATTCGATGGGTTCAAGGGTTGATGTACTTAATTCTAGATATCGAGGGGTGTAGGAAGAGAGGAAGGTAGATAGAGAGGCATGGTGAGAGGAAGGTAGATAGAGAGAAGATGGGAGAGTTGGTGCGAGGGGAATGGGGAGATATATATATCAGGATTTAACTAATATTAATGACACTATTCTACAGGGTTGTTCGTTTTTTGATCAAAAAAAACATTTTTTATTTGGTTTTTTATATAAAATTATTGATAAATAATTTAATTAAAATACTATATCGTTTAATATTAATATCAATATTATTAATAATAGAATAGATTATGTATACTATATAAAGTATACCATCATGGTAAGTAACAGTCGGTGTAATACCAAGTCAATATACAACCGGTGACTCATACCTTGGTCATAGTGACGGATTCACCTCCGCACTGACTCATCGAGCCACTTTTAGACAGCTGATGTCCATCGTCGATGTCCTTACTACGTTTCATCTTGCGCAGGCTGTGGTACTTGTTCTCAATCTTCACGATTTTCTGTTGATTTGAGGTCCAGTCGTGTTCCAAGTCTTCTATCTGTGCGGGTAGGGTTAAGGGCATTAAGCGAGGTAAGGCAACATCAGAGAGGTGAGGGGATATTAAGATAGGTGGGGCATTATGAGAGATTGGGCATTGCGTTGAGGGGGGTGTGGCGAACGTGAAAATATGGAGAAATGTAATAAATACTGTGATATATATTTTCCAATTGATTTTATAAAGTTAAACTCTATATATATTTCAGCTGTTTCTTATATTTTTAAATATATATATATATATAATATTAAAGTATTATCTTTAGTGATAAGTTGTGGTACAATGTATTAAGATAGGATATATTTATGTATATAACAACATTTTATGAATTCTCTATAAATTTCAGAGGATATAAAATATATACTTTTATATATTAAATAATAAATTTCTCAAATAAAAAAATAATAATTAAAATATTGTGTTCACATCAAAATTCAAGTGCTGTGAATCCGCTTAAGAATTGAAGTGGAAGGTAACCTTGTTTCTAAGTTCAGCTGCCAATGTTTCTGCTATCATTTTCTTATCTTCGTAATGCTTATTCTGTAAACATGTAGAATATAAGTAGATATATGTGTGTGTATGAGTGGTTTGAATGTTCTTTATTATACTAATAATTAATCAGTAATTATAAGAGTAATTTTATATATTTAAAATAAATGCAATAAAATGTTCTTTTTATTCAAAATTAATATTGCGAAAAATTATAAAAGTTATTTGATTAGCTACTATGCATATTTATGACGACGTCGGATGTTCATTGAACCTTAGAAGAGAGGTCATGGTTAGTCTCGTGCAGTCTAGTGATGCTATCCTGCAGTCTTTGATTTTCTTTCAGCGCACGCTTAAGTTCCTCTTTCACGTTTTCATTGATCACAGCGGTGAGTCTCTGCATGTAATTGTGGTTTGTGTATAGGACTACAGGCTACAGTGATGGGCTACAGTACTAGGCTACAGGCTACAGTGCTGGGCTACAGGCTACAGTGCTGGGCTACAGGCTACATCTAATCTGCACCGGCACTCTATCTACTACAGGCTACAGTGCTGGGCTATTATTACATCTAATCCGCACTCGCACTATATCTACTACAGGCTACAGTGCTGGGCTACTATTACATAATGTTACTGTAACAACACTATGTAATTTAAGCGGCACTCGCACTATACGCCTCACTGCCCAACACTATATCTACTGCAGTGTGTGTGATGACTCCATGTGACATATCCACAAGAATACCACTGTTACAACATCATACACAATGATAACAATGGACATCATGCGTTCATTACGATATACTATGAATGATATTAGTTATGTAATTAAAGTATTTATTACATAATGATTTACTATTAATGAAATATATACATATATATTCTTTATTGGAGAGTACCCTCTTTGTGAGTATAGATTACGAGATATTCTCTGGTACTCTATTTTGAGCAGAAATTGTATTTACTTTCTTAACTCAATAAACTATTTTCCTTCATTCATTCACAAGTAAACAACTAAAGCTAATCGTGAAGACCACAATAATCGACGATGGTAATAAATAATAAATAGCATCTCTAATTGCATCGTTTCCCTAATACCTGACATCCATAGCGATACTTAAAATATCACCCAGACCACTACACGAGCCGCAACCAATCCATACAACCTCCCAAAACAGCTTACACCTAGCTAACATTCACTGTTGGATAATATATGTCACATACACATGGAACAATATCCCACAACTATCTTCGTGTGACACCATCGACTCAACACTTGTAGAAACTACTGAAAACATTTAGCAATGTATTCAATCGTAAAACATAAACTTCAATATATCTATTGATGGCCAAGTGCTTCAGTAGCACAGTTTGCCGACACTAAACCACATAAAGTAAACATCGTCATCATTACATAATCAACGATGATTGCGTAACGCGCGGTGGGGTGGGGGGTCTACCTGCGGGGTGTCGATATTCTTATTGTTCTCCTTGTCGCCGTCGCCCCTCTGTGTGGTGTGATAGAGTGAGTGACAGGCGGGTGAGGGGGGGGGGGGGCGTGGCTAGGTTACAAACCTCTAGATGTTTTCCTTCGGTGATCAACTTCCATAGTTTGTGGTTACGAATAGCGGTCCTGGGTAATGTGTGATATTAGCGTTAATAACATAGCAACGTTACTAGGTGCACATATTGTTATTGTTGTTCAGGCGCGAGTATTTTATATGCATTGCGCTACATACATTAATTCATTCAAATATTGATAGTTAGTTAATAAAATAGTCAATACATATATCAATAATATTTTCCATATATCATTTACTTGTTGGATACACTTTTTGATATGAATATTATTCTATTAAGGAGACGTCACAGTCCAAAATGATAACAACAATTTATTGTGTATTTATTTTATATTTGTATTCCATAATATTAATAAATATAGTGTTTTTAGGAACCTGTAAAAATATTAGCTATGTATTCAATCTAGAAATACCATAATAAGTAGTTTTTTAACCATTCAAAGATAAAAGTATCAATATTTTATTTATTATCCCTGAGTCAGGGACCTGACTTAACCCTGACTATTGTATTTTATATTATAATGTTTTATAACTTATAAATTGACAATGTAAAAAAAATAAAAACCAGATTGTTTACATTGAATTATTATATATCATTGTATATATAAATATTATAAGGTCATTCCAAGTTAAATCAATTATCAATAATCCCGGCACCCAACTCAGATTTTGATGAAACTTTCACAGAATGTTTACTTTATATAGTTATCATGATAATTAAAATATTTGTTTTAACATGAATATTTTGCCCTCACGATGAATTCAAAAATATTTTATAAATGTTGAAATATCATTTTGAATAAAACACACATTTTAAAAACTCTAACTAACTAACTTTTTACTTTTTTAATTAATTTCAGTAATTTTTCTATAAGATTATATCATAAATTCTCTATATAGAAAGATATTAATACACTAAAAAAGATTAAATAATAATGTATTTAAATTGATTTAAATATAGGACACAATTTACAATATTTGTTTTTTATTCAATTTTGATTCTCAAATAAATTTTGTTGATACTTTTAAGTGGAAATAAATCAAAATACCTTTACTCAAATATATAATTTTTTTTATTATATAATTTGGTTTAATAATCTTTTTTGAAACTATTTTATCAATATTGCTTTATAATCTATTAGTAATTGATTTTTAATTTTAAAAAAAGATACAATTCTAATTTTTATATTTAAATATATTGTTTATATTCACCAATACATTTAGATTATATCTTTATTTAATATATAGTTATAATATATTTTTATTAAATAACAAATATGATTTATATTTATATTAAATTATGTTTATTAATTAACTTTAATGTACTTTTTAATAATTATAAATATATATTATATTTTAATGATATAACTTTATGTATAAGCACATATGAAACATTCAAAATTCTAATAAAAAACATGCATTCAAATATTATTCTGAATATTATAAATGATCATATTGTATTTTTATTGTTGCCAAACTTCAATAGCTATTTTCTTGAAATAATGAATTCACACTAACAGTGCATGTATAAAGGCTATGTATATAAATATTACTATAGCTATATTATTATTATTTGTTGCATTATACAAAGAACATCTGTTTATATATTACAATAGAGATTTCATGAATATTATTTTCTAATAATAGTAAAAATACAATTTCTATAAAATAAATAACAATTTAAAATTGTAATTTATACAAAATAGGCTATATATAATAAATATTATATTTCTCTATTATAGTATAGATGGAAATATTATAAATATAATAAAAAAAAATAGATTGATTCAATGAATTCAATGAATAATTCTGTGCAATAGGCTATTAATAGACCATATTGTGCCTATCTATTTACATGGTAAACTGTGAAATGGCACTGTGATATCTCCATAATAATGAAAATACCCTCTTATTATAATATGCTTTTATATTTTCATATTCAAACTGAAATTCACTGTTTAAAGTTCAGCTGTACATAGTTTTAAAAAATACTTTTAGGTTATATTAAAATTAACTTTGTAAATATAAATCATATTATTTATTATAGTGACTAGGCAGCTAGCCAATATAAGAACTATACAAATATGATTAATTTATGTATACATAATACAGATTTTATTTTACTGTAGAATGGCATTTATTTGCAACATCACATGGAAAAAGTCCATGTGATAGGATAGGAGGAACTGTAAACAGATTAGTAGATAGATCTAGTAAGCAAGATAGAATATTAATAAATAATCCTAAATTAATATATCGATATTGTAGGAACAATATTACAAATATATATTTTTTTATTTGAATATTAAAACAATTTTAGACCATATTAAAATTGATAAATTAGAGGATAGATATAACATGTGCAATAAATGTATTGGTATAAGCATATATATCTTACCATACCTATTGATACTAATATTTTTAAAATGAGAAGGATTAGTAATGATACAATAGAATTAGTTAACACACATATATCTAATATAATAGACCTATAATATATTATGGTTGGCATCTGTATAGGATGTAGATATGATGATCTTAGTGATTTAGGTAATATCATTGAAAAGTCTGAAGAAAATTGTGATGTGAAAGCGAAATTCATGAAAAGAAATAACCAAGGAGAATAATATGGCCACATAAAGATAACTGATATATGCTGAATTACATATCAAAATATTATTATTATTATTAATTCACCAAACATTATAAATAGTCGATTATACAAATTGAATATAGCTGATATACAGAAAATTAATATGCTTTTATAAATAAAACTTCTAAATTATTTTTTTTAATTTTTTTAAAACTAAGTTTTGTTGTCTTGTTTATTTAATAAAACTATATTATAACTATATATTAAATAAAGATATAACATACATATATATTTGTTATTGGTGAATATAAACAATATATTTCAATATAAAAATGACTTTAAAAAAATCAATTAAATTAAAATTAAATTATATTTTAATATAAATATAAATCATATATCTTTTCTTAAAAATTAGAATTGTATCTTTTTTTAAAATTAAAAATCAATTACTAATAGATAATAAAGCAATGTTGTTCAAATAATTTCAAATAGATTATTAAAACAAATTATAGAATACAAACAAATTATATATATCGAGTATAGTATCAAGTATTTTGATTTATTTTCACCTAAAAAGTATCAATTTTAGAAATTAAAAAAAAAAAATTGG
Organism: Osedax fenrisi; assembly: GCA_964019155.1. Lineage (NCBI taxonomy): Eukaryota > Metazoa > Annelida > Polychaeta > Sabellida > Siboglinidae > Osedax > Osedax fenrisi. The sequence continues at coordinate 30,022,462 of OZ025241.1, read as the reverse complement.
TTATGGCTGAATAAATAAAAAAATATATACACTAGGTTAGATTTTTAAGATAATTTATGTTTATATAAAACATATCTACAAAATATAAAACAAATATTAAATAATATACAATATATAACAAATTATTAGGGAATTAAAATTGAATAAAAAACAAATGTTGTGAATTTTGCCCTATCAATTAAATCAATTTAAATAGATGCTTATTTAATCTTTTTTAATGTAATACCATTAGAAATAAAAGTAATGAAATTAATAAAATAAATAAAAATTAAGAGAGTATTAAAAATGTGTTTTACTCAAAAATTACATTTAAAAATATTTTAAATAATTTTAATTCATTGTAACTTAAGATTCGTAAGGGTACAATATTAATTTTGTTTACATTATTATGATAACTATGTAAAGTAAACATTATATAGAAATACCATATATTAAAAAATGGTAATTTTATGCATATATATATATGTAATATAATATATATTATAAATATTATTAAACATAGAATCATGTGTATACATATACTGAATAGAATAAAAAAAAATAGCTCAATCCAATGAATAGAATTCTGCATGCATAGTTTTGAATAGACCCATTATATGGTATATCTATACATACAATAGAGGGTATGCCCTTAAATGCCCCTGCCATGTGACATGCCCTTACAAAGTATTTTAACAAAGAAATAGATGTTAATATTAAGATGCTGTAAATTATATTCTAAAAAATGAATACATTTATATATTTAATCAATATCAACTGATAGTATATATTTTATTAAATTAAAAATGTACAGAATATATTACATAATTAAATTTATTCATATACACATATAAATATATACATGAAATAATATAAATTTCGAAATATATGAATTTTAATTCACATTAATAATATAAGCTTGCCTGAGAATGCTAATGTCAATGCATTACAAAGAACATGACTTCTATTTACTACAATAGAGGATATATCATGGCCACTACATGTGTTAAGTCTGATATCACATACTGTTCTGTGATTAATAATCATTTTACAGATGTGTAACTATTAATTTGTAAATCTAAGTTATACCCAGAATGCAATATGATATAATCGTTAGAATATAATATAAGTTTATATAGAATATTCGTAACACCCTTAAAACAGTTAATGTGATAAGGTATTGTTATATGTATAGGCTAATATGTTATTGTTAATGTTTCACATCTGAACACACAGTGAATCTTTGTATAACGAAATACACGATTAAGTTGAAGAGATATGTACTGATGTGATCTAATCTGATTCCGAGATGAATATTGAATATATGTTGAAAATAAATATCTATCCATCTATTTACATATATCTATACTGAATATTGAATATATGTTGAAAATAAATATCTATCCATCTATTTACATATATCTATACTGAATATCTATCCATCTATCTATCTACCTCTATCTATCTACCTCTATTTATACATATATAGTAGTGCGATTGGAAGCTACCTGTCATAGGCGGAAATCAGTTTACCGATAGCCCTCTTAGAGAACTCCACCCTATTGAGGAGTTGTTCATCGGCCTCCTTATGGTCCCACGATGACAACGAGGTCAGGAATGAGGTCAAGGCGGGTCGCTCGTCAGCTGAAATGAACGAAGGGAGGGGTTTAGAGGAGACGGTTTAGAGATGAAGTGATCAGAATATAAATATTAGGTGTGCGGGGCTTAATAGGATCGATTTAGGCAGCGGTTCTACAAAAGTATAATTGGTTTCGAGGCACTTTATTATGCAGCTTAGTGAAATTGTGTAATGTAAAAGATAGGCAATGCCGACTAATAGAATCATAGCCGTCGTAAGTTAGGTGCGAGTGTTAGCTGCTTGAAATTATTATCTTCATAAGAAACCAATACATTGTTTATGTATTCAATGTAATCTAAAATAATCATCCCAGAATGTATACGATAAGATGTATTTCAAATAAAATGTACTTAATATAATCAATTCTGATTGGCTAATATTATTTATTAAAAGTAAATATGTCATTGTAAAGAAGTTATATAAAAGTGAACAAAATAAAATATAAATTCTATAATTATAAGTTATTTATATTAGTTAATTTAAAATATAAATCTTTCTTTAATTTTTTTTAAAGATAATATACAAAATATTAAGGGGATGTCCCAGTGTTCAAAATGATAAAAAAAAAATTATTTTGTATTTATTTTTTATTACATAATATTAATAAATGTAGTGTGTTTTAGTATCTGTATAAATATCAGCCGCGAATTCAATCTAGAAATGCCATAAAATTGATTTCTAAATTGTTATATTATCAATAGATATGTATACTTTCAACTTTCAAATGCTGTTTTCTCAGAATAATTATTTCGCGCTAGGTATGTGTGTATAAACTTAGGTATAACAAAAACTAGTATATGTATTCTACTAATTGTTATTGCATTTTATAAATAACATATATATGAATACTATTACAGGCGTAATTTTTTAAATTTGTATATGTATAGTTGCAAAAAATAAGAATTTCTATAGAAATTCCGTAAATTAAAAAATTAAAATGGGTGCATATATATATATATGTTATATAATATATATTATAAAGATTACGTCCTGTAATAGTATGTGTATACATTTAATGAATAGAATATAACAAAAATTAGCTCAATTCAATGAATAGAAATCTGCGCGCCTAGTTTTGTGTAGACCCATTATTTGCTATCTCTATACATAGAGAGGCGGGCGTCGAGTGCCATCCCCTTAATGAAAAATATAAAAATGATTATAAAATTAGACGGTATTAATTATAAATATTTTAAATATATAAAAAACCTAACACATTTACTTTTTTCCATATATATAGAAAATCTTATCATAAATTAAATGGAATTGATTACATAATAAATATTACTTTCTTTAATTAATTATATACAACATAATCAAACAATATTGAATTAAAAGAATTGATTTCATCTAAATAATTCTAATGTAATTTATTAAGTTTCCTTCATTCTTTCTAACAACTACCAGTAAGTGATATAATGTAGCGTTATGTGTACGTATGCATTCAAATGATGTATGATAAAGAGTGCTGTATACATCGCGTATGTATTTAACCTTCGCCATACATCTCAAGGTCATCGAAGTCGAATCTCTCAACGAGGATGCGTACATCTTCATCGAGCTGGTGATAATGTGGTGGTGGTGGGTATTAGGGGGTGATAGGTATGTGGGTATCAAAAAATATATATATATATAATATATATATTATATATATATTTAATTATTTTATTTATCAAATTTATCTTTTTTATTTTATACTGTTTTATTATATATGTGATCATGCAGCATATGTGTATTATTATTATTGGTGTGTTTAATTAGTATACACGAATCAGAGAGCGAGATAAACCTGATTCCAGTGTTGATTAACGATACAGATAACGGCATCATCTGCAGAGTGTCTCTCCTCTAGACTGTCCAACCTCTTCTTTAGTTCATCTTCGTACTGTAGAGGTCAAGGTCATGGTGTAGATAGATAGTGGTGAGTGTGTAGGGGGTGGTATTGGCAATGATGATGGTTGTGGAAGTATTGGTTGTGGTGGTAGTAATGGAGGTATTGGTGGTAGTGTTAGTGGTAGTATAGGGGTGGTAGAGGTAGTGATGTTAGTGGTAATATAGATATGGTAGTGGTAGTTATGATAGTAGTAGTGGTTGTGGTAGTAATGTTGGTGATAGCAATGTTATCACACACTAATACAGCGATGCTCGTTGTAAACCAATGTTAGAATACCGATATACAGGTGTTATGCATGTGTGTGTGCGTGTATGCGTGTATGTTTGTCATCGATGTAAAGAAAGTGGATAAGAAATTTACGCATGCAATGCACGTAATAGATGGATACGAGATTAGCACTTTTCTCGATAAATTAAAAAAATGGCAATAGTGATTTTGATTGGATATTAGTTATATTATATAATTTATAAAGGTAAAACAGTAGGATTTTCATTGAAATAGATAGATCTATCTATGTGAGTTCTATCTATATCTGTGTGTGTGTGTGCTATGCGTGTGTGTGTTTGTGTGTGTCTATGATGGGTTAAATACACTACACATTACTGTGATAAATGTACTGAGAAATAGTTGGTATTAATGAGTAACAGACTGATGATTTTAAATAATACATAATATGGATTTAATACTCAGTAAATGTGTTGTTAATTGTGTATTATTATCTATACAAAATTTCGAACATAATTATAGTTTACAATAAATCGTGAATGATAAAGCTAATTAGATATGTGTTGTTTGATATTTACATATAGAATTATTACTCTATTTATCTAATATAATAATATGATGAACCGCTATGAACCCACACTGTATATAATTAACCCTATGTTTAATTATATTGTTATTAATGTATTTACTTTAGTTATTATAATAACCCTTTTTCTTGCTTCCACGTTTTCGGAAAGTTTTTTATTCTGATATTCCAATACTTTCAAGTTCAATAATTCCTACAATAAATATAGTTATGAATATTAATATAAAATGTATATTATAAATACAACATATATGTATATTAATATTATTATTATCAGATATAATCGCAGTATAATTATAAAATCATTATTGCCTCTATAATTGTTATATATATATATATATGTAATATGAGATATTACATAATAAATACATCACCAGCTGAGGTAATATAAATGTAAAGTAAAACCAAGCATGTTTTTCAATGGGTCGCGAAGAATATTATTTATTTATTTATTAAATTAATCTCAATTCATTTCAATAGCATATTCGCGGGTTATGGTTTGCGAACACTTCACTTCGCGCATCGGACTAACGATGTTATTGACGCGACCCAGCTGAACTTGACCCTCCTCGTCCTCGAGTTCGAGTTTACACTTCTTCTCCTTCGAGTTCGACTCCATATCTCCAGAGGCGCCCCTCTTAGACATGTCGTCGAACCTACGCCGATCTCCCTTCGACTGTCGAAGAGAGGGTAAGTTCTGAGTTAAGGTATGTAGGGTATCGTATATTTAGGTATGGCTATTATATCTATTGTATACTCGGATATCAAGAATGAATACCGGTAATCTCAATTGAAATGAATCATTGCCAATGATAATATGTATTAATATACATTACTTATAAGGTGTATAATTTACACTACGCAAGCAATTACCAAACACTTCGCACGAGGTCGTCACTGTTACCTCAGGTATGATACCCCACCTTTAATTTTAAAGATGTTAATTGATTAACTTAATTACATTTTCACTATAATATTATAAATTTAAAAACTTTGAAAATGAGACATAAAATATATATATATATTTATATATATATTATATATAATATATATAACGTATCCTATAATTTATTATAAATTTTATAGTAACACATTAATAATAGGATCGCGTGAGTGCTCTAAATAACGGAGTTCTAAATAGATCACAAAATATACATTTTATTTGTTCATAATTATTATTTCTTACATATAATATTAGAAATATATATTCTATAAATTTGTGTTTTATATTTTTTCCAATAACATTTAAATAATTATAACTATATCACATATATAATATATATATATATATATATATATATATATATATATATATATACAATTATTTTATATTGAATATAGATCTAAATAATATTAATACATTATATTTAATAAATTTACCATTATTAAAATTACGACTAAATTATGATAGTTTATGTTAAATTAAACATTGTTAATAATATTAACTTAATATTATAATTATAATGATTATTATGAAATGATAAATATGATTACAGCCAAACCAAATTTACCTAATCTAAAGCTTCGTGATTTTGTTTAATAGGTGTACTTTCAACATTAGCACACTTTTTTATTATATAGATATTCAATTATGATGTACAATCATTCGTATAATAATATACTGAATATGATATACATGTGTATTACATGCATATTAGGGACATTTTTTTCTAGATATATTTTATATATATATATATATACGTTATATACGAGTAGATATTTCCGATGATTTCAAATAAGTATTAAATAAATTGACCTCGCACTACTTGTTTTGTATATAGATAACAATATCCTTAATATGAATATACAAATGTATAACGTATATAGTATATTATTATACGAATGATTGTACATCATAATTTAATATATATATTATACGATATATATATATATATATATAAGTGTGTGTTTGTGTATCATACTATATGATATATCATAGTATATATACTGTATATAATAGAAATTATATGTATTAATTATATTAATTAATATAATATACATATATTTATTTCACGACTATTTAATGCGTAATGAATTAATTAAATGTATAGTGATCTAGTATACCCGATATATTCAATAGATTTCGGAGTTGATATGATGACACGAATCAGTGTAGGAAGCTATGCATATCTATTATATAATCTAGTTCAGTGAATATATTGCCATCACTAAATATGTTATGCGATATATTAATATTAGTAATTACTAATATTACAAGATGGTTTATGTTATTTATAGAATTGGTATAAATGTAGTATTACATTTTAGGTATTATGTGTAGAAATATGAGTTTGTTACTTAATTTACTAGTTACTTATAAGTATATATAAATATAGACTTCAGCTATATATTTGGCAATTTTTGTAGAAGTACATCAAAGCCTTTAGGTCAATGTGTTATACTGGCTATATTTCGTCGCAAAAACTACTTGTTTTTATATATTTAGATAAAATGTCCTTAACTTGTGTGTATACACATCGGTACTTGGTCATAAGCTTTGTGATTTGAACGCACGCACCATTCATAGAATTAATGATTTTATAATATTGTAACTACATATATATATTTATATATAGATATCTCAATCACGAGAATATGAGTCATACATATTATTTAAATTAAAATAAAGTGTAATATTGTATAAATTTAATAATTATACTAATATTAAATATTAGCATCATAAACATTATGATAATGTATGATACTCATACTAAGCACGAATATACTAGTATGATACACGATTATTCTTATATAATATTATATTATATTAAATATATAATAACACGAATATTATATATTTATGCTATTTATACAATCACTAATTCGGAATATCACAAGATATCATAGAAATAATAGAATCATTATATTCTAGCTCTACTAGTGCAGTCCTTATCAACAATGTAACCGGGAGCTTCTTCAACACAACTGTAGGAGTCAGACAGGGATGTTTACTCTCTCCAGTATTGTTCAACATCTTCCTTGAACAAATTATGATAAACACGCTCGATGAGTATACTTCAACTATCTCGATTGGCGGTCGAAAGATCAGCAACCTTAGATTCGCAGACGATATCGACCTAATAGCAGGAAGCAATACCGAATTACAAGACCTGACAAATCGACTAGTCGAATCTTCAAAAGCACACAGCATGGAAATAGGCCAAGAGAAGAGCAAAACGATGGTAAATTCAAAGAATAATGATAAGTTCGCTAAAATCTACATGGATGGAATACTACTCGAAGATGTAAAAATCTTCAAATATCTAGGAGCGACCCTAAAATCGGATGGAGCGTCAGGTAATGAATTACGAATTCGCATAGCTACTGCTACATCTGCAATGATAAGATTAAACATTATATGGACCAGTAAAAATATCAGCTTTAAAATAAAATTCAATTTATACAGATCGCTAGTTCTATCTATACTGCTATACGGTTGTGAAACCTGGACGCTAATGTCAAATGAAGAAAAGAGGATCTCGGCATTCGAAAACAAAGCTCATAGAAGACTTCTTGAAATCAATTATCGACATATGAAAACTAATCAATATGTAAATGAGATAATAATAAAATTGGTAGGCAAATTCGAACCTCTGCTGACAACCATCAAAAGAAGGAAAATGTCATACTATGGGCACATATGTCGCCATAATAGTTTGGCAAACACTATCATGCAAGGAAAAGTTGAAGGTGCAAGAAGCAGAGGTCGCCCAAAGAAAGACTGGATGTCAAACATCACTCTGTGGACAAACAAGTCGTTAGATGAACTGTTGGAGAAGACGAGGGATAGAGACAGATGGAGAAAAGTTGTTATTGTTGCAAGCAACATGATTCCCCCTACGATGCTTACGTGATTAAAAGTAAAAGTAAGTAATTCGGAAAAAGAATTATGAGGACAGTTAGCGTGTAACTTATTTTTAAAATCGCAAACTTCTAAAATGTATATATATATATACATTTATGCAATAACTAATCAGAAAAAATAATTTTGAGGACGTTTACTAAACAGTTTAATGAGTTCTTTATTTTAAAATTTCGAAGATTTTTTACAATAATATCAATTAAATACAATAATACATATACTTAAAATTCAATTAAGAATCATAATTTAGGAGGAGCTATTCGATATACAAAATTCGCTATTATACTAATAAAAGCCTAATATGTATTAGTTAACACTTAATTTATAAAAACTCATGCATTATAAAATATAAACAAGAAATTGTATATACAATATAGCATATATATATCGACGATATACATGAAGAAATCCATACTGAGTATTACAAAATTATTTTGAAAATAATATAATATATTCCGATATTATTAGCGACCTCTATGGTTTAACTACACGTAGCATTATTTACAAATGTTAGCCTTTAGTCGGGATACACTAATTAATATATATTTAAATATTATAATCAATGATTATCATAATCATATATATATATTTAAATCGTACTTAAATTTTAATTTAAAATGCTTACTTATTTTATTTGAACAGATTAACTAATAAATATATAAATATAAATATATATAAATAGAATTATACATAGTTTATCTTTATAATAATATGTATATATAATAAATATAATCAGTTCATTAAATTATTATATACAAATAAATTATTATTATAATTTTAAATTATTATTAAAATTATTATTAAAAAAATTTATAAAAATTGATATACATTTTTTTATGCATATCATCTCAGACGATTTATAAATATATTTATTGACATTTTTTTTTACTTACACTAATAATAAAACATAGTTAATCACAATATAATAAATAATATATTATTAGTATTCACATATTTAATAATATAATATGAATTATCTAGAAAAATATTAAAAATTAATTTATAAATAAATAACAATGATTTAAGAATGTCGTTATTTTCCAATATTTTGATTTTATTAACAAGGACATTAAACTATAGACACTGAAACACAGATATATAAATAACAAAGGACACTATAAATATAGATCTAAAGTACAAAAGTGGTATACCAAGACCTCCTATAACCTCGGTATAGGTTGTTATAGGAGATCTTGGGTATACCTACTCTAAATCTATGACCATAAATAAAATATTTATTATACCTACTATATATGTATTGTATATTTTATAAGTTATACAATGATATAGTAATATAAACACAGGATTATGTGAACAAGTCGCCGATCGCGTTCCTTATCGAAATGAGTAAGGATTCGTAACGCGATTCTAAAATCGCGTTCCTTTGTTATTTTACGAAGTAGCACGATTTAAAAATAGTACATCTACATGAATCTACTGCGAATACGAATATAAATCTACATGGTATATATTAATTTTGATTTAGTGGTTCCTTCGCGTGTCGTACAGATATTAAAAGATATTAAATAGTCTTACCTATTATTTTATATTTTAATATCGAATCTATCACAGTAGTTCTTAAACAATAAATGTATTGGACCAAGAATATAACAAAGATGTAGTTTATCCACAGGTTGTATTTTAATATTTATACTTTATTAATTATAAGTTAGTAAACAATATAATCTTTTAACGAAATAATATTTATTTTAAGATAAATATAGTGAGAATGAAAATAATAATAATAATAATAATAACATTATGATAAAGATAATAGTAATAGAAAATATAGAAAATACATATTATATAAAATATGAATAGTGTAACATGATAATAAAGTGATAAATGACAATAATAATGATCATAATAATAACTAATTATATAGAATAACTATTATATATATGTAGAATAATATTATTAAAAGAATCACATTTATACAAATCACGCCTCATTTTTTCGTCGAGATAACTAGCTAATTGTTTATTATGTACACCCTTCATTGCTTTAAATTTAAGTTTTGTTTGTGCCCAGTTCGAGTGCATGTGTTGCGTGTGGGTGCCAGTAACGGGATCTACAAAATGTTGTGAACGATTCACAGTTTCGTATATGTAGCCCATCTTGCCGATCCCATTATAGGCGCGCCGCATATCGCTTCTGATAGTCGTGCCGGGCAACACGTTCTTATGGATTATCGGCAGAAGTGTGGAAGCGCTTCTATCCTAGACGAGCTGCATATATCCACGAGCTGGGCTTGTTGACGTATCGACCATTCCGAATACCCAAGCATCGGTTTGTGGCTGGCGTACTCGGTTGGGTTTCGGTGTACGACTAAATAGACTATCATCTATTTGTACAGTTTTTCCTGGTTCTCCGAGTGGAGTAGGGCTGTCGATTAATTGTTTCGAACAAATTTCTCGTAAAAATGCGAATATATTTCCGACACTTTTACGAGAAACCCCGGTAAACTGCACTGTGTTCTGCGATGATACGTTTTGTGACCAGTAATATATTACGAGTATATATTTACTTAAGGATATGTGCATGTTTTCGAAGAAACTTCCCTTTTTTATTGACACCGTAGTTCTGCATTGACTAGAGGAACATCTCCATAGCCAGCCATCCGATATTGATTTTCTGGGTGATAGCGCCATCTGGGCCGTGCACTTGGAACACACAACGGTGGATGCCAATAGCCGCAGCGTCATGAGGTAATCTACACATTCGCGTGTAGTTTTAGTTTTATCCATTATCACGTTTAATAGGGTCATGGTGATGATCTATAATGATTATTAATCGAACTGTGTCTCTTTATATACACTTATTTTTCAAAGCATGTATTTACTTGTTTTATTCTCAATTGTAATTCAGGTTAATATTTATATATCGAAAGTTTTATTTCTAAACGGTTATTCTGTTATTAGCGTACATTCAATGGGAACAATTGTGATCATAAGAAAATGTGTAAATTCAATTGGAACAATTATGATTATAAGAAAATGTGACAGTACTGCATTCTGATATTATAACGGCTATTGCATTGTTATATGCATTAGTCGAATAGTCGATTAGATACAATAGTCGAATAGTCGAACGTTGATTTATCAACATGAACGTTATATTCTACACGAAATAAGAATAATATACCATATATGTTATAAATATATTATATGGATACAATTCTGATATATAACATATATAAATATAAATTTCAAATATACTACTTTAAAATTGTTTTTTTTACATAATATCATGGATATATCTCTCTGATAACATGCATGGTATACATTAATACCATATGAGTCTACTATACTAACATACCCCTATACTATAAAACCACTATACTATAATACCACTATACTATAATATCCCTATACTATAATATCCCTATACTATAATATCACTATACTGGGTTATTTGGTATAGGTACCTACGATATTAACCAAGGTACCCGATATTGTTAAAGTTGACAAGTTATATCATATAAATACAAATACATTTATAATACTTTACCTTTAATATTCTAATATTTTTGCTTCAAAAAATTCGTTATACAAATATAAGTGTAATTACTCAGGAGTTAGTGGAGAGGTTATGTGTTTATTATCGTGATAGTATTGTTTTAATAACACACGTTCAATTCGTGTAATTTTGTATATAAAAACCAACAGCGTCACCTATAGGTATATATATATAGGATAAATTTTCGGAACTATGTGTTGTTTTTAATACATATACGTATCAAACTAAACACTTTTAAAAAGAAACATAATATGCTTAAATAATATTCTTATATTATTATTAATATGATGAAACTAAGTGTTTATTACTAATATGATATTAGTAATATCCATAACAAATTAAAAAAAATTCACGGCTAATATATAAAAAAGAAATATGATATATTAGATAGATAGATAGATAGATAGATAATGTATTTATATACAAATATAACAAATATATTCTCATTTGTGTTTTAGCACAATAATAATACATAAATAAATAAACGATAAAATAATATATTAGCAAAATAAAACGGATTGTTAGATTAATAAATGTGAACAAAATAAAATAATAATAACGAATATTAAAAATTACCAATAATAAAATCTTTGACTTTACTTTTGAAATGTTCTATGTATAACAAAAGTCTTAGATCTCGACGTAGACCTTTTCTTAGTGCTGCCGAATGCCGACAATATCTTTTTCCATATCTAGCCAGACTGAACGTATGGTATATATTGCTGTAGACGATCTAGAGGTTCTCGACTCAATCAGATACGTCAGAAAATCCTTTATATATTTAGGTGGTTTAAGGTATATGCATTTATAAATAATAATAATAATTTGATATATTGATCGCTGTTTAGCAAAAATTAATAAGAGAGGTTTTAGACATATTTAACATTTGATTATTTTGTAAAAACCTATTATGTAAGGTATTAACACAATTCAAAGGTAACATATAATTTGAGAATAATATAGGGCCAAGTACTGAACCTTGTAGTACATTATGACTAAGTAATTTTTAGATAAATATCATTATTAATTTTTATAGAAAAACATCTATTTCGAAGATACGATATAAACCATAATAAAACAGTATAATATAACCCAATCATATTTAAGCGATCAATTAGTAAATAATGCTTAATTGTATCAAACGCTGATGATAAATCGATAAGTAATTATATATTATTGTTATTATCTAAAGTCTATACAATATCATCAGTGAGAGAAATGAAAGTAGTTTCTGTCTAGCTCATCTACACCGCCAATATGACTTCACCCTCTCCGAATCCAACCCAACACCAGTGTATCACCTACCATCCAAACATCAGTGTCCCCATCTTCCTCAGAACGCCATAACTGCCTAATTAAATCTAAATTATTAAACACCTGCTCCATCCGTAACGAGATCCCACCTATCCTAGAACCAGATCACAATAACATATCAACACATTCCCTTCCAATACACTCATCCAACTCTACGACATATTCCACCTATAAACTCTTAAAGACTTCATCCCATAAATCCCTATTAAAAGCTGCTACATTAAACATACAATCTATAAGAAACAACGTAGAAACTACTATTGATATCTTCCATGACCTCGAATTAGACATATTATGTCTCACTGAAACCTGGCTGATTGACATAATGACACACCAATAATATCCAGTCTAAATACTAAATCTCTCAGTCTAATTCATCTTCCTCGACCTGGTCCCCACTATGGGGGAGGCACCGGTGTTCTATACAAAAAAACTATTATGCTAGTTAACAGTACAGAGCTATCACTTGAATACTCTGAGGCATTTAAATGCACCTTCCATCCCGTGAATTCACTACCCTTCACACTCATAACCATATATAGACTTCAAAAAAACCCAATTCCATGCCTTCTAGAAGAAATTGATAATCTATTATCCTCTCTATCTAGTCGCACCATACTTCTAGGTGAATTTAATATACCAATCTCTCTCACCTCCACCTATGCAAAACTCTTAAACCAAACAATTAATTCCCACAACTGTGTTCAACATATTACCTCACCTACTCATTCTTCTGGCAACATACTAGACCTCATCATATCCCATAATACTTCCAACATTATATCGAATACATCCGTTCAAAATTTAATCACAGATCATCACATTGTTACATTATTTCTTCAGGCACCTAAACCTAAACGACAATCGAAAATCATTACATTCAGGAAAATTCAGAATATTGATCTGCCTGCCTTTAAAAAAGACTTCCTCTCTGATAACTCAATTATATTTGATCCAATAAATATATACTCCATCGACTTAACCCTTATTAATACACTCAACATCCTAGCTCCCATTAAAACTAAATCAATAACCCAACGTCACAATATTAAATGGTTTAATCCCACGCTTAATTTGATTAAACGTGAGCTTAGAGCCGCCGAAAAGACATGGAGAAAGTCAAACACTCAAGAACACCTTAAGCCTTTTAAACAAATATTATATACTTATAGACGCATGATAAAGAAGGCTAAACATGATTACTATACTGTTACCATAATATCTGCTGGAAATAATTACAAGAAACTCTTCACAATTTCAAATTCCCTGCTTGGGCGTATAACTCCTTGCATACTTCCTGACTGTATCCCATCTATCAACGCAACCAACTTTGATAATTACTTCAATAACAAGATACATAGAATCATTAACTGCCTACCCAAACCCATACTACCACCACTAATATTACCAAAATATTCACTTAACTCATTCTATACCCCTTCTACGGCCTGCATTGATAAACTTATATTAGCCGTCAAATCATCATGCATGTTAGACCCTATCCCTACACTATTATTACATACACTTTCCTCCTTTCTCTCCCCATTCTATAAAAGTATAATTGAGAATTCCCTCTTAACGGGTGTTGTTACACCCTACATGAAATTGGCACACATTACTCCCATAATAAAAAATTCCTCCAGAGATAAATCAGATCTTTCAAACTACCGTCTAATATATAACCTCTCCTTTATATCTAAAACACTTTAAAGAGTTATAGAAGCACAATTAAATAACTACCTCATCAACAACAATATAATAAATAAATTGCAAAGTGCCTATACTAACAACAAAAATACGGAAACTGCACTAACCCATATACTAAATAACAACATAATTTATCCCACTAAATACTGCTCCATCATTGTTCTTTTGGACCTTACAGCTGCATTCGATACTGTAGATCACAATATTATGATCCGTCGACTGCAATGCATTGGTTTGTCCAGTACAGCATTAGAATGGTTCATCTACTACCTCGATAGCCGTTCTTACTCAATTATAATTGAATCACACTTAACTAAACCACGACTAATATCAAACGGAGTTCCACAAGGATCCGTTCTCGCCCCCATCCTTTTTAATATATATTTATCTCCCCTACTAGATATTTTTGATAAATACCAGACATCAACTTCCATGTATATGCTGACGACATACACATTTACTGCAACTTACCGGACCCCTCCTTAAACATATTATTAGCTTACATTCAATGGGACCAATTGTGATCATTAGAAAATGTGAAAATTTAATTGGACCAATTGTGATCATAAGAAAATGTGAAAATTTAATTGGAACAATTGTGATCATAAGAAAATGTGACAGTACTGCATTCCGATATTATAACGGTTATTGTATTGTTAGATATTATTATTATTATTATTATTATCAGATTTGGTTTTAACAACCGGGTAATTGTAGAAGCAGAGCTTATCAAGACAATTACCCTTTATTATTTTGACAAGTCCTAAAAAAGTACAATTATAATTGGAATAATAAATTCCTGAAAAAAAGAATAAACTATATATAACATAATGTTATATCTAAGTTGACTTCCTGTTTACACTAAATCTAATTATGAATAAGATCAAATAATTGTACTTATGAAGGACTTGAAAAAATTATCAAAAATCATCATATAATATATAAAAATAAACAAAATAAACATTAAGAAAACTAAAACGACTAAAAAACTAAAAACAGACAAGAAAGGTTAAGAAGAGTAAATATATGAAAATTTAATATAAAGAATAATAAATATATGTTTGGCAAATATTCAAAAATAAATTTATAAATTATCTACACAAAGTAAAAAATATTTAGATAGTTTTCATAAGTCGAAGAGTAGTTATAGTATAAAATATGGAAAAAAGAAGAAATTAATGTAAAAATGTAAAATGTAAAAGTCTGAGTAAAGATAAAATGTATTAAAAATAGTATATAATATTATATAAAAGCGTAATTATAGTATAAAATATGGATAAAAAGGAGAAATCAATGTAAAAGTCTGAGTAAAGATAAAATTTATTAAAAATAGTAAACTTATTAAAAATTAAAAAAATGTTAAAATATAATTTGAAGTAGAAAAATAATAGTAGATTAAAAAATCACAAGGTTAAAAAATAATTAAAAATAGTATTACTGAAAAGGGAAATAGATACTAATTTTCTTTTATCAATATTTAATTCATTCCAAAGTCTTGGTCCATATGACGTTAAAGAATTATTCATATAGTTATATTTATTATAAGGTTGAATGAAATCAAAAGTACTTCTTGTATTAATTTTTTTTTTAGTTATTCTTTTATAATGTTTATAAATACTTGGACTACAAGTTTTATAATATATTCTATGCATAAATATTAGTGTTTTATATTTACAAAAATCAAAGATATTTAATAACTTATGATCAATAAATAATTTTTTTGAACTAAAATCTATAGGTTTAGAAAAAACTAATTTTAATACTTTTTTTTGTATAACATAAATACAGTCTATATTAGATTTATATGTATGCCCCCAAATTTCTAAACAATAAATTAAATGGGGATAAAAAAGTGCATAATAAAGTTTAATCATAGCTGATTCATTAAGGCAGAAAGATACATTTTTTATGATCCAATATATTTTTAATAATTTATTCTTTAGAAATTGAAAATGAGATTTCCAGTTCAATGAATTATCAATGATTAGTCCAAGGAACTTTGTTTCAGATACTTGAACTAGAAGCTCATTTTCAATTTCTATTTCAAATTCTATATCATTTCTAAATGACATGCAGTGAGTTTTATCAATGTTAATTGTCAACTTATTTGATTTTACCCATAACATTATTTCATTAATTGTCAGCTGTAATTTAACTTTTAGTTTGTTGGCTGAACAATCACTAATTATAATATTGGTGTCATCAGCAAATAGTATAAAAGTATTATTAATAGAGCAGGTCGGCATGTCATTAATAAATATAAGAAAAAGAAGCGGCCCAAGAATAGAACCTTGGGGGACACCGATATCTATATTAGTAGTAGTAGACATACAGTTATTATAATTTGTAAATTGACTTCTGTCTTTAAGATATGATGATAACCATGATAGAGGTAATCCTCTTATACCGTAAAAGTCAAGCTTTTTTAAGAGTATTTCATGGTTGACTGTGTCAAATGCTTTTTTTAAGTCAATGAATAGGCCAACACAGTATTTATTGGAGATCAGAGAATCAATAATAGCTTTTTGAAGGGTTTCTATAGCATGGAGGGTACTGAGGCCTTTCCTGAACCCAAATTGTGAACTACTAATTATGTTATGAAAATCACAGAAAGAAAGTAATCTTGAAAAAAACAATTTTTCTAAGATTTTCGAGAATTGAATATTCAAACATATGGGTCTATAATTATTAAAGTCATTTTTATTACCTGATTTATAGATGGGAATAACTTTGGATTTATAATAAAACTTTAGTTAAACCTCTTATACCAATATTATCTAATTTATTGTTTTAAGTAATATATAAAGAAAGTGAGTAATAGGAAAATCAAGAAATGAAATTATTATTATAGATTCAAATTTAACGTTAATTAAGTCGATATCGGAACCAGGTGGAAACAAATTATACAATTGTAAGCCATTACAAAATAAGGTGATAAATATAATTATATTAAAAAAAATTATGGAAAATATATAAAATAAAAATAATCTGACCCCGTACTAACCCTTGAAAAACGTCATAAGTATGGTCATATAGAACCGACAAAGATCACTAAATCTACTAAATATATTTATAAGTTCTATTAGATAAAAATGATATCAACCATTTTGAACTTATCCAGGAATACGTAGAAGGTAAGGAATAACACTATGATTTCTACTTATCAAATACACTAGAAGGTCTGAATAGCAAAGTAACAAAAAACCCTATTATCCATAGATAGTATATGGGAGGGAGGGAGTAGTGGCCGATACTTAATATGCCTCAGAAGATTACTAATATATTGATAAATACTGAATTTTAGGCTATTATTTTTTTGAATTAACTAGAAATTATATTGTTCTAGAATACTGTTATTTCACTTTTATATATAAAGTGTTTAACCTAATTATATAAACGTTTGATTAGGCATTAAAAAAGAACTCAAATAAGGCAAGGCCGTAATAGTGGCCGCTAGTACCAGAAAATACGACAGGTGTCTCGTAATGTATTCGATTTATATATTTTTAATTATGTAAATTTAAATAATTATATTTATGATGCATTCGCACCTTATTTGATTCAATGATTTACTTATATATACACATACTCTTACACATAAATAAGCATAAATATATATAATCATGTTATTTGTCAAAATTTGATAAAAAAATGATTATATAATAAATTAGAGTAATTATTTAATTATTTTTTATCCTATCAAGCACCATGTAAGCGTTAATTAAAATGGCAACTACTCCGTCCTCGGCCACTACTCCCTTCTAACCCTACTATCATAAAACACAATGTCGAGGGCAGTTTATATAGTAAGATTATAAAGGTATGCACTCTGAAAGCAGTCCACAATATAATTCGATATTATAAAATCAATAAACTGACGAGAAACTATGCTTCCCATAGTCTTACACAATTATGATAAATGCGAAACTATGCGATAGTTGAAGAGGTTGGAAGGATCAACATGATCATTCTTTACTATCGTAGTGATGTATGCATACGTTATTGATTATGGAATAATAGAGGATGGTGCACCTTAGTGATAAAATAAGTAAACCAGTATTTATATTAATTATATAGGTATATAGGCTACGAAGTAAATTAAAAGGAAGATGTTCAAGTGGAGAAGTCGATTTCAAATAATAATAGGGAGAAATTACTACATAAGAAGTGGGTCAATTTAAACAATACCGAAATGGAAAATGGAGAACGAGAAATTGGTTGAATGTCAAAGTAATTAGAATTTACTATAGGATGATCATGTGTTATCTTTTATAAAAAATGTGTTTTAAAGTCAGCAATAAAGTATAGGCTTATATAATACCTACTTTTGTATACAAATATTATCATCGGAACAATATGATATTTTATATTCCGATTTCTGACAATTATAGACAAAGCAATTTATAAGTTTCTGTGGAAGAAGTACCTTACTTATTAAGTTTATCAATATAAAAGTAATATTTTGCCTCAGATAACTTTTTCCTCTACAAAGATATTATATTTTTGACAAATTCTATATGAGAAGACGTTTGCTTCGTTTTCAACTAATAGTATCAAAGATTTCTCCAAAGATGAACACTTGTATTATTAAACTAATGAGATTATGCACTACATTTCTTGTTAGGCTACTGATAATTAAAGGTCTATACTCATCGAGAGAACATCGTAATTCATCATTAAAAGTATCCTAAGATATGCTACTCATTGAAGGTGTACTAATAGATATCACATATATATATATATATATATATATATATATATATATATATATTTATTTAGAAAATTAAGTTTAATTAAAATTAAGTATTAAATAAAACTAGAACTTTACTTCACCTAGACTCTAGGTCCTATAGCATCAATAAAACTTCATTTTAATTAAACTTATTTATCTATATAAATATATATATACATATATATATATATATATATATATATATATATATATATATATATAGTGTCTTTCACTATCGTGTATTAGGATTCAAAGCGATAGGACGTGTTTTTGATTTTATAGAATTATTCAATAGACCGTGAACAATACAGACAGATATGTGATTTTATTTTATTTGTGTGTATCTATACGTATAAATTAATAGTTGTAAAACAAATTAATATCATATATAATTATTATGCATGTACATTTATATATTAGATTATTTATTATGTAATGATATATGTTGATATATAAATAAACTATTGAGTGTATAAATATACCTATACAGATACTCTGTTGTTATTGAATATTTAATATAAAATGACAAATATATGCATATAAATTAATAGTAGTAAAACAAATTAATATCAGCTATAACTATAATATAAA
Organism: Osedax fenrisi; assembly: GCA_964019155.1. NCBI lineage: Eukaryota > Metazoa > Annelida > Polychaeta > Sabellida > Siboglinidae > Osedax > Osedax fenrisi. The sequence goes on along the minus strand of OZ025241.1, from coordinate 30,002,414 downwards.
TATATTTAGATATTAAATTATTTATTATGTAATAATATACTTTTACATATAAATAAACTATTGAATATATAAATATACTAGATACCTTTTATTTTTATTATGTCATCTAGAATGACAAATTTAGAATTGTCAACATCAATTAAGGATTATATAAAGGAATTATTTGAAGGTAATATTAAACAGATTTTAGAAAATAATACTGAAACAATAATTAAACTTAATGACAAAATTGATGAATTAATCATAAAAATAGATAATATAGATAAAAAAAATAATAATAACAATACCACATATGCAGATATTACATCTAAACAATTACTTAATATTGAAAGTACTATTAAAAAGACAATCAATAAAAATATTTCAGAAATTAATGGTGATAATTTAAAAAACAAATCAATAATAATATATAATGCTAATGAAAGTGACTTCGCAGATAATAAAAGTAAATATGATACTGAATTAAAACTTGTAAATAATATAATTAAGACTGTTACAGATGATTCTATATGTAATAATGTAATTAAGTTCCATAGATTAGGAAAACGAAATGATGTAAAGATACAAAATAATAAAATTAGACCTATAAAAGTAATTTTTAAAAATGAAATTGATAAAATTAATATAATCAAACATGCATTTAAATTAAAAGATTCTGAATATAATAAAGTTGGTATAACACATGAATTTTCTATAGATCAACTTAATATTCAATCAGACCTAATAAAAAAGGCAAAAAGTAAGTCAACTGATGATGTTAAATATAAAGTAATATTTATAAATAATTCCTTTAAAACAATATCTATAGTATCTGAATCACAACAGTATGATGAATAATACAATTCAAAACACAGCTTATTATACTATTAAGGAATATAATAATATACATAATACGTTAAATATAACTATATTGATGCTAAACATTAGAAGTTTCAATAAAAATATCAATACATTTAATATATTTTTGGATACATTAGTCAGTAAACCAGATATAATAGTACTAACTGAAACATGGTTAACTGATACTGATGATCCTTCAATATATCTAACAGATTACAAAATGTTTAAAACAAATCGTATACTAAAAATTAAAAAAAAAGGTGGAGGAGTTGCAATTTTTGCTCACAAACATTTAGATTGTTTATATATAGAAGACTTATCAACAGCAATTGATGATGACTTAGAAATAATCAGTATACAATTAAATTTAAAATTTAAATATAAACCTATAATAATCACAGGGTTGTATAAAGCACCAAATATTAATAGAACTATCTTTAATGATTTCTTTTATAATTTGTTTTTAAAATATATTAATTCTGAAATTTTTATTTGTGGTGATTTTAATATTGATTTTTTAGATGTTTTTAATCCATTCACAATTGATTTTAATAATACCATTTCACAATTAGGCCTAAATAATTTAATAAAAATACCAACTAGATTATCAACTTATAAGAATTCATTAATAGATAACATATTAACAAATAGTAATTCAATTTTATTGAATGGTGTTATTAATACAGATATATCTGATCATTCTGTTATATTTACTACTTTTAATATAAAAAATAACTATACTAAAAGTTGTGACTATGTATATATCAGAAATATGCATAATATTAATGCATTAGTAAATACATTATCGATTTACAAATGGGACTATTTTTACACAATTACAGATCCTTCTATATGTTATGATGAATTAGTAATACAATTAAATGAAATGTTTAATAAATTTTGTCCCATATCTAGAAAAAAAATAAATAAAAATAGTATTAACAATCCATGGCTTACAAGTAAATTGAAAAATGCAATAAGAAAAAAAAATAAATTATTTAACACATATAAAACTAAAAACTGCCCTATCACATTTATTACATATAAAAAAACTAAAAAATAAAATTAATAAAAATATAAAATATGAAAAAAATAAATATTACTCAAATATTTTTTCAAATTGTAATCAAAAAGAAAATTGGACACATTTGAACACTATAATTAATCAAAATGTTGATGAATTACCCAAAATACTTAAATATGAAGGAAAAGAAATTATAAATATAAAAGATCAATGTGAACATTTTAATAATTATTTTTCAAATGTGGGTTTTAAAATAAATGAAAGTTTTTTTAAATAAAAATATGACTAATGATAATTTGATTAGTGATAACATGACTAGTGATAATATGACTAATGATAATATAACTAATGATAATGATTTTAGATAGTTTTTAAACTCTATTGAGAACAGTTTTTATTTTTTACCTATTACTGATAAGGAAATAATTAATATTACACTTAATATGAAATCTAAATCATCCAAAGATATAAATAACTGGGACATGAAATTAATCAAGCTTTTAATAAATTCTATTGCTAAACCATTAGAATATTTATTTAATTTATGCTTGGCTAATTCTGAATTTCCTGATAATATGAAAATTGCTATCATTAAACCAGTATTTAAAGCAAATGATAAAAAACAGATAATCAACTATAGACCCATTTCATTACTACCGCAAATTAGTAAAATCTTCGAAAAAATAATTTATAATAGAATGATGGACTTTATATATAAAAATAAAATAATTAATGATAACCAATATGGATTTATTGAAAAATCCAATACTACCCTTTCACATTTTAACTTACAACATTTTTTATTTACTAAACATAGTTTAAATAAAAAAATTGCTACGCTATTTTTAGACCTTAAAAAAGAGTTCGATGTTGTAGACCATGACATTTTATTAAAAAAATTAGAATACGGTGGTTTTAGGGGTCATGTAAATGTGTTTTTAAAAAATTATTTATTAGATAGAAAAGTTAAAACTCGAATAAATAATACTGTATCATCTGTTAGAAATGTACGTTTTGGTGTTCCTCAGGGATCAGTATTAGGTCCATTATTTTTTATAATATTTATTAATGACATATCAAATATATTTAATAATGATGATAATATAAATTTAAATATATATGCAGATGACACATCACTCTCTATATTTGCAAATTCAAATGAAGAATTGAGTAGTAATATGCAATTATATTTAGATAGATTATGTCATTGGTTTAATATAAATAAATTAAAATTGAATATTGAAAAAACTAAAATACTTCCTTATTTTAATACAAAAATTATAAATAATATAAATTTAAATAATGCGAACATAGAAATAGTAGATAGGTATACGTTTTTAGGTATTATATTAGATAGTAATTTAACATATTCGTTTCATATTATAAATTTGTGTAATAAATTATCAAAAATTGTATATCTTTTTCGGAAGCTAACATTTCTTAACATACGCAATTTAATTATATTATATAATTCACTATTTTTATCAAATATGTCATATGGAATAGAAATATGGGGTAATGTTTATGAAGATAGATTACAAAAACTAGTATTAATACAAAAAAAAACAATTCGAATTATCAATAAAAATATGATAGACAAGTCTCAATTACCTCTGATTCGTTTATCACACACTAATAATATGTTTAAATATAATTCTATTTTAAAATTGAATGAACTCATATCTTTTAGAATAATATTATTTTTATATAACCTTTTACATAATAACTATAACATTAATCTAGATACATTTTTTATTTATAATAAAGACAAATCAAGATTTATTTTACCATTAATGAAAACAACGAAATTTCAAAACTCAATTTTTTTTAAAGGGCCAAAATACTATAATAATATAATGAGTAATAATATATTAAAATCTGAAAATATACATAATATACACAAATTAAAAAAAGTATTAAAGAATTACTTTTTAAATAAATATTAGTTTTATATTTTAGCATTTTAATAATTTTTAATATTTTTAATCTTCGTCAATTTTTAAAATTTTTATATTTAAAACTACTTGGGTCATATTTATGTTATTATATTTTTATAATTTTTTATTATTTTATTCGCACTTTTTTGTTATATAATTGTTTGCACAAGTTTTAAACATACTTTATTTTAATTTGTATATACTAAACCATTTGAATCATTTTATGTTATTACATTTCAATAATTTTTTATTATTTTATTCGCACTTTTTGTTTTATATTTGTTTGCACAAGTTTTAACACATTTTATTTTATTAGTTTATTTAATGGATTGATGAAACATGATGAAATACGCTGAGGGACATTATTTGTATTATTATTATTATTCTCTTTATATATATTTCTTTACTCTTATTATATTGAATTCTAGTACACAAGTCTTATTATTATTGTATAAATGTCCCAAAGCTATTATATTCATATACTATGGAGGTATCGACTTAATAAAGCTACTTATAGCTTTCAATGATCCTCCTTAGACAATTGTCTATAAACTGATTTCATTCATTCATTCATATATATATATATATATATATGATATCTATTATATATATATGATACCTATATATAGTATTTACATAAATAAAACTTGATAATAACTTAAATATATAAGATTATTTATGTTGCACCTATGGAAAATATAAACGTGTTTAAAATAATTAAAAAATATATAGATAACATTTAATAAAGTTTATTAAACATTAAGTCAGTAATGTCTATTTCCATACGTGTGTTAATCTCTGCTAATACATATTTGTTAATTTATGTTCATGTCTAGTTTCTTTGTATTCATTATTGTGTTAATTTATTCCGAATTCAAACAACTTGCATCTTATCCAATGTGGTGTATTGTATTAAAATAATATAATAGAAATTATTATATAAATATTTAATAATAATAGTAAATATTCTAATATTATATTATAAATATCAATCTAAATAATATATATATAATAAAAAGTATTATTAATTACCTGGAATAGTTCACTGAATGGTAACTCTATTTGCTTTATCTCTAATGTTCATCTTCGATCACCAAGTTTAAATGTATATCTCACAATTAATTATTTTCCATGCTGACTCCGATTATACATGTCTTTCTATTTTCTATTCTCTCTTCTGCGTACTAGTTTCACCAGCACTTGTACATCTCAATAAACATAAGTTTCATACCAAACGTGCATTCTTTATCGTTTCATGTAGTCGATCAACCTCGAGGTAGTTGATGTATTACTATTGCCTAGATAAACACGTAGTATATGCCAACACGATGTAGGCTTTAAGTTAAAGTCTTTAACCCATTGGCATCACTACATATTAGGTATTCTTAATATTGATGTATAATTAATAGTTAAATATAGTGAAGACATTTAAGTGACAGGCGAATAATAACATACATTCATATATATATATATATATATATATATATATCATATTATCTTATATTTAACCCATATTTAACCCATATGTAACCATTGATTACATACATACATACAGTGAAAGTGAAAGGATGTAGTGGATGTGGAGCATAGTGCTATGCAAACATATTCTATAGGGGTTATCGAGGTTAACATAGGTACATAGGTACATGTTCCCATAATGAACGACTACAGAGAGCTATACTCTATAGAGTATCAACGTATACATCTTCGTAGATACCGTTGTTTGAATGATTCTTTGTAAAGTCTTTATAAATGTTGGTAGCGACACCTATGTTGTGCGACTTTATAAATAATCATTCAAACAAAGATATCTACGAAGATGAATACGTTGATGTGACAGACATCTACGCCGTACATTGTATGGCGTACAACGTGTGGCAAACGCGTACAGTGTACGTCGTAAGAAGGTCGGAGTATAATAATGAGGAATGAGGACAACGAAAAGTAAACAATGCCATAACAAGTAGGCATATGCTCACAGCGGGACTGCACGACACAGAGTGAGGACTCGCCGAGTAATATAATCCGCGATACAGATTAGGTCTACCCATGTGACGAGCGCCGTGGGGTAAGGGACAGTATGTCCTTGTACGAGGACATGAACGTCACGCTTGACCGATCAGTCCTAGTACAGCTGTTTAACCGTGTGATACGTATTGAAACGGCACTGTTCACTAACTGATATGTCAGTGATATATTTAATTATATATATATATATAAATATATATAGTTAATTGTAATATATCACTAAATATAAGTTAATAAAGTTCCGTTTCAATATGTATTACACCGTTAAAAAGCTGTACTGGGACTGCTCGGTCAAGCGTGACGTTCATACATATATATATAATATATATACTATTATTTAATATATAATACACTATATAATAAAACACGGATGAATAATACATTAATAAGTGGTCGGGTACTAATGAAGCAGCCTACATATACGTTATGGGTATACCAGTAAGGTACTGCAAGTAACGTACATCAATATATTCACACCGTGATACGATATGCTTGACCACAGCGGCGAAATAATCATTCACGCAACCACACATATAACAATAATAAAGATTGATATTATATATCATATATATATAGTCATATTATAACCATTTGATAGACAATGCAAAGTATAAACATTTGGTACATATTTTTTAAAAGATTGCCACGAATGTGAACATTTACATATTAATTAATTATGTTCTAGGTACTTTTGAATATATTTAATTATTTATAAAAATAATATACAAATAATTTCTACCATATATATTAATGTGTTAGGTATTAATATTAATTTTGTGTGGACATTTTGAATAAAGCATTCACCAAAACCTTACTATGGTCTATATTTAATGATAAATAAAAAGTATATGCGTTTATTAAATTATTGTTAAACATATAAATCAATTAATTAATCAATATTTATTATAATGAATGTACAATTTTATTTTTGTATGTAATATATATGATCCATAAGTATACTATTATAATATATAATATTATAATATAACAACGAAATATATCAAAACCCTATAAACATATATCTAATATTGTATTATATAATACTATTTATGTCATTTAAAATGGCGTGTATACTAAATAGTTATATTTAGGGATACAATATATATATATATATATATATATATAGTTATATATACCAGATATGGTTTTTATTTACAATTTGGTAGATATGATTATTTGGTGCACAATTTCGTGTCAACCAAATAGTTATGGCATAATTTATCACTTTAGGAATAACACTGATTTATAAACAATTTATATAATTTATATATATAATAAAATTATATCATCAATATATATGAACTAGGAACCTATATTTGTATATTATTTATTAATAATTTTAAAATTTATAGAATAAGTTTTAAGGATGATTGAATTAACATTATATATATATATATATATATATATATATATATATATATATATTATATTAGGTATATCATATAATATATGTTATTATTGCCGTGTCACTAAATTCCTCATTATAAATAACTCTCGAAATCGTATTATATATCAATAATAGAATAAGCCCACATCGCGATGTATACAAACATTGTTCTATGGAATACATCCCCATTGTTATAGTTATCGTTACTTCAGCATCCCTCAGTCTCCGGTAGATCTTCACATGTGTACGAAGTGTAGCGATGTAAGCAGCAGTGTTGGCTATTATCAGTTTATGTTGTTTACATCTTTAGTTTCTCAGTTTCATTTAATTATGTATCGTTAACGTAAACAATAACAAATGTATTTCTAAAACAAAAATTTAATTTTATTTATTTTATATTCTGTTATGTTTCTAATTGTATACGATAAATAAAACAATTAATTTTAGTTTACAATCTTACAAGGTTAAGTAAACTTTGATAGTGATGTATATTTGTTAAACTTATATTTAGTATCGATATAAAGAACATTGATAAAGATTTGTTATTATGTTTATTGACATATTTTTGTATTTTCTGTCGTGAATGACATGACTTACTCATATATCCGAATTCTATATTTAAATGTAAATCATGTTTACATAGGTAATAATGATAAATATACTTCATGTGCAAATATTTGTAATACTTTAAAAAACATGCATGCATCCTCCACCTATAAACCATATATACATAAGAAAACCTACATTAATAATATTTATGATAAAATATAGTATATTACTTAATGAATTATGAAATATCATGTTTCAATAACTCTTCAAATTATAACAAAACAAGCATTGTACGAAATACAATTGAAATTAAAATAAATATTCCCACCTCGATTAATTACAAACATCAATACCTACTAACAAGTTATAACCACTATCGCAATTATAGTTACATCTCGCCTACTTACAATAAAAATACTGAATAGGATATACAGTAAACTCCCGATAAGTCGGACTCGCAAGGGACCGGGAAAAGTGTCCGACTTAGCGAGATGTCCGACTTATCCGAGATTCAGAATATCATGCAAATGAGACATGCGTAGCGCGAGTTAAATGGTTACCGAAATATGGAATCATGCAACAATCAACAACATAAAATGTTGTATTCAATAATATTATTTACTATAATTATAATATTCATTATTTAAAGTAAACATTTCTGACAATTTATAAAAAGTCCGACTTATCCAGTATAAAAATCATAAAAATGACTATAATATGTGTCCGACTTATAGAAAACTCCGACTTATCCGATTAATTTAACATGGAACTAGATACAAATCCAACCAAACCAACTAAATGTGTACGACTTATCGAAAATTCCGACTTATCAGTAGTCCGACTTACCGAGAGTTGACTGTATATACACAATCATATAACTCATATTGAGTATAATCCTATTACAAATGTTAAATATACCAATCGAATAACTTATATCTCATTTACTACTACGATACTTATTCCTACGTTATAAATATAAATTAAAAGATTCTCAATACTCTATAGGATAGGATAGTTTATTTTAAACATCAATACATTACCATAATACCCTCGTTGATGTCAAACTGATAATAACCTACATAAAACAAAACAATAACATAGAAATAATAACATACTATCACAATAACAATTATATTTAATAATAGCAAAACAGTTACTTATAGTTTAATGTAAATGATATTTTAGTTTATTCGAAAAGCACAACGTAGATGTGATCTTACTCAACTCATATAACAAATGATTCCATCTAGCTGAGGAACTATAGGAAAACGTACGCGCCCGTAACGTGTTGAATCCGTTCGTTACTCAAGAAGAAGCTATAATATACATGTAGATGATCTAGTACTCGAGGAAGAAGGTCATGCAGATATCCGGGTGTCTCTACCAGTAATAGTTTATACGTTAAACTTGAATATTAAACGTATCGAAGATCGAATGATCATAGGTGATCCTATCTACTTTCTTTACTTCCGAATTCTTAATGTCGTGAAAAAGTGAAAAAAATAGGCAATTCTAAATAGTACTAGTTCATTTATAAAGCGTTTAGTAATGTGATTTGAAAAATATTTTTAATATGGCGAATTTTTCGTAAATACAAATTGTCCAACTTTGAAATAACAGTAAGATAAAGTATTGTCCATTATGTAATAAATTAATACTCCAAGGTTACTGACAGATTCGGATGGGTTAATAATACTAACTTGAATAGATACAGTGGGGAAGAGTACAGATATACCTGGTATACCTGGTATACCATAGATTACATTATACATTAGCTAACATTAACCTTATTTAATCTGCATTACCTAACATCTTCCTGACTAACCTATAAGCTCATATTCATTATTATTATGATTCATTGTGATTCATTGTGACTATAATTTCCTATATTATTCCATTAATTTTCATCATTTCTCACGTCAAATAATCGAATGGAAAACTGTATTAGAATAATGCTTATCAAATGTTATCAGACTTTAATGATTAAATATATTCATATTACCGATTCTCAATATATAAAGTTAACATCTGAATATATTATTATTACAGGATTATTATAATATTATAGTATACTAAATATATAAAGTATATATATACTATATTAAGTATTTACGATTTATGAGAATTTACTAGTATATCATTTCTGAGTAACTAATAGATGATCGCTGTTGTGATTTCTAGGAGATCAGTATCATAATTCGTAGCAATAATAGGCAGTTCTATAAATAACTGAATATAACCTATAGGTATTTTCCCACTCAACTTGATAACAAAATTACAAGAATAAAAAAAAATATAAGAAAATCATAAAATAAAAATAAAATACCTATTTTTAAATGTCCGTATTGTATATCATTATAACTATACATAATTATTAAATTGGTATAATTGGTAAATTTGATTCGTTTAAATGAAAATAGTGTTGAATAAATGTATAGGTAAATATATCCTCGGATATTGTTATCTATGAGAGTTCATTATTTTCAGTTAAATACAAAATAATATATAATAATTAATAAAAGTATAACTAAGAAATATACAAATTTATATAAAAGGAGAAAAATATATAGGTCCTAACACATGAAATAAATGCATAAAACATATATGTTTATATATATGTTCTATAGACACATAAAAAAAGATTATAAGATAAAGAAACTAAAAATAACTATAAAAAGTTAACTAATAGGGTAAAGTAACCGAATACGGACACTCTCGGTATTTCTGAAACCATAAATCCTACAAAAAATGTTTAACGAATAAAATATTCATAATTATATAAATAGTCTAAAAAAGTATTTTTTATTTTTTAATTATTAAAAATATTGCTGATATATCCAATAAACTGATTTTTTTATTACGTTTTTAAATTTAAGAAACAAATGTCAACTTAAAACCTTCTCAAGAATATATAAATGTATCGATATAAAATAAAAACTATATTATTAACAAATAAAACATTATAAAATAATATATATAATTTCTATAGTTGTTATCAAATATTCATTATGTTATAAGCATATATCTAGAGGTCATATAAGTACCTGATACACCAATAAAGCTAAATTAAAATTGTATTAATTAGATACTTACATTGAATTATTAATTAAAAAAATAATAAAAATAAATAAATTATTAACTAATTAAATTACAATATATTTTTTATAAAATTAATTTTAAATAACGTAATTGTAATTTGTCTGATTTATTCATCAATAATATATAGTTTATCTAGAGGTATATAGGGTGTCCGTATTATAACACAGGGTGTCCGTATTCGGACATGGGTACCGAATATGGACACCCCCGTTATCTATGGAATTAAAAGATTAAATAAAATTTTAAAATCACAATAATATCTATAATCATATAATATTAATATGTTGTAATTTTTGAATAAAAATAATGAATCATAAAAAGACCATTTACTGTTAAAGTGTCCGTATTAGGTTACTTTCCACTACTAACAATTTATTTTAATCAACAGTAGCATCATAATTATTAATATTTTGGTTATTATATACAGTTTACTGTATACAGTAGTACTATAGTACTATAGTACTATACTATAGTACTATATTAACTGTATTAACTTTACTATAGCAATACATTGCATAATATTACATAATATTACGTAATATTAGAAAGGGTACGAGTTTATTAATAAATGAATTTAAGTAGAAGTTGAACACGATACCGAGCCTCAATACGCGCGCGCTATCGAGGTCAAGTGGGCGTGGCACGTGACACCGAGGGGCGGGGCTACGATAAAGCCGTCGTGAAGGAGGTCCTCTCTTTCAGCAAGTTATTCGAGAGAGTTCGACCTCGACACAGCGCGTTCCGTATACTGTGTCTCAGTAGTTTCATTATCTACAGTGCGTGTTGTATTATGAGAATTGTGGTGTGTCATTATTACTACATTTAACGTATTTAGATATATATATATATATATATATATATATAATATTAATAATATTTAATCTTATGCATAGTTATTAACCTATTGGAATACCACAATAACAGTTTAATATATTCATGAAAACAATATAATATACACTACTCGTGTCAGGCGTATTATAATATATTGTTATATAGGGGAAAATGTCCGATTACCGACCACCTCTCGTATCTCAGTAACTATAAGAGATATACAAAATTATATATATATATGAACTGATCGTAATGTAATGATAAATATGAATAAGTATTTTGTTTTAAAAAATATTCAATCTTACAATTATTATTTGATAAAATGTAATATTCTCTTTTTACTTTTTAAATATTTGAATAATAACTTTGTTTAAATCATTGTAAATTCTTTATTAATTAAAAGAAAACTTAATACTGAGCATAATATTGTAGATCAATAACATTTTTATAATAAATATTAAAATAATTTAATTTGAATAACTATTAACCAATATATCGTAATTATAGCAACCCATGTGATTGTCCTATTACCGACACCCTAAATTACCCTAATACCGACTCCATGTGATTTATAATATCCAATCAAAATAGATCCGTATTTTACTTTAAAATATGTCGTAAGTTGTTTTTGTATCATTGATATATATTTAGGATTCATGGTTACAGTTGATTATATACATACTGATTAATAAATAAATATTAAATAATAATATACACTCTTTTAATATAATTACTATACAGTTTAAATTTAAATTTAATATTACTATTAAAACATAAATTCAATAATATTGTTATTAGATATTATAATACTACAATTATTTATACCACGATTATTTTAGGGGGTCGGTAATAGGAGAGGGGGATCGGTATTAGACCAGCCTATTTATTCTTGTAAATATAATTATATAAAAAATTTAAAATAGCAACATTATTCATTGTTATAATATTACCCTAATTATAAAATTTCAAATAAATAAATTTAATATTGATTAAGTTATTACAAATAATCATATAGGGGTCGGTAATCGGAAACTTTCCCTTAATCATACTTACAAAGAGTATACTCTTAGTTGTTTATTGAACTGTAACTATTGTAGACAACTTAGTATGATATTACCGTATAATTTATGGCTGACATTATTTTATTTCTATACATTTTTATTCTAATAATGTATTATATTATATAAATATAATTAATATATTAAATATATATATATATATATATATATATATATATATACTAATAAGTATACTACTATATATTATTATAATATATTGAAACCTCTCTATTTAGTAGGCAAAATATCACTGCAACAAGAAAACCCTGTGAAATTGTATTTATATATAAGTTAAAATAAAGGAAAATATAATAGATATAAATATAATATATATATATATATATATATATAATAGTCATGTTTGCGTATTTAGAACACTAATACGACAATATTCGGTTCGAGATTTTGTATTAATCAGTATTATTGTACGTAATACATAATAAGCCAGTCAATACAATGATAATGGGAGTCAATATCGACATTCACCCACGCACATATTCATTATATTACACGCGAGTGACTCACACGTAATGACACTACGTAACATCCGGTACGATACGGTTGACCACAGCGGTGTTGCTGCACTGACCTGTAGAGACTTAACGATGGTGGTGGCGACCTCGTAGTGTCGTGCGGCCACCAGCGTCGTGGGGGGTCTGTAGATCACAAGGAACGACTGCAAACCGAACAGGGGAACCAAGATAGCGGCGGTACGAATGCCTCGCCTGTTAGTGGGGGCGTGTCCATTATAGGTAGTGGGCGTGTCCATGAGATGTAGTGGGCGTGTCCATGAGAGGTGTTGGACTAGGTTACAAGGCCTTTTTAAGGGGTATATGACATACACTGTATGTGGGAAATTTCCCTACTATTAAATTTTCTCACAAATCAAATATATTATAATCCTTTGTATTTAGAATAGATAGGAGATGTATTTTACTTGTAATTTTCATGTATAATTAAAAACTAAATAATTATTTGTGTAATTCCCCCACCCCCACTTTCAAACCCTCAATAAGGCACTGGTAGTTTGCTTATATTATTGTTTGTGAAGGAATTCTACCGTATACAGTTATATATATATATTAATATATACTTACATGTAATACGTGTATGTTATTTACGTTTATGTAAATCATCCTTCACTTTATTAACCTTCCAGTCATTATGCAATAATCATAAATGGCTAAATATCTAACATTCCGTGTTACAAGATAAAACAATATCTCCCATATATGGTAGTATACTACCCCTAATGACCTACCCTTTTCATACTTTATTCCGTAATAAATATATTTTGTGATTTACTCACTAATCAATATCCATATACTCTCGATATTAACCCTATATGACCCTCTAACTCCCTAGCACTACCACTTATCTTAAACTTCTCACCATGGTGTTAATATGCATGTTAACTTACCCCTCTATTTCGGCACTTAAATATACGATGAATGATTATATATTTATAAAAATCAAATTTATAAACTATAATTAAATTTATAATTTAATTGCTTAATTCTATATTAGATATATTTATATATCCTTAGTTAGTTAATTAATATATATTAATTTATTAATTAATTAAACTTTATTAACCTATAGTATATATTATTTATGTAATTATAATTATATGTTACCTGATATTTGGATTTTAAATTAATTATAAACAAAATGTATTAGTTTGTAGATCTGAAGTATATTGTTTATGTAAAATAAATAAATTTAGTAATATTTATTTTAGTATTTATATTATATTTAGTAAATATTATATACAGCATGCTGCATGTGCACATAGGAATTCTTATTATCGTAAATGTAAGACCCATATGGTGGCTTTACTATGCTACATTTAAGATGTATTTTAGTTTCGGTAGTGATCGCTAGTTGATGTCGTAAAGATACGCATCACGTGTCCGGCCTCAGGCTTACGATTGGTTGTGACGTGAGCATATCACGTGACATGAAAGCCCATCTGACCATCCATTGTTACGTCACATATAGCACGATTACGTCATAGAGATCGCGGATACAAAGACCGCCGATAGATTCCGTATCGATTCATACGATAATCAACTAAATATTTTCGAACAAGGTGGATTAATACTGTACCTACTAATCGACATGTGTCTATTGTTTAGTCTATCCCAGTTCGCATGACAACGCAACAATAACAACAACAACTTTTAAATTAAACATTTTTAATTATTTAATTTTAACTTTATTACCTATAATCAAGCTAAGTCCAATATTGATTACCATTTACTACCACTAAACTACTTCTACCCCCGATTATGACTGACTCCATCCACACTGACTTCACATGCTCCTCATGTAACACTATCGCCACGTCACTCACGGAATGTGACCATTGCCGTAAGTGGCTTTGCCAATCATGTTCCAAACTCCCCAAATCTACCCTTAACAAAATGACTGCCCTCAAAAAATCTGGTTTCTACTGGTTTTGTACCAACTGTAGAACTGACTCTAGAACGTCCCAACGTAAGATACTATCCAATAGCTCCTCCCAAACCTCTCCCATGAGCTCACCTCCCATCTTTAACAATCACTCCCCTGCACCTGCACTACCACAACCCACTTTTTCTACATCTTCACCGCCCACCCCAACACCCAACCCTTCATCCAAAACTATATCAGAGTCCATACACCAGTCACCCCACAACTCATCCACTGTTCCTACCATCCTTACTATCCCCACTCGCCTATCCCCTGTTGCCACTAAACGATTACAATCCATCACTTCCATAGCTAAACCCCCCTCGTTTAATAACCTTCACCGTGCATGCATACCTCCCTTACTCCCCCCCAAATCTGATAAAATTGCATGGAAAAGAATTAATAACCCCCCCAATACCCCACTTATTAACTTTCTTGTCGGTAAATTACCAACTCATTTTAGACCAGTCCCTAATCCATCTTCCACTACCAACCATTACTCACCTAACCACCCATCCCCCTTTTCTGTAGTTATTGAGCATATTAAACCATCCGAAAAATCTCGTGAATTTCTTCTAGAATTACTCACTTACATCAATATACCTACACATGCTCTAAAATCATATAATTTTTCTAATGCAACTGTTGTTATTTTCTTTAATACATCAAGTCAGTGTTCCTACTTTTACTCCAAAATTCCATTCATCCGCAGTAACTCAATATACAATCACCTATACATTCGTGCTGAACGATCTATCACTGAGCGAGCACATGGTAGAGTTCTTTTCCATGCAACAAAATCTAACCTAGCCCCATCTAATGTCAAATGTACCTTCAATGACTACACTAACTCCTTTGAACTTCGTCATTTGACCAACTCCAAGATAGACTGGAATAAGAACCCAATTTATATATCAAATGACACATACAATACATGGTCTACATCCTACAATGCATATAGATTAAATACCAATTCACTGAATTCATCAATCAGTAATTCTCAGTCATCACATCAATCTTCACAATGACATTCAACCACTCGACCTAATTATCTCAGAACAATCTCAATTCCTAGCACCTCATTAGATACCACACTATCAATTCCACCATTTATTCACAACACATCACAATCTCAGATTAATGCAGCCATCCTTAATGTTTCCTCCATACGCAATAAAGTTGATCACACACTTGACCTATTTAATGACCTTCATCTTGATCTTATTTGTCTCACAGAAACGTGGCTTAAGGATAATGATATTGCAATATCTGCATCCCTTAATATTAACAATCTAAGTTTTGCACAACTTAATAGTCTCGGCCCCCATCTTGGTGGTAGTGTTGGCATCCTATATAAGACAAATATTAATCTAATAAACAGTACTGATCTCGCACTAGAAAACTCAGAATCATTTTCTTGTACATTTCACCCGGCTAATTCACGTCAATTCACCATCATAGTTATCTATCGTCCACCTTATAAGTCAATTCCTAAGTTTCTCCTTGAATTAGAACACCTCCTGACTACATCCACTGATCATACTATCATTCTCGGTGACCTAAACATCCCAATTAATCTTGACACTAATTATACCAGGAAATTCAATATATTAATAGACTCATTTAACTTTGTCCAACATATAACATCCCCAACTCACATAGCAGGCAATACACTCGACCTTATAATTTCCCATGCACATTCTAACCTCACCAATTCCCACTCAATAAAGAATCTATTTTCTGATCATCATTTAGTATTCTTCCATATTAGCTCACCAAGACCAACTCGACCCATTATAAATATTAAATATAGAAAATATAACAATATTGACACCAATACTTTCATCACTGAATTCTCTAAAAAAATTAATAACACACAATTTTCAAACTCAGTATCAAAATTAGAAACATCTCTATCAAGAACCATTGACGAACTTGCCCCCATCAAATATAAATATATAACACAACGTCAAAATTGCAAATGGTTTAATTCTGAACTTTCATCATCAAAACGCAAATTACGACTATATGAAAATTATTGGAGAAAATCTAAATCTCTCAATAATTACAATATATTTATCAAACAACGTAGCATATAGGACCCTACGTATATATAGAACCCTACTCAAGAAGTCTAAGAAATCATACTACAATAATCTATTAAAAGAAGCATCAACTAATTCTAAGAAACTTTTCTCCATTTCTAACCAGCTACTTGGTAGAATATCACTACGTTTTCTACCAAATGAACCCATAACAACGCTAATAGATACATTTGACCAATATTTCAATACTAAAGTCATGAATATAATTAAATCACTCCCTACACCACTCAATGAACCATATAATCTACCTCTATATTCCCTTTCCTCCTTCACATTACCATCAACTACTACCATTGAAAAACTCCTCAGATACTCCTCAACTCCTCCTCTTATCTAGCATCTTATTACCAAGAAATAATAGAAGACTCACTTACCTCAGGCATTTTTCCAATCTACATGAAAACAGCATATGTTACACCCATCATAAAAAAACCAAACCTTGACAAATCAATCCTCTCCAACTACCGACCAATCTCCAACTTATCAACGCTCTCCAAAACCCTAGAACGAGTTGTTGCTCGTCAATTAAATTCGTATCTCCATGAAAATCATATATTAAACCCATATCATAGTGCCTATACCAAGCACAAAAGTACTGAAACTGCAATGATACATATCCTTAATCACATTCACCTATCTGCTGCATCACCACATGGTTCAGTGGTCATTCTCCTTGATTTATCAGCTGCCTTCGACACTCTTCACCATAATATCCTTATAAATCGACTAACTTCTATCGGAATCTCTGGTACTGCACTTGATTGGTTCATCTCATACCTAACTGATCGTTTTTACCAAATTAGTATAAACTCACTAATCTCTAAACCTCGTAAAGTTACTCATGGAGTACTTCAAGGATCGGTCCTTGGTCCACTCCTATTCAATATCTACCTACTTCCCTTATTTAGAATTATTGACAAATACCCCACTATAGACTATCACTCGTGTGCTGATGATATACAGTTACACTGCAGATTGATAGACCCTAACAACGACATCAATGTACTTAATAACTGCATTACTGATATACATAACTGGCTCACCAACAACTCATTATCACTAAACTGTCTTAAAACTGAATCAATGCATATTAAAACATCTACCACCATATTCATTCCACCACAAATTACCATTAACAATCTGAGTATTTCTTATGCTAATAAAATAAAAAATCTTGGTATATTAATCGACCCAACACTACAATTCAACATCCAGACTAAATCACTATCACAGTCAATTAACTACATACTACACAACTTACGAACAATAAGACCCTTCATTAATTTTAATACTGCAAAACTCCTCGCTACATCCCTCATTCTCCCCCGCCTCGATTACTGTAATTCATGTCTCTATGCCTCCTCACAATCTATAATAAATAAACTCCAACGTCTTCAGAATTCAGCCATCAGATTCATATTCAACATAACTAAATATTCCAGACAACATATATCCCCTTTGAGAACCAAATTACATTGGCTGCCAATAAAATCCCGTATAATTTACAAAATTGCACTCACCATACATTTAGCTACACATCATAACACACCAGACTATCTTGCCAACTTACTAACTCCCAACACAACTATTTACGAACAAAGACACATAAACAAATTAAAATTAAAAACTCCAGTTCTATTACATTTAACATCTTCCCAACATAAATCTTTCTCCATCCATGCTCCAAAAATCTGGAATGATCTACCTCAACATATCCGATCAATTGACTCAACTGTAACATTCAAATCAAAGCTCAAAACATACCTTTTTGCCCAATAATATATTGAAAGCACGTCCGAAAACTTCAATAAAGAAGTTGATGGAAGTGCCTAAACCAATTAGGTAACAGGTAACAGGTATTGAATAATGTATATTTTAATGTTTTCATTGTTCTGTGTTCAATGCCGATCTAATTTGTTTTCCATTTATTATATACTATTGTTATGATATATATATATATATATATATATATATCTATATTATATGTACCTATTTTTTAAAGATTTAAATCTTTAACAATTGTTAGATCATTAATCAATAAAAAACGTTTCAATAAATATGTTTACAATACGAGGGTAACATATGTAAGTATTATTATGTTAACATTAATAATTTATTTGATCTAAACATAATATATATATATATCATAAAATGGTATACTAATAGCATTATTACTGTTATTATTACAATAATCGTTATCGTATTCACCGTTTTCATAAATCTATTATATAACAAATATAACCATT
Organism: Osedax fenrisi; assembly: GCA_964019155.1. Lineage (NCBI taxonomy): Eukaryota > Metazoa > Annelida > Polychaeta > Sabellida > Siboglinidae > Osedax > Osedax fenrisi. The sequence continues at coordinate 29,982,856 of OZ025241.1, read as the reverse complement.
ATTTACCTATTTTAAATGTGTTTACGAATAGTATAACATGAATACGTATATAGGTTAGAAAGATGACATTATAGTTTGTGAAGTAAAGATATTACACTCACTATCTAAACCGTATACCAAATGTATTAAGTTTAAGTTTAACATATGGTATCACTGTATGGCGATCACATTAGTTCACATGATACAATAATCAATGTTAATATAAGAGTTTATGCATGTTGAAAATACCTATATATACCCTATGCAGTGTAGATAATAATAATACAAATTAAATATATATATAGATTTTGTGAAATATAAATATAATAAATAGTGTATACAATATCAATATACTATATAGCAGTATAGTATATAGATTGTATATAATCTATATACTATACGCAACGATTTTCCGAATGAAATATATTTCACTTAGTCAAATTTTATATCTCAATAATTTGAAGACAAGTATTTCCATCTATTATAATTATTTATGACAAAGTATAATTAATAATAAATATAATTTTGTAATTGTATATATATATATATATATATATATATATATATATACAGTCAACTCTCAGTAAGTCACACTACAGATAAGTCGGACACATTTAGTTGGTTTGGTTGGATTTGTACCTAGTGCAATGTTAAATTAATCGGATAAGTCGGACAAGCTTGTTTGGATAAGTCGGAATTTTTTTAAGCCGGACACATATTATCGTCATTTATATGATTTTTATACTGGATAAGTCCGACTTTTCTAAATTGACAGAAATATTTACTTTAAATAATGTATATTATAATTTTAGTAAGTATACTTACTATTATAATATTATTGAATATATTCAACTCATATATTCATATTCAAATGTATACAACATTTTATGTTGTTGATTGTTGCATAATTCCACACATCGGTAACCCTTGTACTCACGCTGCGCATCTCATGTCTTATTTGCATGATATTATGTATCTCGGATAAGTCGGACATCTCGCTAAGTCGGAATTTTTTTTCGGTCCCTTACGAGTCCGACTTATCGGGAGTTTACTGTATATATATATATAATATTAACATTAACTATAGTTAATAACCATATATGGTTATATATACAGTAAAATCTCTCTATAAGAAACTATTTTTTGTCAGTAGTTTTTTTCTTATAGAGAGGTTTTCTTATAAAGAGGTTTTTACTTTTCCAATGATTTTAAGAATTAATTTATAATTGAAAATGCATTATATAACCTATAGGTTATATATGGTGTATTTATTTTGTATACTGTTTATATATGTATAACGTATTGTTTGCGCTTAGACATGTTAATACATAATGACATTTTAGTAGATTTACTTTAGCAATTATAAATTATGAATCATCATTGATGAATATAATATAATGAATATTATAATAATCTATTATTTAACAATTAATTGTATAATATAATAAATTGTATCATCAATACATTTAAGAATATAATAACATTTATTAATAAATTTTAATAAATTTATGGATATACAATAACAATTATTAATTAATTTTAATTCATTTCGAGCTATTTATGTAATATAAAATATTTGTAAGAAAAAAAATATCTTATATAATAATTAATTTCTATAATTGTTATCAATGTACAATACTTCAACTAATATATAATTATTTTTTATATTTTGTATACAATAAGTTTCTTATAAAGAGGTTTTTCTTAAATTTTTCTTATAAGATTTTCTTATAAAGAGGTTTTTCTTATAAAGAGGTTTCTTATAGAGAGGTTTTACTGTATATATATATATATATATATATATATATATAAAATTAAAAAAATACATTTATTATTAATTATAATGTTTCATAAATAATTACTATAGGTGAAATTACTCATCTTCAAATTATTGAGATACAAAATTTGATAAAGTGCAATATATTTCATTCCGAAAATCGTTGAGTATACTACATCATTACAAACAACTATAGTTAAATTATAGTTTATATATATATATAGTATTTAACTATCAACTACATTTATCAATTAAAAGTGAAATAGAACAACCCCTATATGTAGATTGTACATTGTACAGTAGCGCAGCCCTATAGGGCGAGTGGGCGTATTCATTAAGATTATGATTGACGTGCGGCGGTGGTATTACGTAATAGGAATAATTACGTAACACTCGAGGCGAATAACAACCAAAATAACAAGCAGACGAGTAAACAAACTCCTAGGTGGCTCCACCTGTTTTAGTGGCGATATAACGAACTAAACAACAACAACAATACGCTTGCCCGTCTATCTAGAGATAAGGATATACCCATACAACAATAGTATTATGACGCATGTATCAGTGGTATGTCCTCCATATACCACTTTACCTATATGTATCAAACAACGATATTCCCTATCTACGCAACGTGATTAATGTTCATTCATCCCGCTGCTAGCAGTGGTATCGAAATCACTAGAATAGATTTAGGTTTTGCGCGGTTCTATACAATGTTTCAATTCTCTATTAAATCATATGCAATATAAATTAGCTTTTACTCGCCACCTAGATATGTATATAATTAAAAACAAACCTACTGTATTGATTTGTTAGATATAAGTAATGAAAACTAGGTTTATATATCAATACAAATATGTTTTAAATTATTGTTTATAATTTCAATTCGTATCAAACTATATTTTATGCGAATATACATTATAAAAAATACATAATTGTGAAAATTGAATCACTTATATAGTTGGGGCTGTTCGTTATGTGTACAAAATTGAACTACACGAGTTCGCGTAATTTGTATATCTTTCCTCTGAAAAATCTGTATAAAAACTATAGTGTATAAGCGATATGACCCAATGTATACTTCTCATGGGAAAGTTAGTTATAACAACTAACAAATTCTCACTAAAACGTTAAATGTAGCATACCAAATATATCGTAATAGCTTACCCACTATTAATATACCCTATTAACATCGTGCATACTTCAATATCGACATCTTTAAATAAAAGGCATTTATGTTTTAATAATATAAAAAAGGATATTCTTCCAATTAGGTTATTTAGTATAGATTTCATATATAGAACATATATATATATATATATATATATATGATTTTATAAAAACAACTAATATATATACAATTGTATTAATACACATATGTTATAAATAATTTTTGTTCTATATTTTTCGGTTTCATATACCTAATATCTGTATACTTTATACATAGTATATACTATATATAGATATCATTAGTACATATATATATACTAATATATATATATATATATATATATATATATATATATATATATATATATATATATATATATATATCAGGTATCAAGTGCATGTATCCTTATGCCAAGAACACGAGGCCCATATACTCGAGGGTATAGAGTTGACACCTATTGTATACAATCGATTCTTACGTAACCTGAACGTATTCGGTTCATTGGGGTGCGCCTGAATCTGAGTGACAATGATGCGGATGATATCCAGCATGAAGGTGAAGTTAGCCTGCAGTGGGCGTATCGGTGTGGGCGTAAGTGGACGTATTAATACTAGTGAAATAATATTCAAGAACAGGATGTCTGCTCTCTTTCTGCTGCTATGGTACATTTCTTATACATTATATTATATGGATGTTGGGCTACTCTTAAGTAAACACTCATCAATGATATATTTTTCTGCCAGAAAACACTGATATCATCAGAACATCATTATTATCTATAGATAATCAGTATTATGTACACATTGGACGATGAATACAGTATTCATCGACAATGTGTTGTGATATTTTTGATGATGAACTTCAAAATAATAATGATATAGAATATTTAATGGCGCTTTTTGGGTATTATATTGGGGAATGTCTCCGATTACCGACCCCTAAATGATTATTTGTAATAACTTATTCAATATTGAATATATTTATTTGAAATTTTGTAATTAGGGTAATATTATGGCAATGAATAATGTGGAAATTTTAAATTATTGATATAATTATATTTACAAGAATAAACAGGGGGGTCGGTAATCGGATACATGTATACATAATACCGACCTCCTTCTCCTATTACCGACCCCCTAAAATAATCGTGATATAAATAAACGTATTACGACATATTTTATAGTAAAATACGGATCTATTTTGATTGGATATTATAAATCACATGGGGTCGGTATTAGAGTAATTTAGGGGGTCGGTAATAGGAAAATTATATGGGTTGCTATAATTAAGATATATTGGTTAATAGTTATTCAAATTAAATTATTTTTATAATAGTTATAAACATTGTATTGATCTACAATATTATGCACAGTATTAAGTTTTCTTTTAAATAATAAAGTATTTACAATGATTTAAAAAAAGTTATTATTCAAATATTTAAGATGTAAAAACAGAATATTACATTTAATCAAAAAACAATCGTAAGATTAAATATTTTTAAAAACAAAATACGTATTCATATTTATCATTATATTACTAACAGTTCGTGTATATATTATTTTTTGATATATCTTATAGTTACTGAGATACTATAGGGGTCGGTATTAGGATGGGGTCGGTAATCGGAGACTTTCCCCTACTGAAGATGTTATTGAATAATTATGTTCTAATGATGTTCTGGTGAATTTATTGGATGATTGTGAGAATATATGAGAATGTTTTCTGGGTTATTACATTAATTGATTATAAAATGGTGTATTTTAATTCGAGGTTAGTTCTATATATTTAAAATTAAAATTCTATTCTCAGTCCAATAACGCAATAATAAGATTCGTTAAACTGTAGAATATTGCTATTAATAGTAATGGAATGCTGATGTCCTGTCCTCGGTGGGCGTGACCTAATGGTGAACATACTGTAGTGATCATGCGCGCGCATACCTACCACTAGACAGACTATGTTCGGAGTGTAGAGAATCCATTCGTAATGGGAGAAGTTCTTAATCCAGCAGCTGGGTAGTTGTTTATATTGGTGTCAAATAATGTATATTATGTATATAAATATATCCTATATATATATATATATATAATTTGTTAAATAACTATAATGAATATATACAACTATAGTAGGATGTGTGTACTACTAGATTATATTACGCATTTAATTAAATATTGAATTACATTTTTAATAAAGTATTACATTATATGAACATTATAAGCAGACGAACCTACAATGATCTAACTATAATTATAAGCCTATGCTATCAATCAATATTGACACAGTTTGAAATAAAGTAAATTGATCAATATGAACGTATGAAGTAGTACCCATAATTACATATAAATGCTTTATATATATATTGATATGCTATATATATATATATATATATATATATATATATTTATATATGCTATATAACCTTATATTAATATATAGGTTAATAATGTGCATTTTATTTCGCAGACGAGAATTATAGGAATACTTTCGAACCTATCGTGTGCAAAGATTATACGAAGACCAGCGTATATCGATGTCGGCAGTACTGGAAACACTGTTAATGAACAGCAATTATAGTGTATGTATTATTCATAAGATTATCGCCTTGTATACGTGTGCCCTATGGGATCTCATACTTGAATGTCTGCGATTGTTATCACAATAATAATAATAAGTAATAGCCTGATTTTAATTGGCAATTGATATGTATGCACAAATACCAGGGTCTGTATAATCCCATTATCCCTACATTCTTATTCGATATTAGCTAGGATATTAGCTGGGATCATATTAGCTAGCCCATATCATTAATGTAAATAATAGAAAGTTGTAAATCCAATCACAAGAGAATATATATTCTAGTTCAATTATACTGTGGGTTTGATTTTATTATTTATTTTTAAATATTATATTTAGTATATTATCATCAGATTATTTATAATATTATAATATCATATATATATTTATTTATTTATTATTTATTTAAATCAGACATGAAATACAGAGGTCCATAGAATATAAACGAAAATTAAAAAGAATAAACTAAAAAAAAAACAATTAATCTAAGAAATGAAATTTAAAATACTATACAAACAATGAGTTATACCACATGGTAAACAGTGGCGATGGGAACACAATGTTATATTCATATAATTGAACAATTAGTGAATTACATGATAATTGTATTCGTTTATATAGCGAATAATATGACTTGCGTAATTTAACAGTTAAATTATTAACATAATCGTTAAAAAACATTAAAGAGGCACTATTTCTACGTCTGTAGTTCATAACAATACGATAAGCATTATTATAAGCTATATTAAGTTTAGCCATGCAATATCTATTTGGTATCCATATGTTACTAAGGTATATATTAGAAACAAATGTTTTAAATAGAATACTTTTTGTATCCTTAGAACAATGATAAAAGTTATATGATATTGCATAGCTTTGTTTATATAACTGTTTAATATTACTATATATATCAATATCATCAGATAAGTCCTCTGAAATCCAATGTCCAAGATATCTATATGATTTGACAACTTTTAGAAGTTTATTATCTATATATAATTTCACAGGTTTATGATATGATTTATCAAAATAAATCGGTAAAATAACCGATTTATCAATATTAAACGTTATGTGGTTATGGTTAGCAAACTCTTCACAACAACTTATCAACAACTGCAAACCCCTTAGTGATGGTGAAAATAATGCTATATCATCTGCATAACATAGATTATTTATGATATTTCCATTTAAGCAATAACCTGAATGTATTTCATTTAATTTCTTAATCATAGGATTAGTATATAAATTAAATAACAATGGTGAGAGAATGCCACCTTGACGAACACCCCTTGTAACAGGAAAGCTATCCGATGAATTATTACACCATTTAATATATATTCGTTGGTTTCTATACCAGTAATTTAAAAAATTAATTATGTATAAAGGAATATTATTATCTTTTAATCTTTTAAATAAAATGTTATGATTAATTTTATCAAAAGCTTTGGAATCATCTAAAAATGCTACGAACATATTAGTATTATTATTATTATAATCTGTTAAATATTGCTTAAGGGCAAACACACACATTTCAGTACCAATATTTTTTTTAAAGCCAAATTGATTATCCATAGTAATTAATAATGAAGATATTCTATTATGTATGACCTTTTCAATTATTTTACAGATAATATTAGATATACATATATGCCGATAATTAGTGGAATCATTCGACCTTTTATTTTTATTTTTAACTATAGGTAAAATATAAGATAACATTAGTTTCTTCGGGAAATACGAATGCCGCAACATATTATTAATTAGTAGCATTATTAATTCAATTACAAAACTATTCGCGTAAGAAATATGTTCTATAGATATTCCATCAGGGCCTATAGCTTTACCCCCTTTAATTGATTTAATTATAGATGAAATTTCAGCATAGTTAGTATATTCAATGTCATTAACATTAATAGTATTGTAAGGATAAGGTATATCAGTAGTACTGTTAAATAAATTATTAAAATAATTATACCAGAATTTAGTAATATTAACTATACCATATTCATTTTCAATGTTATTTGGTGCGGAAGAGTTTTTTTTCTTCAGATTGTTTGAAATCACTAATTCCAAAAATTATTACGATTTTTAATTAATTTTAAGGCAATCTTATTAGATTCTGATTGATTAGATATCAATTTACTACGTCGCAATTCGTATTTGAAATTTTTTCTCGAATTAACCATATTATTATAGCATATTTCAGCCAAGGGTTTGTTATTACATTTCCAAGTTAAATAGTTATATCTGGCAATAACATGTTTCTCACGTAGGGGAAAGTCCCCGATTACCGACCCCCTCCTAATACCGACCCCCTCTCGTATTTAGGTAACTATAAGAGATATCAAAAAATAATATATACATGAACTGTTAGTAATTTAATAATAAATATGAATATGTATTTTGTTTTAAAAAATAATTAATCCTACAATTGTCATTTGATAAAATGTAATATTCTGTTTTTACTTTTTAAATATTTGAATAATAACTTTTTTTAAATCATTGTAAATACTTTATTATTTAAAAGAAAACTTAATACTGCGCATAATATTGTAGATCAATAAAATGTTTATAACTATTATACAAATAATTTAATTTGAATAACTATTAACCAATATATCTTAATTATAGCAACCCATATGATTTTCCTATTACCGACTCCCTAAATTACCCTAATACCGACCCCATGTGATTTATAATATCCAATCAAAATAGATCCGTATTTTACTTTAAAATATGTCTTAAGTTGTTTGTGTATAATTGATATATATTTAGGATTCATGATTCCAGTTGAATTTATACATACTGATTAATAAATAAATATTAAATAATAATATACACTATTTTAATATAATTACTATAAAGTTTAATATTACTATTAAAACATAAATTCAATACAAAATAAATTGCGTGAATGTTATAATTAATTATATTTATGTATATCTACTATTTGAATTGGATATTATAATACTACACTTATTTATATCACGATTATTTTAGGGGGTCGGTAATAGGAGAAGGGGGTCGGTATTAAGTACATGTATCCGATTACCGACCCCCCTGTTTATTCTTGTAAATATAATTATATCAAAAATTTAAAATAGCCACATTATTCATTGCCATAATATTACCCTAAATACAAAATTTCAAATAAATATATTTAATATTGAATAAGTTATTACAAATAATCATCTAGGGGTCGGTAATCGGGGACTTTCCCCTACAATATTATTCCACTCCATACGTGCATATTTACATTTATTAGCTACTGAATATATATCGTTAGAACAATATACAAGAATACTCAATAAAGAATTATATAAGTAATCCGAATAATTAATATTACTATCAAAAGAATATATATCATTAATTAATTTTCCTAAGTTAAACTTAGTATCAATATTATATTTCAAAATTTGTTTCTTATCAAGTCTATTCCATTGAATTTTGTTATGAAAAATACTATTATTATAGCTAATTGAGCTAGGAATAGTATTCTGATTTATGATAAAAACTAATGGATGATGATCTGATAATATAAAGGAGTAATCAATTTTAATATCTAAAATGGATGAATGCATATCAAAAGTGGATAATAAGTGATCTAACCATGAACATGTTTTCCACGCCGAACTAACACAAGTATAGCTATCAGAATCTAGTAATGATTTATCTGACATAATATTATTGTTATCCGCACAATATTTAATTAAAGTATTACTAAAGTATGAATCAGGATTAGAAATATTAGCATTACAATCTCCTACTATACAATAATTAGATGAATTTAAGAATTCACAATATAATAACAGTTGAACGAGATGACATTCAAATAAACTAATATTATTAGGACTCTCATACGGTAGATATATATTAATAATGTAGAAATCGAATACTTTAATACATATAAGCCAATCATATTCAGATTTCATAATACTTACATATATATTTATTCCCTTTTTCCACATAAAACCAACACCACCAAAAGGTCTGCCGGTTCTCAATTTTGTGTTATCAAAAGAAGCATTACCATAACCACTATAACTATCATTATTGGTATTGAACATAGAACATTCCTCAGAGGAAAGCCAGTGTTCCTGAAAACAAAATAAATCAATATTATAATAATATAAATAATATAATATAAATAATAATATAAAAATAATATAAATTATATAATCCTATAGGATAAGTATCTAAAATAATATTAGCCTTGTTCTTGAAACCATTGCAGTTAAAGGACAATAAATTTAATTTATTGTGTAAATCCATTATTATAGATTATTGTTAACATTAACATTATTGTCATGATTATCTTTATTAAAAAAACGTTTAATTAAAATACCACTAGGCCATCTTTCACAGTTATATACATCTTGGACATTGTTAATAATCAGACTTACCTTAAATGAAGAGACAAAGTGGTGAGAAGTGTATATATATATATATATATATATATATATATGTATAAACTTAAGTTTATACATATTTATTATCGAATGTAATTTATCGTAAAGATGATAGATAGTGATATTATAATAATAAAGATATAGACTGGTATACCTATATTATAAATGCATGTATTTAGGTATACCATATATGTACGCGCACACACACACACACACATATATATATATATATATATATATATATATATATATATATATACCTATAGGTAGGTATACCTACCTACATACATGGTATAATGATGTAAGCCCATGTTCCATAATAGATACACTTGTATACATACATAAGTATACTTACACCAGGCGAAGGCGTAGAAAGCTCTCAGAGTGGACAGTGGTCTGAAGGCGTTGCTGATCAGTCTGTGTAGGTAATAGCCCTCGCACAGCATCCAGCAGTAGGTGGTCATCTTCGAGTAACGGGTCAACGCGTTCAACGTGCGGCAGAACACCTAAGTGGTGGGGTGGTGGTGACGTCATAGGGGGTGTTGTGACGTCATCAGGGGGGGCGGGGTTCACGAGGGTGCGGGAACGTGTGTTAATGAGCGGAACTGGTGCAAAAAATAGTAATTGTAAATTAATTTATAATTATGATAATTATCCATTTATTTATCCATATAATATCGTAGATCACGTATAATTCCAGTACCAATTCTGAAGTATACTTCAATAGCATGTCGATGTGGTAACACTGGTATTATCTAACTATTACGATATATATTTGTAATATAAACAATTACTTATCTAACATCTTATGACGTAACATATTTGTGAAAATAAATGATATATATTCCATGTTTAATTAAAATAGATATATATATATATATATATATATATATATATATATATATATATATATATATATATACAGTCAACTCCCGATAAGTCAGACACGCAAGGAGCGGAAAATGTGTCTGACTTAACGAGATGTAAGACTTATCCGAGATTCATAATATCATGCAAATACAACATAAGATACACAGCGTGAGTTAATGGGTTACCGAAATTTGGAATTATGCAACAATCAACAACATAATATGTCATATTCAATAATATTACTTACTAAAATTATAATATATATATTATAATTTTAATTTATACATTATTTAAAGTAAAAATTTCTGATGATTTATAAAAATTCCGACTTAACCAGTATAAAAATCATAAAAATTACAATAATATGTGTCCGACTTAGAGAAGTTCAACTTATCCAATCAAACTTATCCGACTTATCCGATAAATTTAACATGGAACTAGATACAAATCCAACCAAATCAACTAAATGTGTCCGACTTATCGAAATGTCCAACTTATCCGTAGTCCGACTTACCGAGAGTTGACTGTATATATATATATATATATATATTTATACATTGATAACTCATTAATTAATTATGCATTAATTATGTTTAAACTTCACAATGACTACACATAAACTACATTATAACGACACTATATGTGATCTTCATTGTATATGATTACGTCACATCATGATTTAGTTAAAAATCAATCTCGCTGAGCAAACAATATCACCCATATATGATGACTTTATATGACTGTCAGGCAAATAATACGGATTATATATATATATATATATATATATATATATATATATATATATATACATATTTCATTATATATAATATTCACACGATATTACAATACCATTATGTGGTATTGCCGTGAGAAAATATGTTATTAATTACAAGTGTATATAAGTGATTCACTTGACGTGTATACACTTTATATATACATATATACAGATTATTGTGTATATATATATATATTCCATGGGTATTATTTATGCAAAATAATATAATTTGCAAACGCCCATACACATAATTGCATCATCTCTATGAATATAGAATACTAAGTTATTATTGTATATATATATATATATATATACAATATTGATAATATCAATTTGATATAGCCTTAAAATACATTACAATTTGTTATATATAATCTCTGCTTACAGTAAACATTATTCTATATAGTATACTATAAATATATATATATATATATATATATATATATATATATATATATATATCAAAATAACGTAAAGTGATTTAAATTGTTATTTTTGTATACTATTTATGTTGCAATATCTGAATATTAAATATAATATTTAATAATTATAATAATCATACATGTAATTATATTGTTATCATATATTAATAGAATGAATTATGTTATGATATTACTTATTACTGTATTAGTACATTGATATACTATATATATATATATATATATAGTATATATTTCACAATATTAGGGACCCTGGAACGGTTTTATATGTAGGGGGGACCAACCAATAAAAATAAATGTTGTGGTAAAAAGTGGGGGGGGGGACCAATACATAGGAGGTCCTCCTAGATTTTAAATTGAGGGGGGGGGCATATTCCCCCGTCCCCACGGTTGCAGCGCCCCTACACAATATAAGGTTGATACATCTCCATTTTATAATATAGGTCAACTATTATGTTGTAGGTAACATATTCAAGATAATATCTATGTGTTGTCTTATTTTGACGCAGCGATAATATTAGTAAAAATAGACCTGCACATTTTTTAGAAAAATAATTTATAATTTACACCGTCATCCATTATTAGTTCATGTGTTTTTTTTAGGTAAGCCGCAATTTAAAAAACAATGCTATTTATCTCGATTACATATTCCTAGTACAAACAACTAATACAGATAAGGAAATACTGTTTTTATTATTCATATTTTTTTCTCCTCATTCAGATTATAGTTTAGCTTTTCAATTTTTAATATATTTATTATTTAATGAATATAAATTATATTTACAAATACATATACTAATACATAGAGAACAAATACATATTCGTTATCCCATCGACTAATACAAAATAATTATTTAAACCGAATCTATGACTTTATAGAAAATCCCAAGACATATCTGAATTATTTTGAAATTATCTTGAGATATTTGTTAGTGTAATCCATAATTGTCACATTTATTATATGAACTTGTGATATATACATTTTATAAATAAAATTAGTGAAAGAGTAGTGAATTATTATTTAGCAATATTTTGATTCCATATTACAATGTACATGTCACATGTTAAACTTTAAGTATTAATTGTTTACCAACGTTTGTCAAAATTATCCACGATTTATTTTGAGAAGTTCCCTACTTATTACTATATTAGTCCTCTATAAAGAAAAACATTCATAGTGCAAATATAATCAGTCAAAACACCTTTAATTGATTGACCCTTACTAAATATTAATTAAAACGATTTACAATAGTAATAATATTAGAAATACGGCGATACTTGAGTGAAGGTGCACCTTCACACAATGATGATTCAAAAGTAAACCTACTATATAAATAGATAGATTACGTTTAAGAATATGTGTGTATACACACCTATATGTGTACCTATAGGAACACATGTGTTTATTGACACTTTAATGTTGTCAACATTATAATACTAAAACTATACACGTGTATAGAGACATGCCTGATTGCTAACTTACAAGTAGATACTATCTAAGAGATATAGATAACGGGTAGTAGCGATGGAACGATATTGTATGTAGAGGGGGACCAACCAATCAAAATAAAGTGTGTAGTAAAAGTAGGGGGGGGGGCAATACATAGGAGGTCCCCTAGATTTTAAAGTGGGGTGGGGGGGCATATCCCCCCGTCCCCCCCTGTTGCAATGCCCCTAGTAACGGGCAACAACGACAGACTATATTCTATATTATTTTGAAGCCCTTTATGAGGAAAAAGCATTTTGTTATTCTAAACTAGAAATCGAAACCTAAAACAAACACAATTCTTCTAATACAAATACTATGATGATTACATTGCGAGGTATTAACCGTATTTCTGGACATCAGTGTGGGCTCAGTAGTGTGACGGACTCCGACCTGCTCCCAGACCACTACGGTCTCCCAGACCACCACCACACACGAATACAAGGCTAGCGAACAGAACAGCTGTATGTGCAGACGTATGCGGTTCTGGAGGCGTAGACTTCTGTGTGCGGGGTGTGCGGTGTGCGGTGTGCGGTAGTGTGGTATGTGAGGTGTTCGGGAGTGTGGTGTGCGGGAGTGAGGTGTGCGGTAGTGAGGTGTGCGGGAGTGTGGTGTGCGGTTGTGAGGTGTGATGGAGTGTGGTGTGCGGGAGTGAGGTGTGTGAGGTGTGCGGTGTGTGAGGTGTGTGGTGTGTGAGGTGTGTGTGGTGTGGTGTGCGGTAGTGTGGTGTGCGGTAGTGAGGTGTGCTGGAGTGTGGTGTGCGGGAGTGAGGTGTGAGGTGTGCGGTGTGTGAGGTGTGTGGTGTGTGAGGTGTGTGTGGTGTGTGAGATGTGCGGGAGTGCGTATACACTATAGTAGAGGTGGGTGTACGCCGTATATAGATCCCTCTACTATTGAATACTATTTAATCGCGTAAAACGCTCACCGCTCACCGTACAATGTACGACGTAAAAAGGTACGACGTTAAGAGTGATCATTCAGCAGAATATGGGTCCTCCAATATTCCTGTATTCAGAGCATAACAAATAATGTATACAAATAAGTCAACACATTTGTTATTAATTTGTTACCATTCTAGGGCTCGCAATAATTTCTAGAATTTCTAGAAGTTAACATGGAAAGAATATGAAATTAACATGTGAATTTTATAAAATTACTAAAAAATTACTAATAACTATAATAATTTTGTTTGTATTATGAAATTTTAATAGCATATAGAATAAGTATGATAATTATGGAAAATAACAAAAAAATGTTTAATTTTAATTTCAACCTATAAATGAAACGAAATTAACGATATTTACTAGGATTTTTTTTAAAAACTCAAATATATGAACGAATTTAATTTGTTTACAATGTATGTCTAAATAATATAAAAAGTAAAAATAAAAAAAATATATTTAATTTATATAATATTTATACCACTTTTACTATATTTTTTGAGAAAAAATCAATATTTTTCAAAAAGGGATAACATTTTTTTTTTACTTTTGATGATATATTTTAGAAACAAATATCATATCTACTAGAATAAGAGATAGGGATACAAAATGTTAAAGAATTAAGTTGTAGTTTAAGTAGGTAGGTTCAATTATTTCATGTATTTTCGTATATTTTCGTTATAAATTATTTTTCAATAATACTTTTCAATGTACTTTTTTTACTAATTTTTAACGGTCTGTCGCATCGTTAATATTAGCTCAAATTGAATAATTTGTGTTGCATGTGCCTTAAAACATCTTCATTTAATTTAGAATCACTACCTCAGAAAAATGTTTTCAAATGATCCTTCTTAACGTACGCCGTACAATGTACAATGTACAATCACCTATATATAATTCCTGGTATTACCTATAGGTGATGAATATCGCGATAGAGGGCAGCAGTGTAGCCAGGCTTATCACGTGACATATCAATGTTACCATAACACGGTGGCGAGCGTACTGTTAAGGCGTTTTGTAACCCGTGATTATACAATAGTTGTAGTTGTAGTATATTATTGTAGTATACTATAGTAGTAGTAGATATATTAGTAATGTATACGTTTACTATTATTAATACATATACCTAAATATAGATATATATAATCTTTATTTATATATATATATATATATATTAATGTATTAAGTGAATGCAATTACTATTAATGCAATACGTGGATTCAATTTATAGAAATGGGATATTATAGGATATATAGAATATTATATTATATAAAGGGGAGGGGATACTATTTATCACGTTACATGTAAATAATAAGGAAATAATATATAATAAAATAATAAATAAAATATTATAATTTAATAAATAACACATTTATGCACTTTTAATGCATTTCATAGTGTACATTATTGATGTCATCAATTCACCGGTTAATAATGCCATGGGTATCGATTGGTTTAAATCGTCTAGATATAGCCGTATACTGTACGGCGTACACTGTGCGGAACCACAGACGTGTGTTCGCACACTATAGTGTGATCAGCGGTGACTCACCGGGGGGCGTTATTAGTACAACCTTCACGTCCAGACAGGAAGTGTAATTGCTCCATTCGGAGCCGCTGATTGGATCCACGTACCAGCTTCCGTTCTGGGAACACATCTTCTCGGCTTCGGCTAAGTGGGCGTGTCTACGTTATTAAAAGTAGGCGTGTCTTCACATATACCATAAAGAACTTATAAGTTAATTACATCAATAAGTATGTTTATATATATATATTTATGTGTTTATATAATATATGTTATATACTGTAAACAATATATATTGAAATATATATACCAAAGAGCTTATTCATTGTACACTTCGTTATACACTGCGTTATACACTTCTTTATACAATTCGTTATACAAAGCCTACGGGTTATACACTAATATATAACGAAAGTGCACACACTAGTTGCATTACTCGTGCATAATTAATTATATTCATTATCACCTCTATTCATTACGACCTCTATTATATGACCTCTATTATATACCACGGTATATATTAATTGAAAATCAATGCAATTAAATGGTGTCTATAATATTGCTGTTAATATAGTGTGCATTGTAAATACATTATAATATGTGAAATATTCTTATACTAGGTATTTTATAATATATATATATATATATATATATATAATATATTATATACATAATATATATTATAATATAATATATCATACCATATATAGTATACTATAGTATATATATATGATGATGATGATGATGATATTCGGTTTATTTGCACTAAAATAGGGCCATATCGCTCGTGCGGGAAGAAAATAATAGTAAAATAATAGTAATACGATAATAATTATATATATATATATATATATATATTATACTATATATGCATGAATGAATATTGAATACAATAGACGGAAGGATATTCAGAAGCTATAAATAGCTTATATTAAGAATATCTTTATAACAAAAATATCATATATTGATGATATCATAATAATAATAAAATAAGAAAATATAACAATAATGAGGATGTAATACAAGAATATTAATATCAAATATATACATCAATAATAATAATAGTGCGCATAATAATAATATGTCATAATTACGGCCATCAAATAAATAAAATAATAACAATATTATAAAAGCGATGCATTCTTAACATAAATCACGTGATGCTTCTACTGGTTAGCTGTTTAGCATTGCCACACATGGGGCGCTGTTATACATGATGGGGTAATACAACACTATTAATATCGAATATATACATTAATAATAATAGTATATACTATATATATTATTGTGATGTTTATTAAGTTAGAATAATATAGTATTATTATTAATATAGTAGACTATTATAATTAATATATATACTATATACTATATAGTATATATATTAATTATAATAGTCTACTATATTAATAATAATACTATATATAGTATTCTAACTTAATAAACATCACAATAATACCTATAGGTATCATATATATGATGTATGCGCTGCAATATCTATAGTACAATTTGATAAGTTTAACTACATCAACATACATATGTTAATTACATTTTAAACCAAAGACCAAAAATAAGATATAAATTATAAAAGTTGTATACGAACAGTTCAATATTATATGTTATACTTGTATGCATTATAATGCAGGTAATTTATTGGAATTTAAGAAATAAAACTCTTAAAATGCAGTCTTTGGACCTCAAATAATCTTCGAAAAATTAGATTGTATACATAAGATATATATCATATAATATAAGTCGTATATCTTGCTATCACCATTATTCACATGCGTATAATAACTTATGATGTGATTCATAACTATGAATCATAAGGCATATTTGTACACGATAAATAAGTATAATATAAATCCCGAAAATCATAGGCATTATAATGTGGTAACAACATAATTATAATGTTTATAGCATGCTATAAAGCTATAGTTCTCTAGAGAGATCACTCTCTAGCTCTGTGATATAGCACACGATTGTTGGCTATATTGATATTCGATAATCACTGATTATCTATAAGTGAAGATTAAATGGCAAACTTGAGAAATGATACGGTCATGTTTACATCAAACCATAGATTCTATAGAATTATACCCGTATAATATAGTAGTGTCATGTTAAGATAATAACTCACAGGCGTGAAAAATAAAATATGGGCAAATCATTAATATAGTTATCATTAATATCTAATCATTAACTTTTAGATAATGTAATAACAAAAATTACAGAATATTTGTATATTTAAATAAATAATGAACCGTATGTTTACACGCTTTACGTGATCAAATGTGACGTGTATCATTTAATAGAAAATGTAATTAGTAATTTCTAATTACATATATGTAGTACGTATAAGATCATAACTAAAGTAGTATCTAAACACTTAACATGTGGCTGGGCTGGGCTCCCGAGGCTGCACTGACCATACAACCTCTAAAACAGACCGGCCAGCTCGTAGATATGTTAGGGTTTATTTGTAATATACTACTATTTAAAAGTACCCACTGGACTCATAGTCGATAATATCTAATATAGCTAATGCACGGATACATCTAATATATTATTAAGAAATATCTTTGTTAACTACATTATTTCTTATGATAATATAAATCGCAGTCATCACCATAGACTATGAAATAGTATATTCTGCATATATATATATATATATATATATATATATATAAATCTATAATCTATATAGATCCACGATGATTAATAGTCAATCCTACCGTCACTCCATCATGATGACGTCACCATTACTATTATGAACAACAACAACAGTGTGAGCTGACCGTCGATAACCGTGGAACTCGATAAGAACGAAGGACACGATCTCGACTGCGTTCTGGCCGGAAGTTCGGCCGCCCAGCAGGCGTAACCGTCCCATGTCCTCGGGCAATATCCTCGAGGGGGCGTGTCTTCGCGTAGCAACCGCTGACTCCGGCAGCAGAGTTCAGCTTCGTGAGCGCATTGTCTCCATCTGTATACGTGTACATTGTAGTGTAAATTGTATACACTATAGTGTGTGTGTGCTACTCACACTGTGCGAACACACTATACGCCGTACAGTGTGTGCGTATAGTAAGAGTGATTTTAGTTTCCATATCACACCATTCATTGTAGATGTTATAGATATGATATTCATGACACTATTTTAGTAATACATATACATTTTGGTTCAATATTGGTTACACGCTAGAGGTTAAGACAAATAATAATTTAAAAAAAAATATATCGAAATTTCGTAACTCCTATATAATTGTATTGTATATGTTTATAAACAATTTTATTTATATTTTATCGTAATGGTTCTATATAATAATGAGTAATTTTCTTAAATACTAGATTATTATAATAGATAACATTAATATTTCTAATATTTTCTAATATAAGTAAATATTATATATAGTATCCCTAATTACAATATTAGTTCTTAGATAATTAATTTATATAATAAAATAAAATTGATATTTATATACACATTTCTAAGAAAATTAAATAAAGTTCATAATAGTTGTAATATGATAACCCACATTGTTATGTATGTATATACATATATATATATATATATATATATATATATATATATATATATATATATAGTTATTAATGAATTGTTTTGTATTACATATAATATAAAGTTATCAAATATAATGATTTATAAAAAATTGTGAAAGGTTAAAATAATTCTGGAAAATCCAATAAATTAAAAAAAGTCGTAGAAATAAAATTAATTTTGTTATGAATTCAATATTATTCATGGGAACTATTAAAGAAATGCCAATCGATTTACAATTTAAATATTGGAGTGAGTTAATAAGTAAGCCATCTATTCCATTCAACCACTTATTTGTTAATAATAGTAATGCATATATACATCCAATTACGATAAACGAAGTAAAGTCATGTTACGGCACATTACACGACGGCGCCCCGGGAATAGATGGTTTTAAAAAATGCGATTTAACTAAAATTGGTCTAAATAATATAACAGCTCGCTTAATATTTATCTCATATCATCGACTGCACCTCCCGCATTTAAATTAGGCCTAACTACTTTAATCCCTAAAACTAAACACAGTACTGAGCCGTCCCATTATCGTCCAATATCATACGTCAACGTCATCGATATTCTGTAGACTTTTCCATAAAATGTTGGCACGCAGAATTGAAAACACAATTAGTCTTAATCCACGGCAAAAAGCTTTTGTTCGACGTGATGGTATTGCTGAGAATATCTTTTTACTTAAATCTATTATATATCAACATAAAAATGCATTACGCCCATTAAAGATGTGTTTGTTGGATGTTTCTAAAGCTTTTGATACGGTATCTCACAACTCAATTGTTGCATTAGCCGAAAGAGTAGGGACCCCTAAAATGTATACAAGTTATATCATGCATACTTATTCTGATTGTTCAACTCAATTAAAATATAAAAATGGAGTATCACCTAGTATACCAGTCAATCGTGGAGTAAAACAAGGTGACCCAATGTCTCCCGCTCTTTTTAACTCCATTATAGATTATGTAACTGATAATATGCCAGGTAGTATTAATTTACAAGGAAATAGTACAATAAGCCATATGGCATTTGCAGATGATCTGGTTTTATTTGCGAAAGATGATGTAATGATGCAATATCAAGTTGATCATGTTTTATTTAGACTAGCTCAATGTGGGTTAAACGTTAACAAATCAAAATGCGCTACATTGAATATAATTATTAACCCAAAGAAAAAACAATGGATATGTAACCCATATGTTTTTATATCTATTGATAATTCTACAATTAAAGCGCTAAATATAGAAGACACTTATAGATATCTTGGCATCAACATAGGCGCTTTGGATAATAAAAATAATTCAATTAATGATGACCTCACATCGAAACTCTTGGCAATATCTAAATCTACTCTAAAACCCCAACACAAATTGTTTATGCTCAAAAATCATCTAATTCCAAGTATGCTTCATACCTTGACTTTCTCTAACGTCTATTTAAATTCATTAAAAACGATGGACAGAAGTATTCGGGCGTTCGTCAGACGTTGGCTTCGACTACCTTCAGATACTTCACTCGGTGTATTCTACGCACCTAGTAGTGTCGGTGGGATAGCTATCACTCGTCTTTTTCTGGCAATACCGGTGCTGCGGCTAAAAAGGATTTCATCCATTAGAAGGAATGATGACACTATTATTCAAACTCTTCCCGATAGTGTTATTCTAAAATGGTCTACACCTCGAGTATACGATGAATACACGTTTATTGATAACACCTCCATAAATAAATATCATTCAATATATTTATTTAATTCTGTCGATGGCAAGGGTTTAGAATTAGGCACGCATAGTCCTTTTATTAATAATTGGATAACTTCTCCTATACAAATGTTTTCTGGTCGCGATTTTGTAGATATGGTAAAGCTAAAGCACGGTCTACTATATACACATTACAGATGTAAACGTATGTTTCCAAGTTTAAATACAAACTGTTTAAGGCGAGGGTGTAATTATAAATAAGACTGCCTAAATCATATTATGCAGACCTGTAGATTTAATTATAATAACATTATTCACAGGCATACTTATGTTAACGCTCTTTTAATCACTCTACTTAATAAGTACAAATTTAAAACTATACTGGAACCACACATACGAACACAACTTGGCTTACGCAAACCTGACTTACTGGCTTACCGAAATGACATTGTTTATATTATAGATACGCAAATCTCAACTGATACAATAGATACCGATACTAATTACCGACACAAAACTGACTACTATAACAAACCTGAAATACTCTCCTACGCAAAACAACTTACTGCTGCAAAGCAGGCTAAACTAAGTGCCTCTTGTTGGAACTGGCGTGGTATACCATCATCCCTAAGGTCTAAAGACCTATATTCGTTAGGCCCGAGGAAGCATGATATTACGCTACTCAGTATTCGTTACATGACAGGCAGTCTAAATATTTATCGCAAATACTGCTGCAATGGATTATTGTAAAATCCTTAATTACCTGGCGTCTCCCTTGCCTACTTCGTCATATTTTTATTAATATGTTTTCGCTAATAAATGGGAATGTTGGCTCTGGTTATTAACTAACCATTGTCCGAAAAAAAAAATATATATATATATATGATATTATAATATTAATTTTTGAATAAAATTAGTGACTCATAAAATGTTAGATCATTTATTGTTAAAGTATCCGTAATAGGTTACTTTCCCCTATACATTCATGCATATCCATAGGTGGATATTATTCAAGATATAACCAGATATTAAGTATAATATAAGTAGACATTAATCATGTATTAATCAGAATGTATGCAGATACCGTGCACATTAATTTGTAGACATTTGAATAATGTAGACATTTGTGTGTAGAAATCATGTGCACAATCTGTCAGCTTTTTGTCATGATATATACACAACATATATATATATATATATATATATATACATAGTTATGTGAATTCGTTATGTGAATCGTTGTGTGCATCCTTGTATATGTAATCGTCACAATAAGGAGTTATACGTAACAGAAGTACATGCATGACTTCTACTTACTCGTTATGCTTGTAATACGCTCACTATCGTCAGCACATGCGTTATACTGTACACGTTCAGCGTAAGTACACGGGCACCTGTAGCTGAAGTGGCAACATTTCTATAGAAATACTACTTATAGGCATTGTTATACGCTTATTTATTTAAAGTGATGTTAACTTTATACGCATTGTTATAATAGCGTTCACGGAAGTCTATAATCTATATCTATAAATACATTAGTCATCGCGTAATATAAGTTATATATTAAGAATATACACATACTTATATATATATATATATATTAAGAATATATATAAGCATACACTTATATATATATATATACGTATATGACGTATACGTCATTAATGGAGTACGTGATATGTATACCTAACAGTGAATAAACGTAAATATATACACGTGATACGCTATACAATATATATAGAACGTGTATATAATGTGTATAATATGTGTATATAATGTATATAGTGTTGAGTCGTGCAGAATCGGTTGATGCAGGTATGGATTGTAAATAATCGTTGCGGCCCAGCTATATCTCGCCTCACTTAACTAATAACCAATCATAATCCGTTAAATCTGGGATGGGCACGCTCTGTGTATGCTATCGGTATACAATAATGTGTTATACTGTAACCGTGATACACGGCTATATTATTAATATATATATATATATATATATATATATATATATATTGTTATTGTTATTGTTATTGTTATTGTTATTGTTATTGTTATTGTTATGTTGGTGGATTCCTGTCATCATATCCAAGAACTTAGATGAAGTTTTAACTTATAACCATATATGGCTATAGTGTCCCTACTAAGCTGCTCTCATGTTAAGACATTCATGGCATTAACGAGAGCCGATCATTTATTTATACACAATTATATAAGATCACTTCTAAATATTATTTTAAGACATATTGTAATTGTCCGGACGATAAGGGTGATCATAGAAAAAAAAGTTTTTTTGGACACATTGCATCTTATAGCTATTGAAATTCTAAGAATATATGTATACTTCAATTTTTTTTTATTCATTTTTGACAACACGACATACTGTCAATCTTTTTTTTAGTAATTTTTGACGATTTTTTACATGTCCTGTTAAAATTCCAAGAAATGTCCAGGAATTTTTTTTTTTAATTCTATTTTTTATATTTTCTATTCCATTATTATAAAATAAATAGTGTGTTAAAATTTGATAACATATTATTCATAACAAAGGTTTCAAATACTTATTTTTTTATAATTTATTTTTTACAATGTAAAATGTGTATCTAACTACATGTTAAACTTCACGAGGCTGTCGTGTGAGCTTAGATTAATAAAAATAAAAAAAAATCGTATGCTTCATTAAGAAAAACATAGTCCAATGTTAATCTGTTAATTTTAAATTTTCTATGATCGCCCTTACCGGACGTCGTCCGGCGGACGAGGCTCGAACCCGTGTCGCGGGTGCTACGTAGTATTAATTAAACTTCCGATGGCTGTAGATATATCGGTCATCGGAAGTTTAATTAATACTACGATTTTTTTAGAGTTTGATAGTTTGATAGTTTGATATATAACATTCGATCTGAACTTCCATGGTGATTCATGCTACAATTACGATCGTCGCTTATAATCTATAGATAACGTATCGTGTAGTGTGCAGTCCTCTCGTGTAGTTAATTGTTTAATAGTTATATTGTTTATTTAATACGTAGCATGTCCTATAGGACTAGCTATATGTAGCGAAGTTTTCACCGATATACGTAGGGGGACCTATTTCAGTATACATTATTTGTAAGTATTGAGGTTTTCTCAAACGATGGTATAATACATGTACCATGCATATAGGTGTGATGAATATGGGTATAATGTAATAAAGATAACAATGGAATACTAGACAAATAAAAACTAAAATCGATTCATTGTATTATATTAATGATTGACCACAACCCGAATATAAGAATGACTTCTTTAAGGACTTATTTAAGATCCATGTGAGATAAAAAAAATAATATTAAATATTAATCACAGAATAACGCACAAACTATACATTATTGCAATCAGCTATTTCTATATATCATACAATGGGTATAGTTAGAGTATGGCGTTAGCTATATAGGGTTAAGATATGGTTAGGTTAACCTGTATATACTTAGCTATAGCTTTAGCAGGGGGTTAGCATTAACATATTTTAGAGCGCATACCTATCGTTAATATATATACATATATATATACATATATATATATATATATATATATATATATATATATATATATACAGCAGGGTTGTAATGCAGCTATCACTATAGTCTATATGGTATTTCGTTAACACTGTGCACAGTGTCCACATGTGCATATTTGTGTGACAACGAAAAAATAGGAGAATCTATATAGAAGTAGACTAGAGTTCTGTTAGGTAGTGAATATCAATGTAGTATTTTAGCTTATAAGCAATAGGTGTCATTTGTTATATAATATATACCAAATAGATTGTATATATATATATATATATTTTTATATATATTTGAAAATGCTGTTATAAATGCAGCCATGGCTACATTACAGTGTTTTACACGCGTGTAACTATGGGTAACTTAAAGTTACACACTTCATTGAAATACCACGTATGTACCGATTACAGTACGCTTTATAAACACCTTCCTCGTAACGCTCTAGAAAATATAGCATTATAATAGTTAGTTAGTTACTTAGTCCCATGACGTAGGCATCGTAAGGGGAGAACATGACAGTGTTTTTAATAACTTTTCCATTTATAACGATCTTTTGTAATAACTAAAAGTTGCTGAAGAGGGAGATTAGAGTATTCAAAAATATCATTTAACCAATCTTTTGTCTTCTTCTTTTTCTAGTACCTTCGACATAGCCTTGAAGAATTGTATTGGACATGGAATCGTGTCGAGTTATATGTCCGAATTTGGTCATTTTCCTTCGCATGATTATATCAAGAAGAGGTACTTACGAGACTTTCTATTTTATTAAATTATTGAACAATATATTCGTCTTTCTTACTTTATAGCTTATATTCAGGAGACGCCTGTGAGCTTTTGACTCAAAACTTCGGATCTTCTTCTTTGATTCTTCTAGCAGAGTCCATGTTTCACAGCTATAAAGCAATGTTGATAGAACTAATGAGTTATATAATCTAAATTTAAGTTTAAATTCGATTTCTCCGCTACGCCAGATCTTTTCCAGTTTTACTATAGTAGTATTTATTGTAGTAGTTCAGCACTATAGTGCTAATGTTATACGAATTTCAATTTTTGAGTTGCCGGAATTCATAAGCATTGCTCCGAGGTATTTAAAATGTTCCACATTTTCAATCTGTTTATCGTACATATAAATCATTGGTGTTGGACCTTCTCCATTGACAAGAATTTTGCATTTATCATGATTAATTTCCATGCCTTATGCTGTTGATGTTTTTTCTAGTGCATCAGTTATAGTTTGTAGTTCACTTTCGGTACCTGCTATAATATCAATATCGTCTGCAAATCTCAGGTTGTTGAATTGTCTGCCTACTATAGATATACTATAGTATATTATATCTAGAGTATATAATATCTATAGATGGTTCGTTTGTTACAGAGTCCAGAAATATTTTTTCCAGGAATATATTGAACATAACAGGCGATAATAAGCACCCTTGCCTCACACCTACTGTTATATTGTTATTTTTTAATTTGGTGGAGTCCAGCAATATTTTTTCCAGGAATATATTGAACATAACAGGCGATAATAAGCACCCTTGCCTCACACCTGCTGTTATATTGTTATTTTTTAATTTGGTGGAGTCCTTATATCCCATTCAGGAACTTAGATGAAGTTTTCACTTATAACCATATATGGCTCTAATGTCCCTTCGAAGCCGCTCTCATGTTAAGGCATCCATGGTTTTAACGAGAGCCGATCATTTATTTATACACAATTATATAAGATCACTTCTAATTAATATTTTAAGACCCATTTTATAAAATTAATTAATGGTCCGGACGAGGATCGAACCCGTGTCCTACTGCTTGTGTGTCTGCGCGTCATGACGCCTTAGCCACTGAGCCATACAGGCAGTTCAATATTAAATTTAATATTAACTATATTAAACTTTGTTCCAATATTATTATTTAGCATACGCTGTTTTAGAAGAATTATAAAGTGATTTATACATTGATTTATATCATTATATCATTATACCATAGAATAAACATTATTATATATACTTATAAGAATAGATAATCCTATGAGCTTATACGAATACATAGAGTTATTTCATTAATGTGTATCATATTAAGTCCTTGAAGCTGTACAATGTACAATGTATGACGTAACACGTACAGTGTACATGTTACGTCATACAACATTATAAATGTATCTAACACACACATATTGACATACATATAACACATATACCAACATATACGCAAGAACAGACCAAAACAACGCAAACACACATATATAAATTAACCTAGGATAAACGGGCACTTCCGTGTCCAGTGTGCCGTTATATCGAATTGTTGGTATATCAAGTTATAATGTTATCAAAGTATAGATATCAAGACTAAATAGGCCTAGGTAGGCTGACACTCATGTTAAGTTGATTATGCCGATGTGCATAATATATATATATATGTGTGTGTATATATGTGTGTGTATGTGTGTGTTTGTGTGATTATATTAGCGTATACGTTAATCTCTATTGATGATTATGCGTATGTTTCACGCCTTACACTGTACAGTGTACACTACGTGTATAGTAAGCATTATACTGTACAGTGTACACTGTACACACTGGTGTTGTACACTGTACATTGTACAGTATGCTCAATAATCGATGCAGTCTCAGTATAAATACCTAAAACATCAATGCATTCTCAGTCTCAGTCTCAATCTCAGTTACCTAAAGCATCTTTTAATGTTGTCACCGATGTCATCACTGATACAACATAATAGGTTACAGTATATCTTGCAGTATATATAGCAGTATATGTTTCAGTATATGCTGCAGTATATGTTTCAAGAGAGGAAAGTCTAATTATATAGATTACAGGAAACATTATAGAAATTTATGGACAAATATAGATAGATAGATAGATAGATATATTTTATTGGATTCATTAATTTCGTTCTTTTTTTTTCATTTATTATTCTTTTTCGTTTCTTTCTTCGTTTCCAAATGGCTTCAAAATAAGACCATGATCTTTTCGGGTTGTTGCCAGTGATTTATTCATACATGGGACAGGAACAGTGATTGTTTAATCATAATAGTTAGCTATATATTTCGTATTTACATAAAAAATAATAATAAATAAATAAAATACAGTAGATAGACACAATTTGACATTAACAAAAATCAAAATCAAAATAATAATAACAAAAATAATTCATACATACATATATATTTGATATAGATTTTTTATTTTATTTTTTTATTTTATTTTTTTTTTTATTTTTTAGTTTTTTTTTAATATGTTAATTTTATTAAATTAATTTTAAATTCATTAATTTTTTAATTTATCTATAATATAATTCATCATTGATTAACATATTTTTTACTCTTTTCTTGAACAAATTTTCATTTTTTATATTTTGTATATTTGTTGGAAGTAAGTTCCAAAGTTTTGGACCTTTTATCAGTAAACTATTTATTGTTCTTGTTGATTTTGAAATTGGTATAGTATTCGTTTTATTTGTTCGTAGAGTATATTTATTATTATTTTTTTTGTGTATTTTAGTTAAATTTGTTGGTAATTGATTATAATATTGTTTATGCATATATATTAGTGTATTATAATATGTTAGCTTATCTAATCTAAGTATTTTATTTGAAGTGAATAATTCTTTTGTATGATCTCGAAATTTTCTTTTATTTATTATTCTTAAGGTTTTTTTTTGAATAATTGTTGTATTTAGGGTATTATTTGAGAATGTATTTCCCCAAAGTATATTTCCATAGTTTAAGTATGGTAGGAAAATACTATTATATATAATTATCAATGAATTTGTTTTAATGAATTTGCTCAATTTTGAGATTAAAAATTGAATTTGGGAGAGTTTGTTATTAATTTAATAATATGATTTTTAAAATCAAGTTTGCTATCAAGAATTATACCAAGATATTTATAATTATATACGTTATTTATTAATGTATCATTTAATGAAATAATATTGTTTGGATATTTATTTGAGTTGAAATTTATCATTTCTGTTTTACTAATATTGAGTTTTAACTTATTATATTTATACCATTTTTCTATTTTTATTAAGGTTTTTTTAATTAAATTTGTTAGTTCTATATTATTATCTGCTGTAAAAGTTATAGCAGTATCATCTGCATATACTGTACATTTTACATTATTATCTTCTAAATATAATGGTAGATCATTGACATAAATTATGAATAGTAAAGGGCCTAGTATGGAGCCTTGGGGTACACCGATATCATTAGTTATAATATCAGATTCTGTAATGTTAACTTTAACTAGTTGACTTCTATTATGTAAATAGTTTTTTATCAGTTTAAGAGGAATCCCTCTAATTCCATATTTATCTAATTTGCTAATTATAATAGAATGATCAATAGTATCAAAAGCTTTACTTAAATCTAAAAATAATGTATTTATTGCTTTATTTTCGTTTTTATTTTCCATTATATGGTTGTAAATATCTAGTGTAGCTTGAGTGGTATTATGTTTTTTAAGGAAACCATATTGAGTAGTATTTATTATGTTATTATTTTGTATAAATTGCATTAGTCTATTATATATTATTTTTTCTAGTATTTTCGATAGTTGACTTAAAATTGATATTGGTCTATAGTTAGATATAATATTGATATTTTTTTTTTTATGAATTGGTTTAATATAGGATAGTTTCATTTTTAAGGGAAAAGTTCCTGACGATAAACATAGATTAAAAATATGGCTTAATGGAAGGTCAATGTAATCTTTTGAAATTTTTAACAATTTCATGTTTAGATAATCAGTGTCTAGAGAAGTCTTTGATTTATTATTTTGTATAATAGAATTTATCTCATGTGTTGATGTGGGATGAAGATATATTGATTTAGATATTGGTGTAATGCTAATTGGGTTGATGTTATTTATGGGAGAGGTGAATTGATTATTTATGGATTGACTTGTATTTATAAAATAAGAGTTAAATGCATTTGCTATTTGTTTATCATTATTGAATTTATTTTCGAATTCATCTATTATATAATTAGGAGATTGTTTAATTTGCTGTTTATTTATGAGGTTATTTATTAAATTCCAATTTTCTTTAGTAGATATACTATTTTTTATTTTACTATCTATATATGATTGCTTTACTTTTTTAATATTTAAGGTTAATTGATTTCTTAATTGTTTGTAGTTATATAAGTTGATTTCATTTTTATTATCTAAGTAAAGTTTATATAGTTTATACTTTTTATTAATGTCTCTTTTTATTTTATTTGTTATCCAATTTTTTGAAAGAATATTTGAAGATATTTTATTTGTAAGTAGTGGGATAAATTGGTTAATTATTGATGTATATATGGTATGAAATTTGTTGTATGAGTTTTCAGCATCATTGTCTTCGAGGACCGAATCCCAATTCGTATTTTTCAGTGCATTAATAAGTCTTTTAGTATTATTTATTGTTATTTTCCTTGTTTTAATTTCATTTGAGTTATTTCGTATTTTGGTTTTTATTTTAATTATTGTATATATTGGGAGGTGGTCTGTCAAGTCTTCTAAGAGTATTCCACTATTATAAATATTTGTTGTGTTTATATTAGTGTAAATTTGATCTATAGTTGAAGTGTTACTTTTATTGAATTGGGGTCTAGTGTTTTGAAGAATTTGAGGCGTTAGTCCTATTTGATTTATTAAAATGTTTAATTGAGATGGTTTGGGATCATTTGTTATGATATTAAAATCACCCATAATTATTAAATCGTGTGAAATATATTTATGAAATTTACTATATAACATATTTATAAGATCTGCAGTTTTATTGAAAGGGCTATTATAAAGGCATGAAATTATTATTTTTTTATTTTTTTTAAGTTTAATTTCTATTGTAAGTGTTTCTAAATAATCTTTTATATTAAAAGTAAGGTCTTTTATAAGTTCATATTGAATATCTTTTATAACATATATTGAAACACCACCATCTCTACATTTATTTTGTTTCAGTCTATAGTTTGTTTGATATGTGTAGTTTGTTATATTATTATTGAAGTCATTATTACTATTTAACCAGGTTTCAGATAAACATATAATATGAGGTTTGATTATTAAATTATCTATAAATTCTCTTAATTTATCCAGGTTTTGAGTAAGACTTCTAATATTTATGTGTATAATTATCAGATTATTTTTATTTATTATTAATTCTTTTGTAATACTATTAAATTGTTGTGTTGTTTTGTATTGGTTTGGTTTCATATTATATTTAATCATCTCGTTTTTTTAATTCAATTATTTTAAAAGTATCATTTCTATGCCGTACTACATATTTATTATTTATTGTTGATTTATGTTTAGCCTCGATAGATAGTTTTTTGATAGTATCCAACTCAACTTTATTGTATTCTTTTGATATGCTTATATTTTTGAATTTGGAGTTTTTTAATTTATTTGCATTTTGTATTATATTATTAATTTCTATTTCAGAGTTTAAAATAATTTTTAATGGCCTGATGAAATTATCATTTTGTTGATATTTTCCTAATCTAAAATAGTTTTTTATATTATAATTTGTGTATATACAATTTATATATACAATTTATGATTAATACATGAACTTACAAAATCAAAATGTCGGCTCGGTTACGTTTTGTAAGTGTATGAGATAGACTCGGCTCGGTTCGGCTTCTTAGGGATATTTGTATCTACTCGGCTCGGCTCTATTTCTTAGGGAAAACGTCTCGGCTCGACTCGGGCTCATTTTTTTACCAAAAATAAAATACTCGGATCGGCATAATTACAAATCTCAGAATCATCGTAACATCACTAATACACCCACACGCTTATGTATAATAGTTGTGTAGTTATTAACATATCGTGTAAGATACGTACGATACTTAAACACGCGTTATATGATCCGCCTAACTGACGTATGTATACGACGGGTGTACCTACGGGTACATGTGTACCTACGGGTACATGTGTACCTACGGGTGAATAACCTGTTGCATTGTTCGCTCGTCAGCGATGAACAAGGCTCCTCCCCCTCCCCCTCCCCCTCCTCCTTGCCCAGCACGGATGTTGTGTTCATCTCTACAGCGCGGTACTGTTCGGGGAACAGATATCTGAAGCACTCGGCTCGCGATATCTCGGCGAATCTCGGCCCGCTCACGTAACCGTTACGTAATCTACAGGTCGAGTTCTGATTGGTCGACAACGAGGAAGACGTAGTCAAGCACTACGGTGGTGGTAGTGAGGTGTGGGTGTTAGTAGAGGTTAGGAGAGGTTAGGAGAGGTTAGGAGAGGTTAGGTAACGGTGATATACAGTATACATATAAACTTATATTTATAAATACACATATTCACACACAAACACATACACATAAATATACATATACATATACATATACATATACATATACATATATTTATATATATGTGATATATAACTTTAAGATCAATGAATCTCTCCCTTGAGTATCTTTATAGATCGCTAATTCTTATACACCATACGTTTCTCTTATCTCTTACATATAATGTGTGTATAATAGTATGCATATATGTTGTATGTGTCATTTAGATCAATTTATCTTCTCCCTTGAGTATCTGATTTATCGGAAGTTGATAATATATATATATATATATATATATATACTGTGATACCCCGATACAGAAAACTCTGGTACAATGAAGATCCCGATACAATAACATATGGTAATTATTTAATTTTAATTGTATATTTCCATGTAGAATTATACTCGATACAACGAACAGTATACAATTATATAATCGATACAACTATATATAACAGAAATATTGTATACAATTTAGTAAAATGTACTCATATGACTTTTTTAAATTAGTATATATATATATATATATATATATATATTAATATACGTATACATATGTATAACTTATACATATATATATATAACTTATATATATAATATTTTATTATATAGCATATATATTTATAGATATAATTTGTACACTTGTAAAATAAATCCATATATGTATACATTATACAGTATATGTATATATATATATATATATATATTTAGCTATACATTAGCTATTAATCCAGCATTGAAAGCTTGGAATCCGGTTATGATTTTTATATAGTTATGGGTTTCAAAATTAATCTAGTTATTATTTTATATAGTAATTATATATATATATATATATATATATATATATATATATATATATATATATATATATATATGTGTGTGTATGTGTATCCCTGTATGTCGCTAGTATATACTACCATTAATACATTACAATTAATCGTACTGATCAGTCGATGAAATAGGTCACGTGATAAGTACATGTTAAGGTTAATCAATACTGTATATAAAGTGCATTAATTAATATAACTTCAATAGATGTATCAATAATATTCTATTAATAATATCTACCGACTAGTAAATGTTAGTCTAAACTAGTGAGGTAAATGATACCAGTCTAATATAAAGTATCGATGCAGTCTCAGTTACATAAAGTATCGGCTCGGGCTCGTTTGGATAGAGTATCAGCTCGGCTCGATTTTTCCGAAAATGAAAGTCTCGGCACGGCATTAAAA
Organism: Osedax fenrisi; assembly: GCA_964019155.1. Lineage (NCBI taxonomy): Eukaryota > Metazoa > Annelida > Polychaeta > Sabellida > Siboglinidae > Osedax > Osedax fenrisi. The sequence goes on along the minus strand of OZ025241.1, from coordinate 29,949,560 downwards.
AGCTCGGCATCATTTACATCACTATAACGTAAGCATGTGAACTAAGTTACAATGTATTTATGTCCTGCAAATTAGCAGTTGCATTCATACTTATAAGTATGCTATATTATAATATATATAAATAGTAACACTAGTAACTATAGTTATATAGTTTAAGTATTCTAGTTTATTGATATCTATTATATTAAATGAGTGTGCGATAGTGCGATACACTACATACATACAGCTAGCTACCTATAGAGCTAGCTAGCTAACCTATAGGTATACATTGCTGTATACAGCTAGGTATACCTAGCTATACATATATACCTATATAGCTAGATATATCTATATCTACGTACATACATGAATACATATAGGTATTCAGTAGCGACTCTAATACGCGAAAATGTCACGTGTCAGTTTAGCTCACGTGGTATCGCCTTCAGAGAATGTTCTAGTATCTAATAAAGCGGCTTTAATGCGGTTACCGAGACACTCCAAGCAATACCGCTACGGTCATCTTGACCATGGTAATTAACATAGTAATACGTAATTACTACACGTGTTCGCGTGTGTGCGTGTGTATGTCTAGATACAACGTAAACAAACACTACAGAACTATGGGCTACATATGTACACGATACACTAACATCGAGACGGGGGATGTGTTTATATCGTTAACTCCGTGGGTTATCGCTAGGGGAACAAGGTTATTATCGCCTGGGGACTGACGTTGTAGTCGGCGATATGTCAGTAACATACATGTTTGTTTACATTACATCATAACTATAGTTATATATATATTTATATATATTCTTGCTATTTCCAATCGTAACTAAAATCTCAATGTTCTTTTCGATTATTCCTCTCTTCTTCACCTCATATTTTTATAAAATAAATTCACCTAATTAATCGCCCTAATTTATGTAACCCCTTTACACCCATCTACTAAGTATATAGACTTGGTATGCCAAGCCATCTTGTTTATTTAATTTTGTCATTCTCATTATTGTATTAATACATATATATATATATATATATATATATATATATATATTTACATTTATAACTATAATTAATGAACTATCAAGCAAACGACGTATAACTGCCACGTATTTTCATGTATATTAAAATAAAATCTGATTATATATATCAATGAACATATAGGCTTCAGGCATCAGCCACACAAGCAGTAGGACACGAGTTCGATCCTTGTCCGGACCATTACAATAAATCATACAATAATATTTAGAAGTAATCATATATAAGTAGTGTATACATAAATTATCGTTAAAACCGTGGATGCCTTAACATGAGAGTGGATTCGAATATTATAGCCATATGGTTATTAGTGAAAACTTCATATAAGTTCCTGGATGGGATGAAAGGACTCCACCAAAATAACAATAACAATAATAATAATATATATATGTGTGTGTATGTGTGTGTGTATTTACATATGTATGTGTATATGTTTATAATTAACAACATACATCTACAACTATTATCAAAACTTACCCATAGAAACAAAACCGCAACATTGTTCACATCCATTGTTGTAAGAACCTCGTTATCCAGGCACTTAGTGTGACGTCATCAGGGTATCTAGTATGTGTGTGTGTATTACATAATGTATGACAAATATGCATCGACAATAATAAGAAGTAGAATGAATAAAATGTTAAGATATTGTAATAATTTATCACTATCGTAATATAAAGATTATAATGTTAAGATTATACAATTATAATATTATCATGTTATAAGCTCATAATATTATAATATGTATGTTTTATAAGTTTATTATTATTTAAACATCTGCTTAAATAATCAATTAATATATGTGTGTATATAT
>OZ025241.1:29922723-29942723 GCA_964019155.1 Osedax fenrisi | reverse complement strand
TTACGTTTAAAAAATAAATTGATGATGTAAAGCGAATATCATATGGCAGTGAATTCCCGCTTGATAATACTATCTTTGGGTTTTATTATCAAGAGTTATATAAAGAGTATTATTCATAGATTTAAGGTTTCAGCATATCTAAAAGATATTCTGCCATATATAGCCAGCTGAACTTGGAGTGACAAAGTACTTTTCTAGTAGATGATAAAAGTTGTCTCAACTATATATATATATATATATATATATATATATATATATATATGTTTGTATATGTATTTATCGACATTGGATATCTTATTACTTAAATTGACTAACTTACTCGTATAACTTGAATGAAAAATAATATCGAGTTACAATAATAACGATTACATATTATAAATGTAATTATATCTTATTATATATAATACTTATAATGTTATATATGTATACATAAATTAAATGCACAAATTAATTATTACCTACTTTTGGTAGCATATAAGCTTGTAAATAAAGTTTTAAAATTCTACACCACTATGCAATTATTTTGTTAACAATATTAAGTTTGTGTTTATGTTTATTGTATTCGGGTATCTGCTCTAAATACTATCTAACTTCAAGAACATGCACTTTTTGTAACGCTTTACTATCTAAACACGTAATGTGATTTTCTTTTAATCATTGCCAGTATTTATTCTACAATTAAATAACATAGAAATTATAGCTCTAACAGAAACTTGGCTAGGAAATTATGATTCCTCAAATTGTATTTTAATAATTATGAATGTTTATCACAAAACAGAATAAAAATAAATAAAAAAGAGGTAGTGACGTACTTCTATTCATAAAAATACCATAATTAGTAATAAACTATATAGTTTTTTATATCCATTCCAGATGATATAGATATATTATCTGTTTATATTCAACTTAATAATCTAAATGTCTATCTTTTTGTCAACTATAGAAGTCCTGACTACAGTTTAGATGAATATAATCAATTAATGTACACTCTATTTAGTAAAATTAAGAAAAATGTTATAATCTGTGGATATTTAATGATGAAGTCTCTAAATATAATAGTGATTTAGAAATAAATATGATGTCAATGTGACTATATTCATAAATTAAATGCCCTACTAGAATAACCAATAAGATTACTTTTATTTTAGATAATTTCTATACTAGTTTTAATACTGATAGTTTTACATATGGCATAATAAATTATGAAATTACAGACCACCTAGGTGAAAAATATAGGTAGCTACCTATATTTTTAAATATAAAACTAGAAAAATATATAGAGATATGGACACATTATTTACAAAAAAACGTTAAACAAAAATAATATTCAAAAATTGATATATAATGTATCTTCTATTGAATAGTATTATTTATAGAACTCAGACAATGTCGAATAATGCTAGGATACATTTATAAACACTTTCTTAAATAGTTATAATCGCTGCATATGCATTATAGGTATATAACATTAAAAAGAGTACAAATAAAAAACAAACACACACATTTTCCTAAATAAAAAATGCAATAAATAAAAAAATAAACTTTACAAAATATTTCTAAATAATAAAACAGACATAAACTGGAAAAGTTATAATTCAATTAAAAATCAACATAAATACACAATAAAAACGAAAAAAAAAATTTTCAATATTATTTAACAAATAGAACAACATAAATGATAAATTGAAACTTTTAAATAAATTAAGGCATAATAATCAAATTTAGACAAAATATATTTAATAATATTTACATTGAATTTTCAAAAATGTTAACCCCTTAATACAAATAATGATGCTATATATTCTAATAATGTTGGGAATGAATTTAATTAACATTTTATCAGTATGGTAAACATATTAATAACAATTTTGATAACTTGTAGGGATAACCTATATGGATAACCTATATATAACCTATATGGATAACAATTTAATAATTAATAATATAAATTTAATATATATTAATTGGACTTCAGAACTAGAAATCATTAATATCATTAACAAAATGGAATCTAAATTCTCCAAAGATCATAATGGTATAGATTTTAAATTAATAAAATTGGTCATGTACCCTCTATTAAAACCTTTACTCAATTTATTTTATTTTATTTTAAATAAATCCATTTATCCATCGAATATGAAAATATCAGTAGGTAACCTAATTATACTGATTCATAAGAATAATAATAAAAATAATATAGAAAACTATAGACCTATAAGTATAATACCGCAATTTTTGAAAATGATTGAAAAAAGAATAATAAAAAAGATAATACCATAAATCATAACTTCTAATCAATATGGTTTCAAAAAAAATCAAACACATTACTATGAATGTAATATTCAATATACTCATTAACAAATAATATTACTAATTATATTGATAAGCATGACAAAATGGGTGCATTATTTTTTTATTAGGTATTTAAAATATTTAAAATAAATCTTATAGATCTAATTATATTTTACAATGTACCGAAAATATTTTGTATTTTTCATAATTTGTTACAAAGTTATTAACTTTTACCTAAGCAATATTCATTTTCATAATACCGAAACCCTAATTGCACGTATTATCGACACCCTTTCAATTATAATTTTAATTATAATTATAATTTATAATTATATAACCATTAATCGTTATTTGTTTATTAGGTCCATTACTCTAATAATTTACGTATCGTTGCGTTATATTATTTTATACATATACATATTTGTACATATAATATATTATATATTGTTTCTACTTGGAATTAAAAAGTCTTTCAGAAACTATATAAAACTTCTATGTACTTACAATATTCGCATTTTAATTAAATAATTTCAAACTTAATAATTATAATATTTTCGAAATTTAATTTAACGAAAATAACGTATAAAGTACGTTAACTAAAAGTTAAATTTAATTGGATTTCTGATATTAAATAATATATGGTATATATAAATATAAATATATGTAGGGTGTCGACATTATGTGCAAAGGTATCGGTATTCGAGACATTGCACATAATATCGACACTCCTGTTTTATCAGAGTTAAACAAACTAAATTAAATTTTAAAATAGCTATTATATGTATATCCCTTATACCTTATATACTTTATACTTATAAATACAATTTGGAAATATTGAATTTATAAATAATAAAATGATGGTGGTTTATTGTTAGGGTGTCGGTATTCGAGTACTCCCAGCAAACAATTTATCGACGCTTTTGGGCGCTTCAGTTCCGAATCATATTGAATTCGTCGCTTTATCGACGCTTTTGGACGCTTTGATTCCGAATCGATATCTTCGTCGCTTTTTCGACGCTTTTGGGCGCAACAGCATCCAAAGTACAATAGAACAATTCGACACTTTTGGGCGCAAATTGTCATCAAAGCGACGAATTAATTCCGGAACTTTTAGGCGCATAGCGTCCAAAAGCGTCGAATATATTGTTTGCTGGGCTCTCCCCTGTGCACATCATACACAGTAATTGAATATGCTCATTTATCCCATGGGGTTATCCCAAGGATATATCCAAGGGCCACTACTATTCTTTACATTCTTCTCCACTATAATATATACATTAATGATATATCACATTTCTTTATTAATTCTATCGATACTACACCTTATTAATTATGTACTCTGATTTTATTCAAGTATGTTATTATATTACATATTTTGTCGCTCAGATTATGAAATAAAAACTTAATTAATATGAATGCAGTTTCTACAGGTTTTATTCTATTATAACTTATATTAATTAATATTAGTATCTGTTAATTATATAAAATCAAGACAAATAAATAGAAACCGGATATTGATAACATATAAGTAGTTTTGAAGGAGAATATAATGTTATCATTACCCATCCTAAAGAAATAAAATCTAACTTCTCACCTTAAAAGTTTTATTTGTTTTGATATTAATTTCGATTCATATTATTATAGTTATATATTCATTGGTCATAAACTATATTTATATTATGTACTTTATTTTATTAAAATATATTCATAACATTATTAGATAAATGTGTTTTTATAAAAACTAGCTCAACCTGCCCCACTCTCCCCTATCTATTATAAATATAGTGAATGCGATAAAATAGAATAATATAAAGAATTATTCGTGTTGATGTCCAAATCTACTATTACAATAGCCTACAGAAACAACATTGCTGTTATATTATAGATTATGTTCTCTCCTGCTAGTTTTCTATTATATGATAGAGTAATCAATACAATGTTTATATTCCATTGGGTTTGGTAGATCTAATTCAGCATAGTATAATAGGAGACTTGTGAGACTACATAATATCTCCTCATATTTAATCTATTTAGGATACATATTGAGTATATGTTATACTATATTTAATCTATACAATAATATACTATTGATTACATTTAATACTATATTAATATTGTTAGTATTTATTTATTTATTGATTATATAATATAATATATTTTCAAACGATGCATTTATTATTATATATAGTAATTAGAAATGGATTGATGATATCAAAGAATGGAGCAAGATGACTCAGTCTGACGTAATGGTGAAACAACACGACCGCAACGAATGTCGACGGCATTGTATAACAGCCAGCTCATTGATTTTCCCTACGATTGGCGAGTCAAGGGAATAAAGTAAAGTAAAGTATAGTAATTACTTTATAATATTTATATATTATATTATAAATATATTATTATTCTAAAAACCATTGGTCTCTAATGGTTTCCGCCTTGACGTGGTAGAGACTCTTGCGTACTTCTACGACTCCAATATTGGACGAGAAGTCAGACTAAATGGAAATCAAACATCAGTAGGAGTAGCGACCACTGCTCTGTAAAAGAAAATAAAACGAAATCATGACATTACAACCACACAGCACCAGGGTTAAAGCCCCTGCCATCAAATCAAACTCCGAAGTCGATGTGCCGTTCAACACCGAACGACAATATGAAGAACTATCTTTAAATCCTTCTATTATAGAAGGAATGGATAACTCCGAGAACAAAAACCGAAGAGTCAGACTGCTTAACTGCATGCAGAAACTAAAAATAGCAGTTATGAACGTAAGAACAATACGTCTACAAAATAAAAGAAATGAACTAGCAGAACTAACAAGAAAGAATAACATAAATATACTTGGAATCTTCGATCATAAAATTTTCCACGAAGAAAAGATAAAATACGAAAAATACGAAAAATTAACACTCATAACAACCTCTGCCTGGCGTAACAGCAACAATGCATCCTCATGAGGAGTTGGCATATTAATTGATAACAATTCTGAAAACGCACTGGCAGAAATAATAAAGTGGAATAACCGTATACTAATAGTCAACTTCAATGGTAATCCCAAGACAACGATAATCGTGCAATACTCACCATGCGAAGGAAGTCCAAACGCTGAAGAACACTACAAGCAACTAGCAATAGCAACGTCAACAATTCCGATTCATAACGTCTTACTCACAATAGGTGATTTCAACGCACACTTAAGCGAAAGTCACATCAACAGATATACATATCACGGAATCACAAACACAAATGGTCAACTTCTTATCGATTACGCCGAAGAAGCTAATATGAAAGTAACAAACACACATTTCAAAAAACGAATCGGGAAACTCTGGACCTTCATGTAAGATACTAACGGTATTAAAACACAGGTAGATTATATACTCATTCGAAACAAGTGGAAAAATAGTGTGAAGAACTGTGAAGCATATAGCAACTTTAGCAGTATTGGATCTGATCATCGAATTATAACAGTAAACATACGTCTTAGCCTAAGATCTAATGTAAAATAGAAGAAAAGGATAAACTATGACTGGTCAATGCTAAGAGATCCGAAGATATGCAAAGAATACAGCAAACAAGTAAAACACACATATAATGAACTAAAAGCAATATCCACTGAAACATCAACAACAGCTACCTACGATCACTTTATAAAAGCAAACGAAGAAACAGCAAAACTATTAATACAAAAGAAAAGAAAACCTCGCGACAAAATAATCGCCCAAGATAATAAAATACAGATACTCAGAAATTCGGCGCAAAGAGCATACAACGTATATTCCGCATTGAACACTATCGACTCACAAGAAAAATTAACTCAAGCTAAACAATCTCTACAAGATGAATACGATAAAATCGAAGCTGAAATTCTCGAACGCAACGTCAAACTTGTTGAACAATCAAACGAGCAATGTAAGCACGCAGAAAGCTGGAAGCTGATCAATAAAATAACTGGACGGAAAAATTCAAAAAGAGGTAAAATCAAAGCTAATAGCAAAGAAGAACGCGTAACTAAATGGTATGAACATTTCAAGCAATTACTGGGAAACAACAATGAAGAATACGAAACAAGTAACACAGGAATCAAGACCATCAGTGGAAATAATTCTAACATAAAAACTGGACCTTTCACGCCTGAAGAATACAGCAATGTTAAAGAACGACTAACGGATGGTAAAGCAGCAGGACCCGACGGAATTGCTCCTGAAATCCTAAAATACTGCAACTTCGACGACATAATCCTTGAATTTTCAAACAAAATGCTGATACATCATGAAATTCCAAATCAATGGCTAAATTGTAACATCGTTCCTTTTCCAAAATCAGGTAATCTCGAAGACGTAGGAAACTACAGAGGAATTGCTCTTTCTGCAATAGCTGCAAAAATGACGAACAAAATGATATTAAATCGAATTCAACCTCATATAGATCCGATACTACGTCCGAATCAGAACGGATTTAGAACTGGAAGATCCACGACGTCGCATATTTTAGCACTCAGACGTTTAATCGAAGGAGTGAAAAGCCACAATCTCAAGGCTATTATCATTTTCGTTGACATCAAGAAAGCATTCGACAGCATAAACAGAGTTACAATGCTACATATTCTGGAAGCCTATGGTATACCCGAAGTAATAATACAAACTATCGCCCTAACCTATAAAGATACACACACAAAAGTAATAACACCCGACGGAGAAACTAAAAACTTTGAAATAACTAAAGGTGTCCTAAAAGGTGATACTCTGGCACCATTTATATTTGTGATAACACTGGATTACGCTATGCGACAAGCCATTGGAGGACACGAAGAGGAATTCGGATTCGAAATCACAAAGAAACAAAGTAGACGTCATTCAGCAACAATATTAACGGATCTCAGTTACGCAGATGACATAGCTCTAGTATCCCAAGAAGTCGAACAAGCTCAACTCGTGCTAACAAATATTGAAATAGAAGTCACTGAAATCGGTCTCCATATAAATGCAAAGAAAACTGAAATAATGTCCTTTAACTACAACACATCAGTCAACATTGAACTAGAAAACTGCACTGCAATAGTAAACGTCGTTAACAATTTCAAATACCTGGGTGCGTGGATGTTGACCTCACAGAAGGACTTCGAAATTCGTAAAGCACTTTCGTGGTCAGCAATCCACAAAATGAAGTCAATCTGGAAATCCAAAATGAACATAAATCTGAAAATAAGAACCTTCAAAGCGACAATCGAGCCAATATTACTATATGGAAGCGAGTGCTGGACAATAGATGCTAGTCTACGTAAGAAAATCGACGGATGCTATACCAGATTGTTAAGATTGGCGACCGATACTTCATGGAAAGAAAAGATAACCAACGTTCAACTCTATAGAGGACTGCCAAGGATTACTGATGTCATTAAAGATAGAAGACTGCGACTAGCAGGTCATTGTATAAGACACAATGACGAAATAGCGCACAATCTAATATTATGGACGCCAAAGACCGGTAAAAGAAACAGAGGACGACAACCTAAAACATTTGTAGATATTCTAAAGAACGACTGTGACTGCGAAGAAGAAGACGAAATACGTTCATTGATGATGGATCGTGCTGGATGGAAGAAAATGTCAAGATCTGGTCGAGCGAGAGCTCGACGAAAGTAAGTAAAAAATATAAATATGGTTGCTATTGTAAACAAGCGAATTTTAAAATAAATTATAAATATTAACAATTAATGTTTATTTTGAATAAATATTGTTGTTACTATATATAATGTCTATTAAATAAAAATAAACTATTCAAATACGCGTATAGGAAAATTTAATATAACTATTGTTAACAATATAATTTTTTAGTAATACTTTATTTAAAAATAAAAAATGTTTCAACAATTTGTTAATCTTTAAAATTATTGAATACACATTATATTAATAAATGTTTATTATCATTGCAATTATAAACAAAGATTTACTTATTTTAATTTTAATTTTTCACTTTTAAATAAATAACTCTGATTATATCATTTACAATTATATTCATAATAATACTATTTTCTCGTCGTCACATTATACCGTACTATTAAATTCGTAATAATTTCATTAGTTTCGCTGATACTAGTTGATTGTAATATATACACTTACTAATTGTAAAGCATACACTCATCACATATATAGTTAGTAGCATAGATATGGACCCATTTAACAATCAAATGATAAAACGAAGCAACAAAAAAAAGAAAAAGATCGTCAACGGATACAAACTAGAATATAACAACCAGGTAACAATAGAACAGTATAGTCTATATATAGAATCTATATATAGAATACTAGTTATTACGTAACAGTTTACACTCACAACTACCGATTTCGCAGACAACCCATATCTCAGAAATGTTAACAATACGATAGCTGATTTGTTATCGCTATTAATATCGCTATTATACGCGTGTATTAGTAATGGCAATGCTATATATCGGAGAGTTATAGCATTGCCATTACAAAGATTTTAAAGATTTTCCGAAGGAAAGATATAACACTTACGCGAAATCGTGTAATTCGAATTTGTATACAAAATACCCTGGTGCCACCTATAGCGGGTTACTTTTAGGAACTATGTGTTGTTTATAATGTAAATTCGTATTTAACTATACACTTTTAAAATATTAAATAATATGCTTTAAATTAATATTTATATGATTAAAACTAAGTATTCATTACTAATATATAACAAACAAATATGATATGTATGTTTTAAATGCTATAAGTATATATTTAGTAAGTAAAAGCTAATTTATATTGCATGTAATTTAATAGAGCAATGAAAACATTGTTGTATGCAAACAGAGCCGAACCTAAATCTATTTCAGTGATTTCGATACTACTGCTAGCAACGGTTGGGGATATTACTAAATTACGTTGCATGCATAGGGAGTGTTATATCTTTGCTTCGCAAAATCTTTGGTTATATCTCAGAAACCGGATATATACGTCACATTTAGTCATCCCCTACGATGATGACACTATAGTGCTAGTTGACCGACGGTCAATGACCGTGCGTGCGAATTCGTGTGTGACTTAAATAATTGCGTTAAATTATTAAAATAAATTAAAGTTATTAATAATATTTAATACAAAATTTTCCGTGATAGCAATATGTCCCCTTCAATATTTCTCCATGTTTACTATTATTTACTAAAGTGACATTTAATCGCTAAACTACCCGTAGGAAGATATCGACAGATACAATGGGATGCCGGGTGACGACTACTATACTGCTCTTAGTGTTAGTGGTAATCCGTGACATACACCTCCACCCCCATACCCCATACACCTCTACCGCATACCCCTCTACCCCATACACCTATACCCCATATACCTCTATCCCATACAACTATCCCCCATATAATTATACCCCCATACCACCATACACCTACACCTAATACACTTATACCCCATACACTTATATCCCATACACCCATACCCCATATACCTAAACCCTATACAACTACCCCCCATATACTTATATACGTATTTACAGCTGTATGTGGGATACGTATATGGGGATAGTTGTATGTGAAATACACGTATACCCTATACACTTATACCCCATATGTAGGCTATACTTATAGTATAAGGTGTATACCTTATACCCTATACACTTATACCCCACATATATACCTTATATACCTCATATATCTATTTGAATACAAAGATAATTGAATTATAATTGAATTACACAAATATATTTATTTATATAATGGTTAATGTTGTGTAGAATGTTTTGCGAAATATATGCATCTACGTATGCAGAATATTGTGCGCATGTTATGAGCGATTACATAACCTATTGTTTACCGAAGTGTGACGAACACCCTTAACGACGTACACCGTACACCGTACGATAAGGGTGTTCGCGTAAACGTGAGTATTGATGTTTTGAAATATATTTAATATTAATTAATAAATATGTAAACATTATATTTTTAAAATTAATATCCAGCCACTGATAGACTTTCAATTTGTCATAAAATAATTTTAAATAACGCCATCTGAAATAATATTTCCATTTGTACCCATTGAAGCTATCATGCGCTGAGCATTTGTTATTCTAATATATTTCAAATTATTTCAAATTATTGTATTCATACTTTTCTCATTTTTCAGTCTTCATTTAAATATATATATATATATATATATATATATATATATATATATATATATATATATATATATTTTATAGATATATTAAAATATAAACATATTCCATATTTCTTTAGAACCTTCGACTCCATGCAGTTCTTGTTTTTGTGTGTGTTTATCAACAACTTAATAAACGATAAATCAAAACAATACATCTTGTTTACTATTTATATTGTATTGTCCTGGGCCCCTCACAGTTATTTATAACATGTATAAGTCTATGACTTCTTGAGGGTTCCATTTATATCCGCTATTTGTATAAAATTCAATATATAGATAGATAGATAGATAGATAGATAGATTAAAAGTTTATTGAATTACTGGTTATAGGTATACCTATATAAAGAAAGTTATAATTATATATAAACATATAATTATATAACATATAAACAAAATATATAAATGTGATAATAGTAATACAAAACGACACGATACAAAAAAACAAGAAATAAACTGAGAAGTAAAAATAAAACATTGGATTATACGAGCCGTTGAATCAATATATAGTATCTGATAGTGCAAGTTGTCAAACAGGAGAGGTAACAAAACCGAAGGTCTCGGGTTGGCAAGGCCCATATGGGATGGATCAATTCCCAAGGGTGGATGAGTCCCTAGTAAGTAATTTGGTTGCCGTCTCCTGGCGTTAAGCTACCGTAAACTGCTGACAGCAAGCATAATATCAGATACTATATATTGGTACAATTAATACGGAATAACAATAACATGATTGATACATTTGGTGTGAATTAATTTTTCAACGAAAAGTGTTACGGTTTTACAAGATGTAATTGTAAAGGGTAACGCGTTCCAAGAAGAGCAAACTCTATTTCCAAAATAATTCAGATGGGCGTTTGTTCTACACTTTTTCTTTCGTATCTTCACTTAAGGCCCTCTGCAATTGTTGCTATATAGATCAAATATATCAGTTGCATCCACCTCGACAAGTCCGTTCAGTATCTTATATGTCAGGGTAAGATCAGCTAATAACCTGCGATGAAATAATGTTTTAATATTGAGAAAAATAATTCTATCTTCATAAGACCGTTTAGTAAGGTTACATCTATAAAAAAGTATTTTAGTGAAATAGATTTGAATATTTTCTATATTGTTAGAATTGCATATGAAATTGTCTGGATTCCAGACAGATGAATCCGATTCCACAATAGGGCAACGTATGATATATAGGCTTTAAGCAAGTATATATAATCATTGGTGATGAAACATCTAAATAATCTATTAATAATTAAGTGTGCTTTAGTACATATAGTATTAATATGAGTATTAAAACTAATATTATCATTAAATGTTATGCCTAAATCCTTGAATGAGGTGTGTATAGGCAGTTCAAAATCATTAATGAAATATGAATGAACAGGGTTTTTATTACCAATTCGCATGACAACACATTATATATATATGAGATTTCAATAAATAAATATTATTATTATTATTATTATTATTATTATTATATATATACATGTCGGTTATCAGACTCTTGGTAACAGGCATGTTGGTCCATCAACACATTTGATAAAATACATACACATCTATCTAGCTATATACATATATAGTTCTTTCTTTGTATATTTTCCAATCTATCTCCTAAAAAGAGCTATTTTTTCTATATATATTAATTTACATATATATATATATATATATATCTTGATCTATCTGGTTGACAACTGATTACGTAATGATGATGTAACGATTACATCACCATACGATTACATCATCATCACGTCACATACAGTACTACTACAAGCCGAAATCATTTCTGGGTCTGTCTAAAGCGCAGATGCAGGTAGTCCTTGACGATAAGGAGTGGATCAAGTACAGAAAGTTAGCCATGTGTTATCACGCTAATATCACGCACATATATATATATATATATATATATATATATATATATATATTATGACATATGTAAAGCATCGTTCTTCTTTCCATCATTTATTACTTATTATTAAATTATTGTTTCATGTAATTTAGTGTGTATTTAACACTCAATAAACTATATATCCCTCTAACCATATATCTATCTATATCTCTATATACATTATGTAAGCGGTCATAGATGATACTACTCGTTCCCCACCTTCAGATAACTATTATATAGGACACCTACATCCAAGATCTGATATAGCATATTTACATTTATTATTATGTAAACACATTTATATTTGAATTTATACGCACCACTAAACAAGTCAAGGTCATGACCCCTTTGTATGCGAAGCGCTGACTATCTTTCTGAATACGATACACCATTAGTAATTAAAGTTAACATAATTCATTAAATTCTTAAAGTAGAATATATTTGTTGTTATAGAAATGTTAATAATAATAATTCCGCACTTCTATTCCGCACTATAGTTAATTCATCTCGAAGAACCTCACTCGATTAGTGACTCACTAATTAGCTTTAATTAATAATAGCTTTTAATTAATAACTAATTAGTTCGTACCCACGCACTTAACCCCATGGGGTACGGTTTGAATGGGGTCTATCTCCGTAATGTTAATACCTAGAACAATGTTATATTATCGTGGCAACCGACCCCTGTCCGAGGTCCTACCCAGGACCTGTAGGTTCGTATAGCTCGCGTTAACGGGCTACGTAATACGTTATAAGAAAGGCAATCTCCACCAGCGTTTACTTTAGAGAAACTAATGTTGGGATAGTTATACATATTGTGTTCGTATAAATTCATTGATGTCTAAGCGATGCTTTGAATCCCATCGTGCGTGCGTGCGTCAGTCACAGTTGGCGATGTATACATTGGTCTAGAGACTATGCGATGTATACTGGAATGATCTGGATCAGTGGTTTCCAACCTATGGGTCATTGGATTTTTTGTTTGGGTCATGATCCACTTTCTAAAAATATGTATGTATATATATTTATATATATATATATATTATAGTATATATTATTCGTTTATGAATAATTTTTAATAATAAAAAAAATAAAATTTGTCATTGTGTTATGAAATATATTTTAATTTAAAATTACCAAAAAAAAGGTCATGACGAAAACAGGTTGGGAACCACTGATCTAGATGCATATCTCTCATTGTAATAATATTAAAATAATCCTATCAGATATAATAATACTCTAAAACAGTTGTTCCCAACCTATGAGTCGTGACCAATAGTTGTGTCATTGTGCTTTTTGTTTGGGTCTTGAACATGACCAGATAATACTGGCCAAATCCCAGAATAAAGAAAAGATCCCAAATTATCTATTTTGGTCTTTTAACATTCTAAATTTAGGTTATCAAAATAATTTAAAATGGTTTAAAAGGTTTTCAAAATAATGTAATATATCTCATAAATTATGACTAAAGTTTAATGATAAAAAAATTAAATTATTCATTGGGTCAGGGTATTTTTTAAAATTATGAATTATCAAAAAAATGTCATGATGAAAAAGGTTGGGAACTATTGCTCTAAAGTTTAGAATCTAAACAAACAGATTGAGTTATTTCTAAGTTGTGAAATAATTAAATAACATATATTGGAAATTGTTTTTATACTTTTATAAAATTGAAATATATTATTATTATTATTTATTTGAGTTTATACACTTTTTAAATGATAATTAACAAAAGTGTTTATAATAATTAAATAACATATATTGGAAATTGTTTTTATACTTTTATAAAATTGAAATATATTATTATTATTATTTATTTGAGTTTATACACTTTTTAAATGATAATTAACAAAAGTGTTTATAATAACATAGTAATATATGCTCGTGATATATTAAATAATAAAAAAATAATAAAAATAATAAATAATAAATAATAAATAATAAAAAAATTAAATACTTTATGTATCATAGGCAATTATAAATAAATAAGTTTTATTAATGTCTTGTATGATGATAATACAATGAAAATAGGTTAATACAAAGACAAAAGAAAAATCTCCAGGTAATGACAATATACCGGGAGAATTAGTTCAAGCGGGAGTGAAAAAGTAATAGGAATATTAACACTTATATGTAACATAATCTGGGTAACAGGAATATGGCCAAAGGTAAGGACACAATCACTTGTCATTATCATACCAAAGAAAGGTAACATTCAATTATGTAAGAACTATCGCACTATCACTGATAGTCTATCAGCCGCATAATCTATACAAGTAGAGTTTTATTAAAAGTTAAAAGTTTTAAACAGACTAAGACTTCAAACAGAATCAATTATAGCAGAAGAACAAGCAGGTTTTCGATCTGGTAGAATTACAAGTGAACATATCTTTAATTTAAGTATAGTTAAGTAATATATATTACACTCACCATCAACAGTATCTATATCATGTATTCATTGATTTTAAGAACGCTTTAGATCGTGTATGACATGAAGCATTCTGGGCTACCATAAATAATTATAATATAGATCATCATATATTACGTTTTATAGAGGGATTATATAAGATCTATACTAACGCAGTATATAAAAATAGAGCTATTGGTGATTGGTTCGATACAAGTGTTGGAGTAAGGCAAGGATGTTTGTTATATCCCACTCTGTTTAAATATATTTCTAGAATGAATAATTACAGATGCTCTGGATGGTCATATTGGCACTGTAAGAATAGGAGGCATATCAATAACAAATATTAGATTAGCAGACGATATTGATGGTATTGCTGGCAGTGAGGAGGAACAACGAAACCTAGTTAAGATACTAGAGAAGATATCAATTGACTATGCAATGGAAATTAATGTGGATAAAACCAAAGTAATGACAAATAAAGACAGAATAGAGTTAGAAATTGGCCAATACGAAACATTACTTTCTAAGGTAAGAAAGCTAAAATGGTACGGACATGCAACACGTTCAACAAGACTTTCTAAGACTATACTACGGGGTATAGTGAGAGGTGGTCGCAAACGTGGTGGTCAGCGTAAATGTTGTGAGCATAACGTAGTAGTATGTACCAATTAAGTGCTTTCGAATCCTTAAAGTTGACAGGCGATAGAAGTAGATGGCGAAAGTTATTTCAAATTCCATGATGGCACCCCTACGACCACCCGAGGTCATGGTATAGGTAAAAGGTACACAAATTTAAATATAATTTAAAATCACATTCAAAATTTTAAATAATGATACAGATGCTTTTAAATCACTTCTGAATAAATCTTATATATATATTGATATTGTTATTTTATTTGGTGGAGTCCTTTCATCCCATCAAGAAACTTAGATTATGTTCTCACCATTAAAACCATTTTTCGCTATAATATCCCTTTGAAGCCTCTATCATGTTAAGGCATCCATAATTTTAACGAGAGCCGATCATTTATTCATACAAAATTATATAAGATCACTTCTAAATAATATTTTAAGACCCATTTTATCATATTAATTAATGGTCCGAACTAGGCTCGAACCTGTGTCCTACTTCTTATGTGTCTGACGCCATAGCCAACTGAGCCACATAGCATGTGTGACACATGCAGTTTAAATATATACTATTATTTATAATAATAATAATATATTATTATAATATATTACTATAGTATCATCCTATATATATATATATTTATATTTAAATATAATTTACACATTATTAAATTTATAACGAAATAATCAAATGATAAACTTTAATTTATTTTCAATTGTGATTCTTACAGCCTATTTTACTGCAATAATATAGTTTGTATATACAAGCGTATTATAGTATATTATGGTCAACTAGAAACTAATCTACACTTGTACTGCACTAACCTTCCATAGGGTACGTATAGGTACTTTTAAATAGCACTCGTTCTCCGTATAACATTTCATTGTATCTTCACATAGTCAGCCACATTTATATCAGCGCGTTCACTTTATAATCAAAAATACTAGCACCGTATAGTGACTCACTGTCCAATACATGGCATATCGTAGATTATGATATCATCTACTATATAGTGCATCTATAGATATAAATTATATCATATAATGGTATACTAATTATCTATAATTATAGATAGACCACATTAGAAACAATTAGAACTAAATAGAACTAATTAATTAGTTTACTAACTAACATAATTATGATAAGTTCAATTCGATCTCTGCTGAACACAGCTTCCTACTGAACGTGTTCAAAGCCGTGTTCCTCTCGGTCACCGTAAGCATCGTACTGTCCGTGGTGATACGCTCCGAATGTCCTAAGAACATACGTATAGGCTGGATACAACGCTCTCCTATCTACAAGGTTTCCATCGCGCGCATTAAACATATCGTGTACCACTTTTAAACCTTATCTGAACCCCGTTTAAACCTTATCTGAACCCTGTTTAAACCTTATCTGAACCCTGTTAAACCTTATCTGAACCCCGTTTAAACCTTATCTGAACCCTTTTAAACCTTATCTGAACCCTGTTAAACCTTATCTGAACCCCGTTTAAACCTTATCTGAACCCTTTTAAACCTTATCTGAACCCTGTTAAACCTTATCTGAACCCTGTTTAAACCTTATCTGAACCCTGTTT
This sequence comes from Osedax fenrisi, assembly GCA_964019155.1. Classification (NCBI taxonomy): domain Eukaryota; kingdom Metazoa; phylum Annelida; class Polychaeta; order Sabellida; family Siboglinidae; genus Osedax; species Osedax fenrisi. Next base: position 29,925,754 of record OZ025241.1, on the reverse strand, counting down.
AAACCTAATGTATAGCATGTGTTAACCCTATGAGAGTACTGTATCCCTAATTATCCCTATAGGGTATACATATAATGTATACATTATGTAAAAATCACTAATATTAACTGATATATATATATATATATATTAAATCTGATTATTATAACCTATGGAAATGAAGTATGTCACTATAGTGTACATCTATAGGTTCAGCTTGTGAGAATATTAATAGTTATGGCAATGCAAATCAAAATCTACATAACTGTACTTCGTACACTGTACGTAGAACTTAACTAAATTAGAATTATCTGCGTTTTTTCACGCCCATTTCCCCGTCACTTTCCAAGCCCTATGCACTGTAAACATTCATTATACTCAATTTAAACGTTCGTTGGGTTTTCGAAATAACAAATATTTTATAACATCCTTTATAGTTCATTATAGTGAGATTGTTTCTATATAAACGTTCCTCGAAATGTATATTCAGATGAACGTTTACCACGCCCCTTTATCCGCCCCTATACGCCCCCCGTCTGCAACCCCTCACCCAGATTCACGTACGCTCGTACCTGGACACTAATGACGACGGCTACGGAGATCTGAACGGTATCACGTTGAAACTGGCCTACCTTAAGAGTGAACTGAACGTGTCGGTGATATGGCTTACCGGCATGTACGAGTACGGCGACAAGAATACCGGTTAGTCACGCGTGACAGCTGTCAATCATCGCGTTTAGTTACGTGAGAGCTGTCAATCATCACGGTTAGTCACGTGACAGCTGTCAATCATCACGGCTAGTTACGTGTGAGCTGTTAATCATCGCGGATGTCACGTGGTCGGCATCGTATCAGCCACTTCCGCGATTATACTATATTTACAATAAATAATACCATTATAATTATTATTAAATTTAACATTTAAAAAAATGTAATTTAACAGATATATAAATTTATTTAGGAAAATTATTCATTATATATATTTTTACAAATTAAAAAATATTATCTGTTAAGTAACTTAAATATTACAAACATATAAAAATAGTACCATTTTAATAGTTATATAATAGTTAATTATTTGCTTAAGTTTATCTTTGGACTTACTCTCGTGTATTCCACATATCTCCACAACAATCAAGATCAGCAGCTACAATCTTACTAGAACAAGATGATAACAATTACAAATAAATATATTTATTTTTCCAATATAGACTACGTTAAAAACCTCTATAAATAGAGAACAATGATTTTCATTAAAAATAAATATGTTTATTTTCTAAAATACATTTATAAATTCTATATTGATGTAAAATACTATATATTAAATTTTAAAATATGTATTACAAAAAAAATATGGTATAAGGAATTATCGATAAGAAGTTATCAAAACGATATTAAAATAAATCAATATATATCTAATTATAGATATAATTAAATATCTAATTATAGATTTATAAGAAATCTTACTCTTTTCATGACTTATTTCCATCCCATATCTAGATGCGCTTTTTGCTAGCGAATATGTGAGTTTTTTAGTGCATTAGATTAATCTGCAATATGACTTAGCCATCTGCATAAAGAAGATTGAAAATATGTCTATAGAGTAGAGTCATGGTCTGTTAGTGTAGCTTGCATTATCTTCTCTACATATATATTAAATAACACAGGAGATAACAAGCAACCTTTACGAACACCTACTGTGGTTGAAAATATATCTCTTATTTGATAATTAATAGTACTGAGCTTCCTGAAGAGGCATACAGAGCTGATATCATATAGATTAATTCATTTCTTATCGCATAGGTTTTCATGATATGCTATAACCTCTCGTACCATACTCGGTCCAGGGATGTTTTTGAAGTGTATGAAGTTATGATATAAAGTCTCTGTTGGTCTATATATAGACCAACAGATACCTTTAAAACTTCATAATTTCATAACATATATGTTTTTCTATCAGAAATATACACATTAATTTAGTATCTTGCTTGGGTGGCTTATAAGACTAAGTGTTCTATAGTTGGAGCTAACTTTATATTTCCTTTCTTTGATATTGGTATTACTATCCATGTAGTCATGTTATATATATATATATTTATGTTTTATATATAAGTTTATTTTATATTTTCATTTTATCATCCAAACTTTACTCTAAACATTGATATCTCGATAAGCTATTTTTTGCTTCTGTATCTATTCTGATATTATATATATATATATATGTGTGGTGCAGGTTATGACATCAAGAATCACACTAAACTGGATCATCGAATTGGAACCCTGAAAGATTTCAACAGACTACAACATGCTGTACACGAAACACGTTATTATGAGAATAGTATTACGTGTATTATTGTACAGTGTACATTGTACAGTGTACATTGTACAGTGTACAGTGTTAAGTGTACATTGTTAAGTGTACATTGTTAAGTATACATTGTTAAGTGTACATTGTACAGTGTACAGTGTTAAGTGTACATTGTTAAGTGTACAGTGTTAAGTGTACATTGTACAGTGTACATTGTACAGTGTACATTGTACAGTGTACATTGTTAAGTGTACATTGTACAGTGTACAGTGTTAAGTGTACAGTGTTAAGTGTACATTGTTAAGTGTACATTGTTAAGTGTACATTGTACAGTGTACAGTGTTAAGTGTACATTGTACAGTGTACAGTGTTAAGTGTACATTGTACAGTGTACATTGTACAGTGTACATTGTTAAGTGTACATTGTTAAGTGTACATTGTACAGTGTACAGTGTTAAGTGTACATTGTACAGTGTACATTGTTAAGTGTACATTGTACACACAAACATTCACATACCTATAAGTACACGCACACTCACGTAGACATGTACCTTCTGATCGACTACGTACCCAACCACACGTCCAAGGATCACCGCTGGTTCGAGAAACATCAGGAACATAAGTTATATTACGTTACGAGTGAGCTGACGGATGTGCCGAACAATTGGGTTAGCCACGGCCATACAGATATAGCCTATTGTTATTGTTATTGTTATTGTTATTGTGGTGCTGTCGTTTCATGCC
>OZ025241.1:29730223-29917723 GCA_964019155.1 Osedax fenrisi | reverse complement strand
AATAATAATAATAATAATAATAATAATAATAATAATAATAATAATAATAATAATAATAATAATAATAATAATAATAATAATAATAATAATAATAATAATAATAATAATAATAATAATACTAACAATAATACTAACAATAATACTAATATACTTCGACATGGGAATAAAATCATTGAACAATAACCTTTAACCTTCAAGTTTAACCACTCCATGTAGTAATAAATACTTCCCAGGCATGGTGAAATATGGTATATATATATTATTTCATAATAATAATAACGGGTTGTAAACAAAATTGAGTAAAACAATAAATATGTGAATATAAATATGTATATATTCAATAATTAAATAAGTTAGTATAGTTATTTAGTAGTATTTTATTATCCTACTTATCTGTACTAATAAAATTATCTATTTTTAGTATGTATTTATCTATACATATCAATATACATTCTTTTTAAATACATTAGTATTTTTAGTTACGTATATTGTTTGGAAGTTTATCCCATATATGGATCTATAGATAAGGAGAACTACATTCAAATTCTATTTAGGGAAGTAGGGAGTTTATAGGTATTTCAAAAAATTGAGAATAATATGATCATGGTAGACTATATATATATATATATATATATATATATATATATATATATATATACATCTCTCTATTACTATAGTTATAGAGAGATGATACATATAAAGATATTAACATTATACTAACACGAAGTCAGATTTAGTATGTTAAGTTAAGCGAGTTGGTGTCGATTATTTGCTATCCCATTTGAAGGTAGGTATATTTATTATTTTCCTATATTCCTATATATTTATTTATTTCTTCGTAAATGTTGTTAATTTTCGATATATAATTTCTAAAGAGATTATCAGGTATAAGTATTTCAATAATTACGATTAGCGTGTTGTTGATGGAGGATGATGATTTGAGGAGTGTTATATAATATCTTATTTCATGTTGATATTTATATATTATAATTATATTAATTATAAATAAGTATAAGTATAGTATATAAATAATTATAGTATATATTTAAAGTATATATGTTTATGTTTTTATGTTCACATTAATTTTGTGTATATAATATTTATATTAATGGTAGATGTATTCGTTATCCAATTACGATATGTTTTAGATATATCTGAAATCCACCAGGCTTCAAAATGTCTCAATGACATCATATAAAATGATTTGATTGGTACATACACCATTCATATTATTTAGATGGATTAACATTTGTCATGTGACTTAATCAATATATTAAAGTAATATAATATTGTAACTTACAATTTGTAAGCGACAGCTTCATTAGTATATTTCATCTGTATGCACCTACACCATGGTGTCTGTATATTTTCTATATTCAATCATTTTCTTAATATTGATTGGTTTTTTTAAATGTAATGATATTATTATGATATTAATTATTGATTACGTGATGGTCTGTATGCCAACTTCATTTTTATGAATACATTCATAGGTTAATGGTGTTATGAATAGTTAAAATATACTAATATATATATATATATATATATATATAATAATATATATATATATATATATATATATATATATATATAGTTTAGTTTTAAGAGTCTATGCTCGATTATATATATATATATATATATATATATATGTGTAGCATATTTAAGATTAAGCTACGTTAATAGTTCAGTACAGGTTATTGAATTAGGATTTGTGTAGTCACATACTACCGTACAGATAATATAGTATACGATATACAGATAGAGGAACGATTTTGTATGTAGGGAGACCAACTAATCAAAATAAATGTTGTGGAAAAGTGAGGGGGACCAATACATAGGAGGTACCCCTAGATTTTAAAGTGGGGGCATATCAATCCCCCCGTCCCCCCCTGTTGCAGCGCCCCTATATACAGATAATACCGTACTTATATAATGTTGCACGTTAATATAGTGAGTTTGGGGAGAGGTTGTTATATTAGTAATATTGTTATTATTGTTATTATTGTATCTGTAAATGAAGTAGACGGGCTTCGAATGATTATTTTCTATATTATTATTTTTAATAATGATAATAGATTTATGAAAGATGGGTACAATTCCACCACCTTTTAATATTCTAGAGAAGTGTATTTAATAGTTTGTATTAGGCGTTGCAGATATAAATGTTGCATTTTATTTTATCTAAGTAGTCCATTTATCAGAGAGACACACTTTATCTATATTATTTTTTGAAAATAATTAAATTACGAATTGCGATTTATTGTATAATGATTGTGTATTTAATGAGTCATTCATACGCAGGCCACAGATACTTATCGAGAGTCTGATGGATAGCGACGAAATGAGAATGAAGTTTATAAATTCCGGTTATAGTTCCGATGTACTACCGCCAGGTGGCGTTATTCGTGTTAGTGCTGCCCCCTACACGTAGTTATAATGGTAATACTACTACTACTACTACCACCTACTACTACTACTACTACTACTACTACTACTACCATTACTACTACTACTACTACTACTACTACTACTACTACTACTACTACTACTATAGTATACTACCACCTACTACTACTACTACTACTACTACTACTACCATTACTACTACTACTACTACTACTACTACTACTACTACTACTACTACTACTACTACTACTACCACCTACTACTACTACTACTACTACTACTACTACTACTACTACTACTACTACTACTACTATAGTATACTACCACCTACTACTACTACTACTACTACTACTACTACTACTACCATTACTACTACTACTACTACTACTACTACTACTACTACTACTACTACTACTACTACTACTACTACTACTACTACTACTACTACTACTACTACTACTACTACTACAACTACTACTGCTGCTACTACTACTACTACTACTACTACTACTACTACTACTACTACTACTACTACTACTACTACTACTACCACCTACTACTACTACTACTACTACTACTACTACTACTACTACCATTACTACTACTACTACTACTACTACTACTACTACTACTACTACTACTACTACTACTACTACTACTACTACTACTACTACTACTACTACTACTACTACTACTACTACTACTACTACTACTACTACCACCTACTACTACTACTACTACTACTACTACTACTACTACTACTACTACTACTACTACTACCATTACTACTACTACTACTACTACTACTACTACTACTACTATCAATCAATCAATCAATCAAAACGATTTATTTAAACACTGCAAATAACACACCAGGCGTTCTCAAGAGTGTAACAAAGCAAACAAACAAAAATAACATAATTGAATATAAACAAAATAATAATTAGTATTATTATAAACTGTACATTGCAAAATGCAATATTGGTTATTGATATATAAAAAAAAAACCATATGATATAATGTCATCTGGAAAATAAAACATATCAATAACATACATAACATAAATAACGTAAAAATAATAAATTAAGACTTTTCAATATTGAATAAATAACGTTTTAAATTAAATTTAAAGGTATCGTGATTAGGAATCATTCTTATTTTCAAGGGAAGAGAATTCCATAGTGGCGGCGCATAGTATTGAAAGGCTCTCTTGGAAGTTACTGGTTTCACTGATTTCTTGACTTGTAAGCAGTATACATCATTAGATGATCGAAGTTCACGACAGATAGGCACTTTAACTGATAGGCAAGTTATAATATATGAAGGACCTGCAGTGAGTGATTTATGAATTATACATAGAATTCTATATTTGCTTCTATTAATATTGTTGAGAATATTAAGATTATGTTGACGCAATGTAACACTCGAGTGATCAAATAAAGGTTGTTGATAGATTAATCGTACTGCCGAATGATCAATTCTATAGATACATTTATTCAATTTTTTGGATAGACCTAAATATATCGAATTACAATAATTAGTCGACGAAAATACCATTGCTTTAATTAGCATCGTAGTGAGGTCTTTGCTAATGAACTTTCTTATATATCGTATATTATATAAATGAAAATTTGCTTTCCTGCAAACAGTTGACATATGATCATCAAAATTCAATTTATTATCAATAGTAATACCAAGATATTTAATTTTTAGTGATGGAATAATTCTAATATTATCAATAAATATATCAGTGAAGTTATTAAAGTTATGCGGTAAGTTCAGTAATTCAGTTTTAGAAGTATTAAGTAGAAGTTTGTTCATAAGTAGCCATTTATTCACTTGATTGGCACATTCAACTAGCTCATTATTCATGACCAATCTACTATTAACAGAATAAATAAGAATATCATCAGCATAGAGATGAAATCTTAATGTTTTAAATGATTTGATAATATTAGTTATTGGGTTCAGATATATAGAGAATAGTAGTGGACCTAAGACGGATCCTTGCGGAACCCCGTACTTAAATGATTGAGATTTAGAATAAGAGTTATTGATCTTAACAGAAAAAGTTCTATTAGTGACAAATCCAATTAAGAAATCATGAGCAGTTGAAGATATACCGATGTCTAAAAGTCTATCTGAAAGGATAGCAAAAGATAGCGTATCAAAAGCAGATGACAGATCTAGAAGTAGAATCTGAATTTTCTCATTTCTATCTAAAGATGTATATATATCATTTAGTATAAGAGTTATCGCAGTTTCTGTACTGTGGTTCTTTCTAAAAGCACTTTGTAAGTTACAGGATAAGTTATTAAAATCAATAAAAGTAGTTATCTGTTTAAAAACAATTTTTTCGAGAATTTTAGAGATTAAAGGTAGTTGAGCAATAGGGCGAAAGTTCGAGAGTTCATTTATATTAAGACTATTTTTCTTTAAAATAGGAGTAATAATAGAATGTTTTAAAATAGAAGGAATAACACCTGTAATAAGGGATTGATTAATGATTGAAGAAAAAAGTGGAGTGAGTGTATTAGCTAAAGATTTCATCACAGTAAGAGGCAGAGAATCAGAGGGAGAAGCAGAAGAAGCCGTAACTAAAAGATTATAGATGTCAACATTAGAAGGGAGCGTAAAATGAGTAAGAGTAGGAGTTTGATTTAAATGAGTATTTTGAGAATTTTCAGAGGAATTATTCAAATAATTGTATTGATTTATAGAAGGGGGTGACAATTTTATTTTAATGACTGAGTAAATAATATCAATTTTAGAAATGAAAAAATCACTAAAATTATTACATAAAATATCATCAGAAATATTAGGATAAGATTTGTGATGAGATTTACCTAGAAGAGAATTAGTGAAAGCATAAAGCTTGCCCATGTTATTACCACACTTTAAAATTTTATTTTTATAAAATTCTTTTTTAGTAGAAGTTATGCTCCTTTTAAAAGATAATTTTAACTTTTTTAAATTTATCATGTTAAAAGATGTTGAGTTTTTATTGAACATTCTTTCAGCTTTTCTCATTTGGCGTTTGATATATAAATTATCATTCGAGAACCATTCATTAGTACGATCACTAACTACTTTATTTTTAGAAGGAGCATATTTATTCAGTAGAAAAGTAAGAATTTGATCTAAAAAAGATATAGATATATTGTTGAAATTGGAGCTAGTATGATACTTGATATCAGTACTAAAAGATTCATAATCAATATTGCGAATATTTCTGTAGCTAATCGTTCGATTTGAATTGCAGTTAATATTAACGTTCAGAATGAATGAAACAGCATAATGATCAGAAATAAGAAATTTAATTGGAAGAATTGTTAAATAATTTAGATGAAAACTAGAACTGATAATTAAATCAAGAATATTATTAGATATATGTGTCCTTTCAGATACATGTTGAGTTAAAGATAAAGATTGTAAAATATTATTAAAAGAGAGAGCAGCAGTATTATCAGATCCAATATGAAAATTGAAATCTCCTAAAATAACGGTATTAGTAAGAGAGATGTGGGAAACAAGTTCAAAAAAACAATCAATGAAAGAAGAATAAGCATTACTTGGAGGTCTATAAATTACAATTAATTTAAAATTATTGCAAAAATTTAATTCACTATTACTACTACTACTACTACTACTACTACTACTACTACTACTACTACTACTACAACTACTACTGCTGCTACTAATAATACTACTACTACTACTACTACTACTACTACTACTACTACTACTACTACTACTACTACTACTACAACTACTACTGCTGCTACTAATAATACTACTACTACTACTACTACTACTACTACTACTACTACTACTACTACTACTACTACTACTACTACCACCACCACATATAGCCTACGATAGACCTATTGGATGGTAGTTGTCGCATGGCCTGCATCTACAGATCTGTGACGGAGGTTCTGGGTAATCATTACGAGTTCGACTCGACCGGAAGGAACACCATCATCTGGTCGGTTAGTTCAAGGTCACGCGTACATTATCGTACGTGACCTCTACGACTCGCCATACATCGTGTATACCGCAGATAGGCGAACTTAGAGGACATTTCAGAGGACATATTACGTTATCATTTGTACATTATTTAATGAATACATATATATACCTATAAGTGTGTGATGGTGTTAATAGTTGTAAAGTTCGTATTCATATATTTGTTAGCCGAACGCAATACCAATGTAGCCCTCGTCTTCCTTGTAGCGACATACCCAGCAAACAGTAATAGCCGCATAATAGCAGCATAACAGCATATGTAATAGCTTCAAATGTTTACATTGTGCTATTATGCTGCTATTACTGTTTGATGGGTATGTAGGCACTCCATATATCTGTAGATTATATACTCAATTATTATAAATATATTATTTGTTGTTTACATCGAGTTATATCATTTTAATTAAATAAATATATTGTAATTATTATTATCATATAAGTTATGGCGTAATTAATAATTAAAGCTCAATTAAAATTCATATTAGTAATACCCTACGTATACCGACTACTATTTAGTTCACGGCAACGCGTGTCTATCATTGAGTTGTATATAAGTAAGCCATAATTCTTAATTACGCCATAACTTATATGATAGTAATAATTACAATATATTTATTTTATTTAAATTGAAACAAAAAATAATTTATTTTATAATAATTGATTTTTTTCAATATCTCCTTCTCATAAATGTTCGTAACATCTAAATATACCACGCCCATAATTCTATAACACGCCCAAAACTCTATACCAAACTTCGTTACGTAATTTGTAGGTCCCTATCAAGGTCGTACTGCACGGGGTGTAGTGTATTGTTTACTCGGTTACATAAACCCGGCTAACTTAATTATGTGCGGCGCTCTGAATATAACAAACTATTATAATAAAACATTTAAATGTAATACTTAATACTAGTATAACAGCAGTATTACCAGTATTACTAGTATAACAGCTAGGGGCGCTGCAATAGGGGGGACGGGGGATATGACTCCCCCCCCCACTTTAAAATCTAGGGGACCTCCTATGTATTGGTCCCTCCCAACTTTTACCACGAAATTTATTTTAATTGGTTGGTCCCCCTACAATATGTAGGGTCTACATACAAAATCGTTCCAGCGCCCCTACTAACAGCTGTTATATCTAAATATATTATAATAATCATTGCGCTATAACATATCATAGAATATATAATAGTGTGCAATATACCAATAATCACATAATATATCAACTGATATATATATATATATATATATATATATATATATATATATATATTATATATAAGACATGATTTTAATTTTTCATTTAACATGGCTTTCATTACAGAAAAATCTGATTATTATGAAAAATGAAAACATTATCTTAAATATATTTATACCTATAATAAGTAGATATGTATGGACACTATACATTATATAGTCGGTAAACCATGGTGTTGATGTACAGTACATAACTCTTTTCAAAAATTAAATAGTGTTCAACTCGTGACAATGTACACGTGCTAAGCACATTACACGAACACTTTGGTTTACTGGCTACATAGTACGTACAACATAGGCGCGCGCGTGTAATAATGACACGTCACATGTCACGTGTATCGACACCATGACACGTCACGTGTGTGTATTAATGTCACGTGACCCGTTTTCGTAGCTAGGAGACGACAGGACATCTCGTATAGCGTCACGGTTCGGTAAACAATGGACTACGGCGTTCAACATGCTGATTATGACTCTGCCCGGAATACCGATCACCTACTACGGGTCAGAGGTTAGTAGGTCACTGACCACCACTACCGGCGCAGAGGTCGGTGTGTCACTCGCCACCTAGGCTTTAGTATTAGGTATACACTGTAATAAGTAAATGGTTTTCTGCAGTAAAATAAATGGTATTTAAGGTGTGCTTATAATAGAACCCTTTTGATGGTTGTCTGCAGTGAAATTTTTAGAATACCATATTAAGGGTTTTCTATTATCGGATTTAAGAATACCATTTAGATGGTTTTCCACAGTAGGAATTAAGAATACCATTTAGATGGTTTTCCAAAGTAGAAATTAAGAATACCATTTAAATGGTTTTCTGTAGTAGAAATTAAGAATACCATTTAGAGGGTTTTCCACAGTAGAAATTAAGAATACCATTTAGAGGGTTTTCCACAGTAGAAATTAAGAATACCATTTATATGGTTTTCTGCAGTAGAAATTAAGAATACCATTTAGAGGGTTTTCTACAGTAGAAATTAAGAATACCATTTATATGGTTTTCTGCAGTAGAAATTCAGAATACCATTTATATGGTTTTCTGCAGTAGAAATTTAGAATACCATGTTGAGGGTTTTCCACAGTAGATATGTAGAATACCATTTAGATGGTTTTCCACAGTAAAAATTAGAATACCATTTATATGGTTTTCCACCGTATAAATTTAGAATACCATTTAGAGGGTTTTATACAGTCGGTTTCACAGAATACCATTTAGAGGGTTTTAAATAAATATTTTTTTCAAATACCCTTTTGATGTTTTTCTGCAGTAAATATCAGTCTAGAAAAACCATCATTTTTAACAGTGTACCGCTAGATATGTAAATCTGCAATATAATGTTATCCGCCATTTGAAGATTCGATCTAAGAATAGACGATTATATATAGCCATTAGCTATATCTATAGATCTATATATATATATATATATATATATATATATATATATATATATATAGATATATATATAGATATATTTATAGATAGATATTATTTCACAATACATATACGTATGTATATCGGTACATATTACTACTCTATATATATATACACACAGTAGTAGTAATAATTAAGGCCGTTGGAGCGATATTTTATTTTGGGGACCACCAATCAAAATAAATGTTGTGGTAAAAGTGGGGGGGGGGCAATACATATAAGTTCCCCCTAGATTTTAAATTGGGGGCATATCCCACCACCCCCTGTTGCAGCGCCCCTAGTAGTAGTAATTTAATATCGCGTTCATATATAACTATAGTTACCCGGGTGTGTTCTCGAGTCTCGATATACATGATAGTACCATCGATATGTATACAGTTTATTTATATTGCGAGCGATCATATACACACACGCTCCCACACACACACACACATACGCTCCCACACACATATATACACACACATACACACACATATATATACACACGTATACACATATGTTTTAGGTATTTATGATACTCCCCTACTTTGATCTTATCTTTCTAATCGTTCTTCCTCTGTACACATTGGTAAATCGCTATCTTCACCTATAGCCGTTACTTGTGGAGTACCTCGGGATTCGGTGCTTGGTCCGTTACTTATTCCTCTGTATATTCTTCCATAGTGTTAACTAATTCAACCCTTTTCTTATATATCTTATCTTATTTATGCTGATGACATTCAGCTATAGCTATTAACTCCTGCCCTGATTATAATTCATATCTTTCAAAGTGCATTAGTAATATTAATGTGTGGTTACTAATAAATGTTCTTCTGTTAAATGAAACTAAGACTGAACTCATAAATATTTTGCATTCTCCATTCACATTTCCTCCTCTATCTGTAAATAATTCTTTATGTAATTAATTCAACCTTTCATTAAAACCATTCATCTCGGCTTTATTTTTGACAATAATCTTAATTATGACAAGAATATATCTAATATATGTAAATTATCTAATTTACATATATATATATAAAATTCATTCTATTAGAAAATGTATAACTACAAATTCTGTTCTATTCTTATTAACTCTCTTATTTATTCTCGTATTGTAACTCTCTCCTCTGCTCTCTACATTCTATATCAATAAATAACATTGATCGTATTATTCATGGTTTTACTATACTTACTGTTAACGTATTTTATTCTCATTATAATATCACTGTCTCTTCACTTCTTTCCTCATTTAAATGGTTAATTTTTTTTTAAATTGCATATTAAAACTACTATGCCTCACTCATAAATTATTATTTACTCATCAACCAATTTACCTTTATAACTTCTTATATCCTATTAATCCTCTTCACTCCCGTAGATATACTATAGTAGCTCTATATAACCATTCGATAAACACATATAACTATAACAAAAAGAGATTTGGAGGTAGATATTACAAATGTATGTCCCCTGTAAATTGTAACTCCATTCCAATCAATATAAGGAATATCCAAAACCACTCCACCTTTAAAACTAGATTACAAATATTGTTACTACGCAGGAAGAACTGAATTCTATATAACCCTAAATCATTAATATTATTATCGTTCGTTATCATTCTGTTGATTATGATTATATATATACTCATTAATAGCAACCGTGTGATGATTATTATACATTGTCTACACACTTTTTAGATATATTTAGGTGTATTTAAGTGTTTAAATAAACCATTACAATTACAATTATAAACATACTTACACACATATGTACACACATACACGCACGCACACGTGCACACATGTATATACAAATACATACATATACACATACATATACACACATACACATATACACACACATACACACAGATAGGTATGACTGATACAGACTTGGTTAAAGCGCGACAAGAATTCGATAATGAAGCTAAATCCGTTAATATAATCTTTTAGAACGTTCTGTACAGCTGTTAACGTTTGATTGACAGCTATATTCAGCCACTCTAGATTTACGTTGTAAGCTACGCTACTTGTATACAACTAGGACCTTTATGTCCTAGAGTACCGTATACATTGGCTGTATACCGGATGGATATATTGTATACAATGTGGAATATAATGATAGCCTATATTCTGAGATTATTCTGTACACGTGTGTATGCGAACGTATATATATGTTCGGATGTATGACTAGTAGGGGATCTGGAACGATTTTGTGTGTAGGGGACCAACCAATCAAAATAAATGTTGTGCTAAAAGTGGGGCGGGACCAATATATAGGAGGTGCCCCTAGACTTTAAAGTAGGGGGCGTGTTAGGGCCCCTGTTTCAGCGCCCCTAATGACTATACAACGTATACATAATATCATACTATTGATATTGCACATTATAAGCAAACCTTTTTCTAATGATAGATTATGCTTCGCAAGAATCTTTATTATAAGTATATATCGGGAATAGATTTAGAGAACCTGTACCTATGATATCGGGTATACACCTAGGACGTAGGTCCTACATCGTAGGTCCACTTCTATGTTTAATACACACTGTGTGTATATACACCATTGCAACCCTTAATACACCTGTTGATAGGCTGGTGCGGTAGGGAGTGTATACACTACGATATATCGTTCATTAATAATGAATCATTATACGCTATGTTGCGCGTATACTTGCTACATATTATACGGTGTATATTCTAATTGTTACAAATGATTACAGTAAATAGTGCGCGACTGTAATATTGTATATTAAGCAAATAACAAACACAATTATAAACATGACCAATTCGAGTGGGATTGTCTTAATAAATCATTAGACCATGACTACAATGTTTGACAGTTATTACTTGACCGTGTATCTTGGAATTTGTTATAAGCATAGAAAACGAAGTTCTTCGTTCTCTATGGGTATACGTATGTATTTATTAGCCATATTTAGAAGAGATTCGAAATAAATATTTTATTTAAATTCGTTGTATTATAAAAAAAACATATCTAATAAATTATTGTTATAATTATTATATGAGTATATAATATCTATGGGAATCAGCCATAGACGTGGCATCGTAAGCGAATGTCCGCACAAATGTCATAGAATTCTCCGATAATCGCGTTTTAATAGATCAAAAATTATAGATATATACGGATATTTCGAATGTCAATATATCTTAACCCGTTCACGCCTAAGCCCTTTCACTCGCTATCTCGCACGGCGAATATATGAATACACCGTGTATTATCAAGACCGCCTATAACCGAGGTTATAGGAGGTCTTAAGACCAATTGGTAAGCGAAACGCAAACAATCTATGTAACCCATGATCTTAACGTGTTAACCGCGCCCATCCAGCTAACCACGCCCCTCGCCCCGCCCCCCCCCCCCAGTTCGCCGACCACCTACTTCACGACGAGAACAAGCAGAAAAACCCCATGCAATGGACGCCCCGAACTAACGCGGGCTTCACGCACAGCGATAATTCGTGGATACCGCTGTCAGCAGACTATGAGAGGATCAACGTTAAGGTGTTATGCTTACCTATAGGTGTACTTCGTGTATGTCATGTGATATGTCTCGTGATATACAGGTGATATAGTATTACTATATATATATATATATATATATATATATATATATATATAAATAGTGAACTATAGTTCATACCCGGGGGGTTTATACATAAGTATACTTATGCAATTATGAATTAAAATAAAATAATATTCAAGTAAAATTAACCGATGTATAACTTACATATATATATAATCCTATACCTATCGTATATCATACATGTATAACCCGGGTTCACGTAGACGGAATTCTCTCACGGTATCGGCGTTACCAACATAGAGGTGTATCAGAAGTTGTCGGCACTTCGTACGGCTGAAATATCCTTCCTCACCGGCGACTACTTCTACATCCATCACAACTACAATGTGTTCTCGTTAGTTTATATAGTATACTACTACTACTACTACTACTACTAATACTATTACATTGTGGTAGTTAATGGGTATCTGTTAATATGCATACATCAGTATGTACTCTATTTACTTGTATTTGATAATTCCTTTCTAAATATATTATATACGTTCTTGATTGTGAAAACAAGTTTTTTTAATAAATAAAATAATAAATTTAGTTTAAATTAATCATAATCTTTGAGAATACAATACGTACATTATATTGTATACAATTACAACATTATAATGATAAGTTCTCTAAACTCACTCAATTCATTTGAAAACTTCTTGTTATAATTAACAATATTTCTACAAATGTTATCGCGGTCTTCACTTATATCTATTCCAAATTAATCATATTCTATTAATCTTTGATTCTCAGATATTCTCTAAAAATTATAAGCCATATTTAAGAATATTCAATTTTTTTAAATAATTATATATTATAAATATATACTATAATTAGTTTGACGAATAAAAATATACAATTGATATACAATAGATAATATATATATATATATATATATATATATATATTAAATACATTATAGATTCATTCGAAAAACAACTGGATATTCATATTATTTGGTATCGATTAATTTCGGAGATCGAGGGGCAACTTGTAACTACACATATACGGATATGGTGACTTTCAATACCTATGGAACGGTAAACTATATATATATATATATATATATATATATATATATATATATATATATATATATATATATATAGATATATATATATATATATATATATATATATATAGCAGTTACCAAACATACTAATTATGATTAAGAATATGATTATAATGTTTAAATAACGATATCTAAATCCGTGTATACTAGATATTCACAAATCACGCGCGCACACCTCGGAGTGCAATAGAGACCCGCACACTCGCGCATTACGTAATAACCCGCACCGCACCCGTTACGTAACATCAGATCGAGGTGACCACCGCGGACATGCTGCGGCCGGAGATATTCTTCGTGGGGGCTCGCATCAAACTCGATAACGTGTATCTACTACCCAACGAAGGCGTCATCTTTAAAATAGAACCCTGATAGTCACGTGACGCCCGGTAACCAAGGATGCCACCCGCGTAACTAGGCACACGCCGATCGTACGTCGTGTACATCCGATGAGTACTTCCACATAATACTTCCTGGAACATCGTATATATATATATATATATATATATATCCATTCAGACTATTGTAAATAAATTTAGTGATATTTTAAAACTTATATTTATGTTATGTGCTCAAATCTATATATATATATATATATATATATATATATATATATATATATATTCTTGTATGGGTTTATATTTAATCCATCATTGAAATCATAAACTATTTAGAAATTTTTTTTCTAGTTTTGTTATATAAATAATGATTTTCAAACAATTATAAAATATGTTTATAATAAAAGTATATTATTTTATACTATGTGAACATAAATTATAGGCTCTCGTTAAAACTATGGATGCATTAACATGATAGCGACTTCGAAGGGACATTAGAGCCATATATGGTTATAAGTAAAAACTTCATCGTATTATTCATGACAAATTCCTGGATGGAATGAAAGGACTCCACCTAAATCAAAATAACAATACATGCATGCCTTCCTAAACTGTCTTAATTTATATAAATCTAATATAACATGACCACTTTGGTATACTGTAGTTTACAGTATAAAAACTCGTTTTAGATTATTTATCAGCAACAATCATTAATACAGAATGATTGACATCTATGTTAAGTGTTAATCTTAATAACCCCACTCACCTATAGTACTACCTTAGATTTATTGATCTATATGATGATTACTATTATTTCTCTAATGATAATGGCTACCAAAAGTTTAAATATATTTCACGTAAGTATCGATCACCCATTGGTTGTTAACGATTCATTCATTCATATCACGATTCATAGCTGCAACTATAACTATAAATAGATTTACTTATAAATAAAATAAAAAATATATAATTTATTATAACTTCAAAAACACATGGTGATTATAGTCGTTTTAGATATTATATAATAAAAAAATATATATAGAAAATGAATAACAAAATAAAACGAATTATAATGATTTAAAATGGACATACAGTTTACGTTTAATTTAATTAAACAATGAAAGCGATGTTATACAACGAATATCATATGGCAGTGAACTCCAGATTTTCGGAGTATTAACATAGAAAGCTGATATATTATTAGCCAATTTCATGACGTGGCACTTCCGACTAGATATGTTAGAACTCTAACTAATAATAGATTGAGCTAGATATACAAGAAATCTAAGGTGTATGACTTTATGCATAATATATATATATATATATATATATATATATATAAACTTAATCCAGCCTAGGGATCGCATTAAAGCTGTTATATAAACTATTGTAGCATGGTTTAGTTTATATAATACACGCATAGCACGACGTTGAAACGCTCATATTTTTAACAAGATATAAATTACACAATACTAAACAGCAGTATATAAGTCTACTAAATACTAACGAGTGAATTAAATATTATATTGACTATAGTCATGGTAGAGGTAAGTTTATAGAGAGATTTTCTAATATTATATAGAAAATAGTTTGCAGTGCATATAATGTTATAAATGTGTGGAAATTGTCTAGGTTAGAGGTTATAGTAAAACCAAGGTTTATTATAGATTGAGAAGTTGGAAGAGATAGTAGAAAAGAATGAATGATTGATAGAGGAGAACTATGTCTTGATACTATGATAATATCCGTTTTAATCATATTTAAGAAAATAGAGTTATGAGAGAACCATTCAGTGAGATCAATAATATAATTAAACGTATATATATATTTAAATCAGACCAGAATCACTAGAACTATGTAATTGCGTATATATCTGAAGATCATCGTCATAAAGATGATAGTGAATATTATAATATTTGTGAACAATTGATTTAATAGGAAGAATATAAATAATGAACAACATAGTATCAGTAACAAAGCCTTGTGGAACATGACCAGTGATTCTGAGTGGATGTTAAATTGAGATTTAGTGGTGCCGAGTTGATATTTAGAAGTAAATTTATAATACTAGAAAACAAAATGTTGAAGAAATTGGAAGATAAGAAACAAAAAACAAAATCATGTTAGTCAGGAAGGTGTTAGGTCTGGGTTTTACCTATAAGGTGACAGATAATTTGTAAACTGTCTTAGAATATATTCCAAAACTACCGAGAATATCAGTGAAGTATGACGATTTAGTAGAGAGAAGTTTTTCTTGTAACGCGATTGAAAAGTGTAAAGGAAATGAGATAAGATTAAAGTTTAGAGTATGCAAATTTACGTTGTATAGTCTACGAAGTAGTTACCTCAGTTTAACAAGTTCAATATTAAACTAGGGAAAAATATGAGACATACGTTCGATTGATAAGAGTAATGGATGGTACATAAATATCAAGCGAGTGAAACAATGCAAAATTAAAAGAATCGAAAAGTGTAGAAAAATCAGAATATATATGTTGTTAAGTTGATGTAATACAGAGTTAACATGATATATATATATATATATATATATATATATATATATATACTTATAAGTATAATTACAATGGTAAATAAGGAAAGAAACTGAATATTACAGATTAGAATTTCACATAAAGAGAAACATGGGGTAGAAGACGAAATAAGATTAAGTTCCGATGAGAATAACATAGCAATGCCTCCAATACGATACAATGAAGACCTATTAGCAATCAATAATGTATAACCATATAGACTCATTCGTAACTATTTAAGGGGATTAAATAATTCAAAAATAATGTTATTTACACATTAAATCATATAAAGTTATACATAAAAGATAATATATAAGTTCTTAGATAATATAAAATATGATGTGTACATAACTGAATGGTAATATGTAGACCAAATATCACATAGATTCGCCCCTGGTAAATATAGAGTTTTTATAGTTATAATAAACTAATACTATCATTATTTCTCTGACAGGGATGTAATGATGAAGATTATGATTATGTACTAGTAGTACAGTACTACTTCGTTAAACTAGTCATACGATATATCTTGCTGATCTCTCTTCATCACTTGATATATTTAATTCATCAAATATATTATATAAATATATAAACTATATATATATATATATATATATATACTTATAGTTTAGTATATATTATCCTTCGCAAATATTACCTGTCAAACCCCACATAATATGTATTGGATATATTCTTATCTTTCCTTTCTTGCACGATCGCTTTATAAATCTAAAATAATGTACTTTTCCATTCTCTCATACAGTACACTGTCAAACTAAAGCATATCGACCATTTAACATAACATGTATAAGACAATAGAAACGTTATCTACAACAGGTAAGTTATTGCTATAGGTTATATAACAGATAGGCTAATCTATTGACTCTATACCAGAGGCTTTAATACATATTGTCGATCTTATAAATAGGTTATTGTTCATTATAAGCATATATGCTTATTTATTTATTTATTTATTTAAATCAGACATGAAATACAGAGGTCCATAGAATATAAACGAAAATTAAAAAGAATAAACTAAAAAAAAAACAATTAATTTAAGAAACGAAATTTAAAATACTATACAAACAATGAGTTATACCAATGGTAAACAGTGGCGATGGGAACACAATATTATATTCATATAATTGAACAATTAGTGAATTACACGATAATTGTATTCGTTTATATAGCGAATAATATGACTTGCGTAATTTAACAGTTAAATTATTAACATAATCGTTAAAAAACATTAAAGAGGCACTATTTCTACGTCTGTAGTTCATAACAATACGATAAGCATTATTATAAGCTATATTAAGTTTAGCCATGCAATATCTATTTGGTATCCATATGCTACTAATGTATATATTAGAAACAAATGTTTTAAATAGAATAATTGTTGTATCCTTAGAGCAATGATTAAAGTTATATGATATTGCATAGCTTTGTTTATATAACTGTTTAATATTACTATATATATATATCAATATCATCAGATAAGTCCTCTGAAATCCAATGTCCAAGATATCTATATGATTTGACAACTTTTAGAAGTTTATTATCTATATATAATTTCACTGGTTTATGATATGATTTATCAAAATAAATTGGTAAAATAACCGATTTATCAATATTAAACGTTATGTGGTTATGGTTAGCAAACTCTTCACAACAACTGCAAACCCCCTAGTGATGGTGAAAATAATGCTATATCATCTGCATAACATAGATTATTTATGATATTTCCATTTAAGCAATAACCTGAATGTATTTCATTTAATTTCTTTATCATAGGATTAGTATATAAATTAAATAACAATGGTGAGAGAATGCCACCTTGACGAACACCCCTTGTAACAGGAAAGCTATCCGATGAATTATTACACCATTTAATATATATTCTTTGGTTTCTATACCAGTAATTTAAAAAATTAATTATGTATAAAGGAATATTATTATCTTTTAATCTTTGAAATAAAATGTTATGATTACTTTTATCAAAAGCTTTGGAAGAATCTAAAAATGCTACGAACATATTAGTGTTATTATTATTATAATCTGTTAAATATTGCTTAAGCGCAAACACATACATTTCAGTACCAAGATTTTTTTTAAAGCCAAATTGATTATCCATAGTAATTAATAATGAAGATATTCTATTATGTATCACCTTTTCAATTATCTTACAGATAACATTGGATATACATATAGGCCGATAATTAGTGGAATCATTCGACCTTTTGTTTTTATTTTTAACTATAGGTAAAATATAAGATAACATTAGCTTCTTCGGGAAATACGAATGCCGCAACATATTATTAATTAGTAGCATTATTAATTCAATTACGAAACTATTCGCGTGAGAAATATGTTATATAGATATTCCATCAGGGCCTATAGCTTTACCCCCTTTAATTGATGTAATTATAGATGAAATTTCAGCATAGTTAGTATATTCAATGTCATTAACATTAATAGTATTGTAAGGATAAGGTATATCAGTAGTACTATTAAATACATTATTAATAATTATACCAGAATTTAGTAATATTAACTATACCATATTCATTTTCAATGTTATTTGGTGCGGAAGAGTTTTTTTTCTTCAGATTGTTTGAAATCACCTTCCAAAAATTATTACGATTTTTAATTAATTTTAAGGCAATCTTATTAGATTCTGATTGATTAGATATCAATTTACTACGTCGCAATTCGTATTTGAAATTTTTTCTCGAATTAACCATATTATCATAGCATATTCCAGCCAAGGGTTTGTTATTACATTTCCAAGTTAAATAGTAAGATCTGGCAATAACATGTTTCTCATGTACAATATTATTCCACTCCATACGTGGATATTTACATTTATTAGCTACTGAATATATATCGTTAGAACAATATACAAGAATACTCAATAAAGAATTATATAAGTAATCCGAATAATTAATATTACTATCAAAAGAATATATATCATTAATTAATTTTCCTAAGTTAAACTTAGTATCAATATTATATTTCAAAATTTGTTTCTTATCAAGTCTATTACATTGAATTTGTGTATGAATAATACTATTATTATAGCTAATTGAGCTAGGAATAGTATTCTGATTTATGATAAAAACTAATGGATGATGATCTGATAATATAAAGGAGTAATCAATTTTAATATCTAAAATGGATGAATGCATATCAAAAGTGGATAATAAGTGATCTAACCATGAACATGTTTTCCACGCCGAACTAACACAAGTATAGCTATCAGAATCTAGTAATGATTTATCTGATATAATATTATTGTTATCCGCACAATATTTAATTAAAGTATTACTAAAGTATGAATCAGGATTAGAAATATTACCATTAAAATCTCCTACTATACAATAATTAGATGAATTTAAGAATTCACAATATAATAACAATTGAACGAGATGACCTTCAAATAAACTAATATTATCAGGACTCTCATACGGTAGATATATATTAATAATGTAGAAATCGAATACTTTAATACATATAAGCCAATCATATTCAGATTGCATAATACTTATATATCTATCTATTCCCTTTTTCCACATAAAACCAACACCACCAAAAGGTCTACCGGTTCTCAATTTTGTGTTATCAAAAGAAGCATTACCATAACCACTATAACTATTATTATTGGTATTGAACATAGAACATTCCTCAGAGGAAAGCCAGTGTTCCTGAAAACAAAATAAATCATAATAGGATAAGTATCTAAAATAATATTAGCCTTGTTCTTGAAACCATTGCAGTTTAAGGACAATAAATTTAATTTATTGTGTAAATCCATTATTATAGATTACTGTTAACATTAACATTATTGTCATGATTAGCTTTATTAAAAAAACGTTTAATTAAAATACCACTAGGCCATCTTTCACAGTTATATACATCTTGGACATTGTTAATCATCAGACTTACCTTAAATGAAGAGACAAAGTGGTGAGAAGTAATGATTTTCTCCACTGAACATTCTTTAGATGTAATATCAAATTCTTTACATATATACGATGTAATATCGTCAGTGGTAACATCATTATTTAACCTAGCTTATATATATATATTCTACGGTATATATATATCAGTAATATATATTCATCGTTAATATGCCTTACTATATTTACTAATAAAATAAACCTCAAGACTAATATTCATAAATACTTCTTAACTTCTATGAAACCTACTAACATTTCCTACCAACATCCATCTAATATATGAATTAGTACAGTATACTCTATGAATATATATATATATATATATCATCCATAGTCGTCTTCATTATCCTATTATATTCTCTAATTGTTAAATGCGTCATAATAATGTCTACCCATCTATTCGTTATTTAAATCTAGAATCCCCATTACTTAAACACGTAAAAATTACTCGAATTACAAAAAAAAACACTTACTAAATCATTTTTTGATATGTATTATCTCACAATCTCAAAGTTATTCCTATATATATATATCAATATATTCTATATAAAATTCATATATGACTATATATAGTTCTAACAAATTAATGACCTAATTTAAAGGTATTTTTGTCCGTACATTTTTCATATGAAACTAATCTGTAGATATAGTAAATATCATTGATTATGTTGAATCTAATGTAATTATAATTCATTGAATTAGAACGCAGTACACATGCATGCATGTAAATCAATTTAAAAGATGTTATTTAAACAAGCAAACTTGTCAAATAAAATATGCTAATACATATGAAGATTAATCACTATCTACTTATTTTAAGGTTTCTTTAATTTATCATTTTATGATATTTACATTTTTCGAATTCTAATAAGATAATATCGATTACTAGTAAAAGATGACGAGTACGTAAGGTGGAATATATCGCTATTATACATATATATATAATGAGAGTAGAATTATTTAACATATTTCAATTCGTATTTATTGAAATATAAATATTCAAAGGGTTCAAATGCGTTTCATATTCCCTGTCGAGTTCGCCATACGTATCCTATACGACTACACCTTAAACTCTACCTTAAACCCTACCTTAAACCCTACCTTAAACCCTACCTTAACCTAGACCATGGAAACGCCATTACCCCTGTGGTCGGAATCCGAGTTATCCCCGCAAGACATCTCGGAGAAGCTGCTCGCCTCCTCTCCCTCCTCGTCCTCCTCGTCTATCCCCACCATGACGGACACCGCGCGAGCCAGATCCTCCTCATCTTCCGACGGGAGGCGACTTCCCTTACTCGAGTTACTCGACGTCAACGACTCTTCCACCAGCGTCGACATCAACCGGTTTTGGTAGCTGGTCAGAGGTCGATAGTTGTGTCCTCGTCGGCTTTTACGCATCTTCTTCATGTAGGCCCGATGTTCCCGCGTCATCAGTCTGACCTTTCGTTTCTCTATCATGTCGCGAATCTCGTTCTGAATTAGAAGTTCTTGGTATTCGGTGGCTTCCTGAGGGTAAGGGTGCGGGAAGGTGTTTTATTGGGGGCGAGTTGTTGCGTATACACATTAATATGTATGTATACTGTATACTGTTAAACAATTGTTAAACAATGAGGAACAAATGTAGACTGACAAAAATATAATTTCATTAAAAGGTAAAAGTTAATTTTACATATAAATATATATATATATATATATATATATATATATATATATATTGAATAATGGAATATTAGGGTAAATCATTATTTATAAACATTAGTATATATATATAATATTTACATTACATTAAGATTAAATAGATTTTTTAAATAATTGTATTAGATTGTATATTAATTATAATATGTAATAAATATAAACCTATATATATATATATTTATATATATATATATAGACATATATATAAAGACAATACAATATTGGGGGGGGGTTAGATTAAACCCGCCCGCCCGACCGCCATATTGTATACCTGTAAGTGTTGTTCGCTGGTCAGCTTCACACGGGTGTCCTGACTGACCGCTATGTCCGAATGTAGGTCATCGCGTATCGTGTACGTGGCCGTATCGCGACGTACTCGGTGTCTCTTTGGCACCCTGCAGAGGAGGGGGTGGTCAGTATTACCCGCCGGATAGGTGAGGTCTATAGACAGAGGATATGTGAGGTGTATAGAGCTAGGTAGAAGTGTGGGGGTTATAGTCATAGTTGAAACATGTTGTCTATATTGTATGTATTATATATAATGACAATATATGGGCAACTTAATCGGATGACGCCAAATCATGATATATATTATGCATATTTCGATGAGAATTATTTCATAATTAAGATGAAGAAAAGTATATTGACTCACATAATAATAAATCAGCCATTTTCAGATAAAATGAAGGTTGTATTAGAAGTAGAGCTTATCAATTGTACACTAAGAAGTTCATAATAAGCTGATTATGTAACATGTTAAATCGACGTACAATCTCTGCTATATTAATAGTACAAGCTTAATACAAAGCTTATGTAGTACCAAGCTTAGTACACATACTTAAGCTATACATGTTATTATAATTAATAAATATAAAGTATGTTACCAAATGTATTAATTATGTATATATATATATATATATATATATATATATATATATATATATATATATATATATATATATATATACATATATTAGAAGATGTAGAGAATATTTAAAGAATGAAGACAAAATAGTAGTAAACTATTTGTAAATATAATAATTTTAAGATAAATATTAATTAATAAATAGAGAGCAATATTTGTGTACGCGTATACATGTATACACGTACTTTTATACTTTAATTAAAACATAAACGGCATCTAAATTAGCAATACATTATATCTATATTGTATATATATATATATATATAAGTTTATAACCTATAGTTAAAAGTATACTAAAACTTCAATATATTATTAAAAGAACACAAATAAAATATTTATAAAATCCACATGACATAAATAATTGTATACTATTACACATGTGCATATTATGCATAATAGCACCTATAGAGGAACGTATCCTAACTAATTCGGTCACTTTAATAATAAATCGTCATAACAATCTATTTCTCAATAGGTATTTGTATTTGTATTCAAATTACAAATTATGTATATTATATTTTTATAGATATTATTGTGATTTTAACATTTTATTTAATCTTTTCATTCAATAAATAAGGGAGGTATCCATATTCAGTACCCATATTCGAGTACAATACTATAAGACACCTTGTATTATAATAAGGGCACCCTGTAGGGTATATATAATATAAAATATACTATATATTATTAATGAACTAATCAGATAAATTAAAATTACATTACTCATAATTAATTTTATGAATAATTTGATATAATTTAATTAGTAATTAATTTATTAATTTTTATTATTTTATTAATTAAATATTACAAGTGAAGTATCTAAATAATAAGCATGAAGCATATTAATAAATTGATGGTATTAATATTATAACGCACGCGATTTTTATGAAAATTAGAATATATTCTAAATATAGTTCACACGCTGCTCGCTGATTAGTCATAGGGTGTTCGTATTAAGACATCATGATTGTCCGACGGACAATGTCCGTATTAGGGATTTATATGACCTCAAGATATAGGCTTATAACTTAATTAATATTTGATAAAAAATATAACAATTATGTATATAATGATTAGTATGCTTTTGTTATTAATAATATATTATTATATTTTATATTAATACATTTGTGTATATATACGTGTATACTTGAGAATGTTTTAAGTTGAAATTGTTTTCATAAATTTAAAAACGTAATAAAAAAATCCGTTTTTTTGATATATCAGTATTAATTTATATTAAAAATAAAAAATAATTATTTAGTCTATTTATATAATTATGAATATTTTCTCATTTTTAATGTTCACTAAATATTATTGTGTAGGATGTTTATTTTTATTATTATGTATGGTTTCTGAGATACCGACAGTATCCGTATTTGGATACTATCCCTATAGGTATATATATATATATATATATATATACGTTCAATCTTACTTATTGCTTGCTTTCCGCTTAGAATTCTGGTTCACGATCAGCATTATCATTCCGAACATTACCACTCCCAATACATAGAAGGATGTGCTTATCTGGAATCTGGTTCCATCGCTTCCCTTCAGAGAACTAACATTTCCTGTGTATGTATATAAATATTAGATGTATATAATAATTACATGTATATATATATATATATATATATATATATATATATATATATATCATATAGATAATATAATAGGAACATAATTAAATAAAATTATAGAATATATTCTAAATACATAGGATATGTAGAATATAATATGGAAAATCAATAATATAATCATACTTATTATTTGTGTACGTGTAATATTCAACGTATATTATTATTAAATTGTTATCGTATTATTATTATTAAATAACACTCCTCTATATCAATGCAGTCTGTAGTATATAAAACTCCTCTATAGCAATGCAGTCTGTAGTATATAACACTACTCTATATCACTTAGTATTTTTGTCTGTGTTATATTCAATGTATATTTTTATTAAATTGTTATCGTATTACTATTATCTTATTATTATGTTCTTCCCGCACGAGCGAAGGGGTCTTGACATGACCCTATTTTTAGTGCTTAATAAAGCTGACATCATCATATCGTCATTCTAGAGTTTGCAAACACAATTATAATAATGAAACACATATAATAACACATGGTACGCGAATAACGAAAAACGATGATAATAATAATGATATTAATATTAGATTGAGAAATTTATTTTTTTAAATAATTTATAAGAATTATACATTAAAAATAATAATGCACTTCTACTAAGTGTGATGTAATCCTAGTAATATATATACATATATAAATATATATATATATATATATATATATATATATATATATATATTAGAATAATATAGAGTGTAAATACTCACGAAAACACAAAAGCAAAGCTTGACAAAGTATTTGCATTCAACTTGACAATAACATAATAATAATAATAAATATCAAATATAAGAAAATTGTAAAAGACGATAAAATACTTATTTTAAAATGTCAATTTTGTATTACACCTACTATACATATATTATTAAATTGATGTGATTGTTAACTTGATTCGTGTAAATGAAAACCGTGCTGAATAAATAATTAAGTATATACTTTTTATTGTTAAACATTGTTCAAGGATAGTATCAAGAAGAGAATCATTTTCAGTTAAATATATTTAAAAATGTATACAAAATAAAATATAATAAATAATAAAAATATATAAATAAGAAATATATAATTTTATATAAAAAGGAGAAAAATATATAACAAAAATAAAATAAATGCATAAAATATAAATTATATGTAAAACATAAATAAAAAAGAGTATAAGATAAAGAAATAAACACAACTAAAAATATAAAATATTAGTTAACTAATACGAAGGGGTAATAAATAATTTAATAATTTTGTTTCGAAGTTGTTTATTCATTAATTTATGAAAAGAAGCTGGTAATGCATTACATATCTCAGGAGCTTTGTTAGATAGGCAAAAATAGTTTCTATATGTTCTTATTTTATGTAAAACCATTTTTTTATATAAAGGCTTATAAAGATTTGAATTTTTTTTAGATATTGTAAAATTATAGGTAAAGATTTATTCATGTATCTATTTATATATTTTAAGATATTAATTGTTATAACTATTATATTATATATAATATTATATTAAATTATATGTTATCTATACATTTTAAATATTTAATATTTTTATAAATGTTATTTATATCTAGATTAAAGGAACAACATTTTTTATTATAATATGGTATACCCTATTTTGCAATATTATAATTTATGATGAACAATAATTTAGATGACTTTCAAAAATACTATAGAAAATATATTTTAATATTTAAAATTTTACAATTATATTTTACTTTTTTGAAATTTCTATTTTACTCTATTGTATTTTTTTTTACTTTTTTTAAAGTAGATATATCGATAATTTCAGTGAACTTCTATGTAACTGGGTTCACTATCGTTTATTACGATGAACCAATCTGATTACTATTATATTATTATTATTATATTTAGTACAGTCTTTTTATTGTCTAATAACTATATATTGTTATTATTACTATTATAACTATTATTATTAATAACACATTTTAATAAACATACTAAATAAAAATTGACTAGGTATTCATAATAGTGTATTTATTAGGTAACATAGTAAATTATAATTAACTATAGAAATATTAAAATATTTTTAATAACATGATCATTTATAAATGACTAGGCATTATAGTCAATAAAGACTATACATAGTAAATATCTAGTGACTAGATAATATAGTCAATATTCAAATTACCATGGTCCACTTAGACACTCTTGAAATGACTAGCTTTTTCAAGTAAATGACTAGCCTTTTTTTCTCAGTGTATGATATATTTGAATACGATTTTTTAAAGGTAGTTTATTTTTTATTTTATTAATAATAGCAATTGATCTACTTAAATTTGCTCTGATATAATTTATATAATAATTTCTGTTACATTTATCATCAATTAATATAACAAGGAACTATAAATGATTCACCTGCTCTATAATTTTATTATAAACTTATAATTTCTAATTTCTTTTTCGATTTAGAATTTCGAATATCATAGAGCATAACTTTAGTTTTTTTTACATTTAATGTTAATATATTACTAAATAGCCAATAAGTTAAACTAAAATTATCATTAGGTATATATATATATATATAGTATCCTATTTATATTAGTTTGCAGAATAAAAAAGATTTACTAATTTAAATTAAATTTCTATCATCTGCAAAAATTATGGGTTTAGAATATGTAAGTATATTATAATAGACATATCATTAATATATATTAGAAAAAGTAAGGGGCCTAAAACTGAACATTGCAGAATAACACATAGGGGAAAGTAACCGAATACGGACAGTGCCCGAATAAGGACACTCTCGGTATCTCAGAAACCATAAACCTACAAAAAAAATGTAATTTATAAAATATTCATAATTATATAAATAATCTAAAAAAGTATTTTTTATTTTTTAATTATTCAAAATATTGCTGATATATCCAATAAACTGATTTTTTTATTATGTTTTTAAATTTATGAAAAAGAATGTAAACTTAAAACCTTCTCAAGAATATAACACTATATTATTAAAAATAAACCATTTTTTAAATTATAAGCTTAAAAATATTAAGTTATAAGCATATATAGAGGTCATATAAGTCCCTAATACGGACACTCTAGATGTATTAATACGGATAACCTATAACCAATCAGCGCGAAGCTTATGAACTTTTCTGATATTCATAAAAATTGCGTGAGTTATAATATTAATATCACCAATAAAACTAAATCTACAATTTTTATTATTTAGATACTTAAATTGTATTATTAATTAAAAAAATAATAAAAATAAATAAATTATTAACTAATTCAATTGGAATAAATTATTCATAAAATTAATTATAAATAATGTAATTGTAATTTTTCTGATTGATTCATCAATAATATATAGTTTATCTAGTGGTATATAGGGTGTCCGTATTATAACATAGGATGTCCGTATTCGGACATGGATACCGAATACGGACATCCTCGTTATCTCTGGAATTAAAATATTAAATAAAATTTTAAAATCACAATAATATCTATAATCATATAATATTAATATATTGTAATTTTTGAATAAAACTAATGAGTCATAGAATGTTAAAACCATTTATTATTAAAGTGTCCGTATTAAGTTACTTTCCCCTACATATCAAGGTAAATTGTACGGACATAATGTCCGGAAATGTTTGCTAGAAAATGATTTTTTAGCAAGTTTTTGTGGGATACCCCCTTTAAAATTACTATATTTCTGGAAATTTGCCGGAAAATAAGAGGGTAACCCACTCAAATTGTAGTTAACTTCCTAGAAAATAAGTTTCTAACAAAACATTTCCGGAAATACTGGTAGTGGGATACCCTCTTTAAAAGTACATATTAAACATGTACACCTTATAAAGTGTTCTTCAATATAGAATACATTTGTTGATATTTAATGACATTTAATGCCCACGATGAATATGTTAGTGTACCAGCATTTATGTCATCTACAATTATACTACGAGCCATTACAGATTATAAAGAAATATACATTATTACAATATACTATTTTTCAACTAAATATAATCAGGGTCATTACAGATTATAAAGAAATATACATTATTACAATATACTATTTTTCAACTAAAAATAATCAGGGTCATTTACTTTCGAATGTTCAACACGAATATAGTAACTTATCAAATATACAAAAAATAATTATTATTTAGAATTAATCATATTTATTAAAATGATTTTATCTTTCAATATAATATATAATTTTGAATTATAAATCAATTATTATATAAAATATATTATCAAAATAATGTCTTTGTTTTCAATAAATGTATACATTTATATATAATGGTTTTTGAGAATAAATCACTATATTGATTTATCATAATTTTTAACAATGAATTAATTTCAATATTTATAAAAGATATTTTATAAAAATATTTTTATAATTTATATATATTAAAATTAATTTATAATATGATATTATAAAATATTGATATGAAATACATGTAATGTCCAAATGATATATTATTTAATAAAATGTATTTGTTTACATAATTGTCTTAAACCTCTTAAAGGGGTGTACACACCGCGAGCGCAGGCGAGCGCCAGCGTGCTAGCACAAAGTGGCTCGCTAAATGTTCTATTTGCGAGCCACTTTGTGCTCGACGATGCTAGCACGCTGGCGCTCGCCTGCTCTCGCGGTGTGTACACCACAAAGTGCTAGCATCGTCGAGCAAACTGCTAGTATCCAGTGCTAGCACTGAGTGCCAGTAGATACGTATCGTAGATACGTATCGTAGATACGTATCGTAGATACGTATCGTAGATACTATTTATGACTAATAGATACGATTACAAATACTTTTGTAATTTTTATAATAGATACAAATACAAATACAAATGTATCTACGATACTGATTGTTTGCCTTAATAGATACTGTATCGACGATACTGCCCAGCTCTGGGTATAACCCCATAAGTTAAAAACTACTACAATTGTAGTATGTTTAACATATATGTATCCGATACATTACTAGTGGCATTATACACGTAAGGGGCACGTTATATGTAAGTGATAAGTTATATGTGTGTTATATACGTATATATATTATATGCATATATGCACACACACATATATTATACCTACACCTGGCCGGATAATGTTTACAGATATTGATAGCGAACTTAACATATAATGTGTAGAGTATTTCCACCGCTAGGGTATAATTGTATTTGACGTCGTACACTGTACGACGTACACTGTACGTATCGTACTATATTCAGCCACCTATAGGTACTAATATATGAGTACCATCGCTAACATACTCCGTGGTGGAGTCTCCATGGAGATGGTCTCCGTGGAGATGGTCCATGCGTGGAGTATCCACGAATGGTGGAGTCTCCATCGCATACGTAGTAGAAACAATGGCATTACGTGCTCGATATGTAAGATGAAATGTCGGTTATTCGCTAATCGAATAGTAAAACAATACATTTTAACGAAGGTATATATTTGTTAAATATCATCCAATATATTGCGGAAAATTATTCGGAAATATTTTATATCGCATAGAAATATGTACAAATATTGTTATTAAGTATAGTTTATAAGTATTATATAGCAGTAATGCATTCGTTTTAGTAATAATATAATTGAATTATGTATATATGTAAGTGTTATCTATTATATATATATATAAATATTATATAAAATATTATACGTATGAGTATACCGCTCTGAACAATATACGCAGCCGTGATGTTGTCTCCCGTTTGTTCTAGTGTGCTGTCCATTGTTAATTAGGCGCTAGTGTTAGAATTATTAAACATTGTTATTTTAGTACGTCTTATTTATCTTATTTATCGAATTGTTTATAAATTAAGATTAAATGTACATAACAACAAAAGTAAAATATTTAATTTTGTAACAATATTATAATAATTAAATATTATTTATTGATTTAAAAGTTATTTAATACGTTTATTTTTATAAACATTCGCGCTATATTATCAAATATATGTCGATATTCGTTGAGAGAGTATTAGATTGACATATATTCCATATTTGAATATACCCAATGTTTACCTTGTAACATATTTAATTAAATATAATAAAAAAAATTGAAAGTGTTCGAATCCTTATAATATGTTTAAGATAATATTTAAAAATAATCATATATATTTGTGTATACAAAATGATCGGACTTAAAACCATAGATTCCTTGACATGAGAGCCTATTCGAAGGGACATTAGATCCACATGGATATAAGTGAAAACTTCACATGAGTTTCTAGATATAATGAAATATCTCCACCAACATAAAATTACAACACAACAACTTAAACATAAATACTATTGGAGTTAACGAAACCTAGTGCAGGATACAGAAATAGTAATATACACACACTTTACAAAATACTTTAGTTACGTACTATAGTACATCATACTTGTTACATCACAGCTGTGAACTTCCTTACTGAGTTTATATCTGAGTAATAGTTGCGTAACAGGTTGCATAATAGGTTGCGTGATAGGTTGCGTAATACACTATAGTATATATATATATATATATATATATATATATATATATATATATATATATATATATATATATATATATATATATGTATATATATACAGTAAAACCTCTCTATAAGAAACCTCCTTATAAGAAAAACCTCTCTATAAGAAATTTTTTCACACATTTGGTTGGAATTCAACCTTTTCAATATTAAAAAAACCTCTTTATAAGAAAATATTTTAAGAAAAATATAAGAAACATATAAGCAAAACCTCTTTATAAGAAACTTATTGTATACAAAATAATTATATATAAATAGAAGTATTGTATATTGATAAAAATTATAGAAATTAATTATTATATAAGATATTTTTGTTACTTACAAATATTATATAACATAAATAGCTCAAAATGAATTAATAATTGTTATTGTATATCCATAAATTTATTAAAATTAATTAATATATGTTATTATATCATTAAATGTATTGATGATACAATGTATTATATTATACAATTAATTGTTAAATAATAGATTATTATAATATTCATTATATTATATTCATCAATGATGATTCATAATTTATAATTTCTAATGTAAATCTAATAAAATTTCATTATGTATTTACATTTCTACAAGTGCAAACAATACAATATACATTTAAAACAGTATACAAAATAGATATACTATATATATATAACCTATAGGTTATATAATGCATTTTCAATTATAAATCAATTCTTAAAATCATTGGAAAAGTAAAAACCTCTTTATAAGAAAACCTCTCTATAAGAAAAAAAGTACTGAAAAAAAATAGTTTCTTATAGAGAGGTTTTACTATATATATATATATATACATATATTTATATATGTACCGTACATAATGTACGATAGGTAAGCATTACTGATGATATCAGATGGATAGGTTTATAAATTACAATTTTATATTCATTTTCGTTACAATTTGTGATGTTAAATATATAGCTGTTGCGTAAAATTATATATAATCATATAATTTGTTCATACATATAGATAGTATTTTCATTTGTTTTCTATCCATGGCAGATACACCTCTGATGGATAGGTCCAAGCGAATAGGGAACTCCCTACTCACTCCCTTTCATCCAAATATATATAGTATCATTACTTCCCTTCAAAAACACAGAATCCCATGTATAACAATCAATACATTATTTGATAAGTATATATTTATCTTTAATATTCCCTATATATTTGATATATTTTACATCATTTTAAAATCTTATTCCTCATCTCCATGACTCTATTAATATATTTACATTTAAAAAATCACTATTAAACTATATATATATATTGTCGTTATAGTTCGTGATACTCGAACTCTACTCATTCCTTCATACATCCTCTCCAGGTAATTATAAACTAATTACATGTGAATCCTCTATTAAACACTAGTTTCTCAACAACAACATTCTGTTAAGTACCACGAACATTTCCCTTCTCAACTCAACTTAATTATAATTCCCCATTATTTCCTCATTTCTACATTAATAAACAACTCATGATGAAACTCTTCTTCTGTGTGCTGTCCTTATAAACTCACTTGTAATTTCTCGTATTGATTATTGCTCCTCTTTATAATATTATTCTTCCTCAATCGCCCCATTAAATATAATCATTTTATCATCTACGTGATCCATTTTAAATATTAAACAATCTTAACATTCCTCTACTGTCTCAATTCAACATCTAACAAATGAGTTTCCCTATAACAAATGATCCCTAATCCTATTTTCTCTCGCCCACGAATCCATATATTCATACACTCATTACTATATACTTTACTTACTCCTAATGCATACCACTACATATGTAACTATAGTTATACCAAAGATTTTGCGAAGCAAAGATATAACACTCCCTATGCATGCAACGTAATTTAGTTATAGCCCGAACCGCTGCTAGCAGTAGTATCGAAATCACTGAAATAGATTTAGGTTCGGCTCTGTTTGCATACAACAATGTTTTCATTGCTCTATTAAATTACATGCAATATAAATTAGCTTTTACTCACTAAATATATACTTATAGCATTTAAAACATACATATCATATTTGTTTGTTATATATTAGTAATGAACACTTAGTTTTCATCATATAAATATTAATTTAAAGCATATTATTTAACATTTTAAAAGTGTATAGTTAAATACGAATTTACATTATAAACAACGCATAGTTCCTAAAAGTAACCCGCTATAGGTGGCACCAGGGTATTTTGTATATAAATTCGAATTACACGATTTCGCGTAAGTGTTATATCTTTCCTTCGGAAAATCTTTGGTTATACTATAGTTATACTATAGTACCTATAACTTTTAATATATATCTCGTTTTCAACAGACATCTTCCTTTAAATTCCAGTAATATCCATATTAACATACCTAATATCTCTGAAATTTATTCCATTCGTCTATAAGATCCATTCAATCTCCCATACCCTTCAATACTCGCTTAACATCATAGATTTCCTCTACCTAATTTCCTAATAGTAATACATTATTATTCAAGAGTTATCTATGTTTTATCTCATACTATTTTTTATATTTTGTCTTGCTACTAGGCCTACTACTTTTCTGTGTTCGTTTTTTTCGTTGTTATTGCTTTGTAAGTATGCTTACTAAACCTTATGTTATAACATTTCATCTTATATTCATCCTATATATATATATATATAATGTCAGATTTCATCACATCTTTTAAATTTATAACTAGGTCAACCTAATTCAACAAATTAAATAGGAACTAGGTTATACCTTACCTTACCAGGTCGAGCTTGCTCGGCATGATACTGGAGATATTTACTGGAGATGCTAAACTCCGCCCCAGCGGCTCCCCAGGTTGCGGATAGGGGAACTGCCACTAGATATAGTGGTCAACTGCGAATAATCAATAAGCAATGCCGGACAAAAGCCAGGGTGCCCTTTGGCAAGGCATAGTACCTGTTAGCCACCCGATCAGGGTCACGTGAAGTCTACTGAAAACAGGGTAAGCGGATGTGCCAAAGCTAATACTAGCCGAGGTACCTTAACTCTATTATCGAGCACTGTTAGCATGTGTATGGAGCAGCGCCCGCACAATGTTATATTAGCTAGCGAAAGCAACTAGGTTATAACACGTATTAATATGAATTGAACCAATCTACTTAAATATTTAATTAATCTACCTTATTTTTATATGTCTTTGTATACAAAATATAATAGATTAGTGCTGGGTTTTTTATAAATACTTTTATTCGTATTTATAAAAAAAAATATTCTTTTGGAGCAGGTTTAATAAATTAATTGTCATCTTCTATTTATCTAAATTATTGTCATATAATATCCATATATTAATTTATCTATTTATTAGATATATTTGTTATACAATATTTATTATTATATAATTCCATATTTTAAAGTATATTTGGTAACTAGATATATGTAACCTAAGCAATCTACCCACGCTGAATTCCATGAATTCCTAATATTCTAATATAGTTTGAGTATTCTATCATATTATTAAAATACAATAGAATTTCTATAATAGAAGTATATAATAATAATATCATATATAATATCATTCAGTTGTAATCTATATGTGTACTTATTATCATTCATATATATATATATTGTTATTTTATTTAGTGGAGTCCTTTCATCCCATCCAGGAACTTAGATGAAGTTTTCAATAATTATATGGCTCTAATGTCCCTTTGAAGCGTAATTTCCCTAGGAATCCATATTTTTAACAAGAGCCGATTATTTATTTATACATAATTATATAAGATCACTTATAAATATTCTTGTAAACCTATTTTAATGGTCCTGGTGGGGCTCGTACTCGCGTCCTATTGTTTGTATTTCTTATATGCACTTATTAGTATTATTATTATAATATTTACGTAGGGGAGTTATAAGTAACTGAATAATTGTAGAAACATTGCTACTTGTCGAGACAATTACCCTTATATACCATATATGTATATAATATATATATATATATATATATATATTAATAATAAATATTGTGTACTATAGTAATGTAGTAATCATATTAATAGTGTTATTCAATCTAGTATTGATCATTATTTGTTTTATTTCCATAATTGTTAGATATGAAATCATCTTTATTCTTGACGATTCATTGATATTTATGTTTAGAGGATACTTTTAAAAAGTTATCTAGCTACCTACAGTTCTTATATATTTATTTTATATATATATATATATATATATATATATATATATATATATATATAATACAATGGGATAGTAGGACCGATATATATATATATATATATATAGTATATGGTACTTTTAAAAAGTTATCTAACTACCTACAGTTCTTATATATTTATTTTATATATATATATATATATATATATATATATATATATATATATATATATATATATAATACAATGGGATAGTAGGACCGATATATATATATATATATATAGTATATAGTATATAGCTGTATAGTATATGGTATATGGTATATATCCTATGTGTAGTTATAGTTCAGAGGGATAACCAAAAGCTAGTAAGCGAGATTACCAGGGTTCGACTCCAGGCAGTTCTTGTTTTTCTCTTGTATTTATCAAGAACTTAATAAATAATATATCAAAACACAAGAAAAAAATGTTTACTATTTGTTTTGTTTTGTCCTAAGCCCCTCACAGTTATTTATAACATGTACAAGTCTGTTACTTCTTAGGGAGTCCATGTGTATACTAATAGTACTATATATATCCGCAATGTGTATTGTATTCGATATATTTATATATATAGGTGATTCAATAAATAAATATTATTATTATTAGTAATAATATTATATATATATATATATATATATATATATATATATATATGTTGTAAGGTATATTATTAGTATTATACAAGTGTGTGCACTGTAGCGTATCATATGCATTCCTATTTCCATTGTTGATATGCATGAATGATTTGATAAAAGTCATATCCTAAATTCAACAAGTCACTTCTAGAAATACAGTCAGTACTTAAACATCTATATTAGATATATAAAACAAGCGTAGCGCATATAACATTGGTGACAGCGGTATCCAGTGCTGACTAGGACCAGTGGCTAGAGGAAGAAGTTGAAATACAACATAGGATAACAGGTTTGTGTATTGATATTGTTACTTTGCATACACTTGTATAATAAAATATTATTTTTAAAATAATATTTTTAGTTTATTTACGTAATTAAACATAGTTATAAGAGGGATATAGAAGATATGGGAGAAGATAGTAAGCCAGTAGGTAGACCTGCTAAGAAAGATTTAGCATATGTTAAACTAGATTATTTTAATGAGGGTACAGATGCTGGTGAGTGGATTGCAAGAGCTGAGGAATGTGTAGATTTATTGGGGCATAAGGGTGAGGATGCGGCAGGGTATGTTTTATATCATATAAGAGGTGGTGCAAAATTAGAATTATCAATGTTAGGCAATAAACTTTTAAATAAAGAGCATATATTTAATAGTTTAAGGGAGAGATGTAGTAGTAGAGGTCACGGGGTGAGAGGTTACATGATTTAGTTGATAGGAAACAACGAGAAGGGGAGAATATTACTATGTTTATAGATGCTATATTAAAATTAGGGTTAAGTTTGAAAGAGGATGTAGATGGGTGGGAGGGGCTAATGACAGAGTCATTCAAAACAAATGTATTTGACTGCGAATTACGGCGATATTTATTAAT
The DNA here is from genome assembly GCA_964019155.1 of Osedax fenrisi. Lineage (NCBI taxonomy): Eukaryota > Metazoa > Annelida > Polychaeta > Sabellida > Siboglinidae > Osedax > Osedax fenrisi. The sequence continues at coordinate 29,880,691 of OZ025241.1, read as the reverse complement.
ATCAGGAAAAAAAAAAGTTTTTCTGAAATACGCTCAATGGCGAGGGAGTTTGAATCTATGAGTAATGTGAAGGAGGGTGGTATATGCTATAAGATAGAAACTAATAAAGTAATAGGTGAAGTAACTAATAGAGGGAATGATGGTAGTAGGTTGGAGGAACGTATACAAATATTAGAGAGGAGGAATACTGAGTTGGAAGGTAGATTAAGAGGTAACTGGACAGACAGAGTTAGATGTTTTACATGTGGAGGGGAAGGGCATACTAGTAGATGGTGTAGGAATAGGAATTTAAACCGCCAACCTTTCTAGTAGATCAGGCAACTAGGAAAGGGGCGAATGCCTGGAAAATAAAGGGGGGTACAAGGGAAATAGGTAATAATAATAGGTTAATAGGAAGATGTCCTAGGGAAAAGGTAGTAATAAATCGGATGGTAGTTGAATGTTTAATAGATACAGGTAGTCAGGTTTCAGTGATATCAGAGGGGATGGTAAGGTCATTAGACTTGAAAGTAATACCTGTAAACCCAAAAGTTGATTTAAAAACAGCAAATGGCACTAAATTAGACTATAGGGGACAAGTAATAACGGATATTATATTATGGGGTAAGAAGAGTGAGAAGGTAGGTTTCATAGTAACTAATATTAAGGGATTGTTTATAATAGGTATGAATATTTTACAGACTTATGGGGTTATATCGATTACTGGAGTGAGTAGGGGAATTCATATAAGAAGTAGGGTATCAAATGGAATAAGTAGTGTTAGTATTAATAATGAGGAGATAGTAAAAGTTTATATAGGGTGTAAAAATAGAATTTTTAAGGAGAGCATAGAAAAATTAACTTATAAATATAGAAAAATATTTTTTTTAAATAATGATAGATTAGCTTCTGCTAAAGTAGGATTACACAGTATTAGAACAATAGACAAAATACCGGTCGCTCAACCTTATAGACGAATAATACCTTCCCAGGTAGAGGCAGTGAAGAATCAGATTGTTAAGTGGGAGATGGGAGGGGTAATAATTAAGTCCAATAGTGAATATGCAAGTCCACTAGTGGTAGTAAAAAAGGGTACAGGAGAAATTAGATTATGTGTAGACTATAGGCAGCTGAATAATAAGACTATTAAGGATGCATATCCAATTCCTAGGATAGATGATTCATTAGAGGCACTAGGGGGAGCTAAAGTATTTTCGTCTTTCGATTTAAAGTCAGCATATCACCAGATAAAAATAGTAAAAGAGGATCAATTTAAAACAGCATTCAGTTCCCCGTGGGGACTCTACGAGTTTACTAGAATGCCATTTGGGTTAACCAATGCTCCAGCTACATTTCAGAGAGTAATATCAAACTTATTTAGATCAGAGATGTATAAATTTGTAGTATGTTATTTAGATGATATATTAGTTTATTCTAAGACATGGAAGGAACATTTAGGACATATTGAAGTTGTAATGATGAGGTTGGAAGAAGCTGGATTTCAGTTAAATACAGGGAAATGTAGATTATTTATAAATGAAATACATTTTCTAGGCTTTAAGATATCAGATAAAGGGATAGGAACGATACCGGATAAGATTAAGACGATAATAGAGTGGAAAAGGCCAAAGAACTTGAAGGAGTTAAGGTCATTCTTGGGTGTAGGATCATATTATCGTAGGTTTATAGAAGGATATACTAAGATTGTACATCCATTATTAAAATTAACGAAATCTGAGGCAGGGGTAGGTAGTATAAGTAAGAGAATGAGTAGACGGGTAAATATTAAGTGGGATGATGACTGTGAAAGAGCGATGCAGAAGATAAAAGATAAGTTAAGTAGTGCACCAATATTAGCATTACCTAGATTCGAGGAAGCATTCATATTAGAGACAGATGCATCACATATTGGTTTAGGTGCTGTTCTTAGCCAGGTGATAGATGGGGAGAGGAAGGTAATTGCATATGCTAGTAGATCATTAAAGGCAGGAGAAGAAAATCAAGCTAATTACTCGGCTAAGAAACTGGAGTTTCTTGCCGTAGTATGGGCGGTAACTGATAAATTTAAACATTACTTAATGGGGGCTAAACAGTGTACAATATTTACAGATAATAGCGCTGTAGCGTGTATAGAAAATAAGAAACAGTTAACAGCTTTAGAGCAGAGGTGGGTATCAAGACTAGCGCCATTTCCAATACGTTTTAAATATAGAACAGGTAGTACAAATATAGTAGCAGATGCGTTATCTAGGAGATGTGAGGAGAATAATGAGGTAGAAGGGGATGATTTCAAAAGATTATATGAGGATGATCTAGAGATCAATGATATTAGTATAATAGCAGGCATAGAGGAAGGGAAGATAAGGGAGATGCAAATGGAGGAGCATAGGTTAAAAGAGATAATAAAACATTTAGAAAGTGGGTCAATAAATAATGATAACTACATAATAGAAGAAGGAGTTCTATATAAGAATAGGAAAAATGGTGATAAGGTATTGGTAGTTCCACGTGAGTTAATTAGGGAGATCTTACAAGGGGTACACGATGCCAATGGTCACCAGGGTATAGATAGAACGGTAGCGAGAATCAGTCTAAAGTATACCTGGGTAGGTAGATATAGAGATATTAAGGAGTATATAGATAAGTGCGAAATATGTCAAGTATCTAAGGGAGGGGGTAGAAATCCTAAAATAGATATGGGATATTTAGGTGCAACTAGACCATTGGAGTTAGTGTTTCTAGACTTCGTTAATATTGATAAATCCTCAGATGGAAGAGAGAGTATATTAGTAATGACCGATTCATATACTAAGTTTACTAGAGCTATTCCTACTAGAAATCAGTTAGCAATTACGGTAGCTAAGATATTAATGAATGAGTGGATCTATTGTTATGGGACTCCGGAGAGAATACATACCGACCAAGGACGTAATTTTCAAGCGGAAGTAGTTAGGGAAATATGTAAGTTATTTAATATTAACCAAAGTAGGACTAGTCCTTATCATCCAGAAGGTAATGGACAATGCGAACGCATGAATAGATCTATTATTAATTTATTAAGAGTTTTGTGTACGGAAGAAAAGTCCAAATGGCCGATTCATTTACCCAAAATGATTCATGCGTATAATATTATGCCTCATGCGACAACAGGGTTTTCTCCATTTTTTTTAATGTTTGGACGTGAAGAAAAATTACCAGTTGATTTAAGATTAGAGAGGTATGGGAGAGGCACGGACAGTGATTGGTTATGGGAGACGAAGCAGAAAATGGGAGAAATCGGCAGTAAAGTAAAACATAGAATAGAATTAATTAGAAAAAAAATAAATGACAAAAAGAAAGAAGACGAATTAGAGGCTGGGACTATAGTTAGAATAAAAAACGTAAATTAGGTAGACGGAAATTAGAAAATATTTGGGGTGAGGAAAAATGGGAAGTTGAAGGTAGAGTTAAAGGTACTTCTGCCTATAAAATTAAATTTGGCCAGACATGTAGGGTGGAAAATAGGATCAATTTAAGAGTAACCAAGGATTAAGGTTTAGTTTTAGTTATAGTTTAGGGTTGTGTAGGTTATACTTTTAGGTAATGGCATATATATTATGGGTAGTAATTTTGTAAAAAAAAAAAAAAAAAAAAAAAAAAAAAATATATATATAATGTTTTTTATAAACAAATAGTGTGGTCACTATTTTTCTTAGGTAGTGGGTGGATGTTGTAAGGTATATTATTAGTATTTTACAAGTGTGTGCACTGTAGCGTATCATATGCATTCCTATTTCCATTGTTGATATGCATGAATGATTTGATAAAAGTCATATCCTAAATTCAACAAGTCACTTCTAGAAATACAGTCAGTACTTAAACATCTATATTAGATATATAAAACAAGCGTAGCGCATATAACATATATATATATATATTCATAAATGATCCCTACCCAGAGATATACGACGTATATTATACGTTAATTGTACGTAATATATAATAATAGTATATACTATATATAGTACATTAAGGTACTACTAATACTAATTAGTATACTAATATATTGGTACACATCAGTACAATGGTAGGTACATCAGTACTGACAACCACGTGCAATGCACGTCGTGCATGCAGTCGCTAATAGTGACTCGTAACTATGCCTCTTGTGTGCGCAGTAAATCATGTAGGTTGTGACATAAATTTGTATTAAAACAATAGATAGAGGTAACCTACACTTTCGTAATATAGAGAGAGGGATATAGGTTAATATATTATTAATAAAGCATGTATACGTGTGTATATATATAAATCGTGTATTCTGTAAAAACAATGAGCTGATAAATAAACGAATATTTGACTATTCTTTATTTACCATACAGGTGAGTAAATCAACAATTGACATTTCTATATAATTTATATATATATAAATATATATATATATATATATATATATATATATATATATATATATATATATATATATATAAATATATATATATGAGCAGGTTTCTCAGAGCAACATTAAATGATTCATAGTAAATGAAAAAATCGGTAAATTTCTGAATATACACTCATACAAATAATTATATTAAGTTTTCTGGTAATATTAAATTATAATTATAATAAACAATACATTTGTAAACAGAACCTAATTACAGCGATAATGAAACATAACAATAACTATATTATGTACTATATACAATGTAGGATATAGCCTACACAAATAACTTGCTATATATATAGCCTATAAAAGTATACTTGCTGATTATGAACAAAATGTTCTGGGCTAAATATTATAACAAATTAATGAATACGCAAACATGCACAAGAGATAACGATGTATTCTAAATATACACGAATGCACAGCTAGGTAATAAATACCTAATCATATTGAATATAGTATAACATACTTTTAAACAACACATTAACAATGATACCAAAGGAGTAATTAACTGATGAAGATCGGTTACGTGGTGTTAATATTAAATATTTATTAATTAAACAAAAAAGCAACGTTTATCTACATCATAATGTATATAGTAATAAAATAATAATCATTAATATATATTATAATAAAATAATATGAAAACCTACACTATGAAAGGATAACAATAATATATGTATATAGAGAAACATATCTCCGAAACCACATATCCCACAACAAAATGTTTATTGAATAACATATTCATCATTACACATGGTAGAGTTCTTTTCCATGCAACAAAATCTAACCTAGCCCCATCTAATGTCAAATGTACCTGCAATGACTACACTAACTCCTTTGAACTTCGTCATTTGACCAACTCCAAGATAGACTGGAATAAGAACCCAATTTATATATCAAATGACACATACAATACATGGTCTACATCCTACAATGCATATAGATTAAATACCAATTCACTGAATTCATCAATCAGTAATTCTCAGTCATCACATCAATCTTCACAATGACATTCAACCACTCCTATTCCACCATTATCTCAAACCATTCACCAATCTCCACTTTCACCTCTATCTGCACAACCTATAACATCTAGTGAATCACAACTATCACCATCAAACCTACTATCCTCATCACATATACCGTCATATATATCTTCATCACCAACATTATTACCCTCAACTAAACGTTTATCTTCTTCTCCATTACTAAAGGTAGCAACACTTAACGCTTGTTCCATTAGAAATAAAGTAGATATTATTTTAAATATATTTCATGATACTAAGATAGATATTTTATGTATAACAGAAACTTGGCTTTCTATCAAGGATCTACCCATAATTGCATCCCTTAATACCCCAACTACTAACTTTATTCACCTACCACGCCCCGTCCCACACTATGGTGGCGGTGTCGGTGTGCTATATTCAAATGCCTTGAAACTAATACAGTCAAGTGACCTATCACTTGATAATTCAGAAGCCTTCTCATGTACCTTTCACCCTCCTAAATCACAACCACTTACAATTATAACAATTTATAGACCTCCTAATAATTCAATTCCTTACTTCATCGATGAAATTGACAACCTATTGTCTATGATCTCCACCAACAGTATACTACTTGGTGATTTCAATATACCAATTTTACCAAACTCACATAATTCAAATAAATTTATTAATATCATAAATTGTCATAATTTCTTACAACATGTCAAGTCTTCCACACATTCATCTGGAAACATATTAGACCTAATTATATCTAACACATCTTCGAATATAATTTCTAATACTAATGTTCATAGTTTAATCACTGACCACCACCTTGTTAGCTGCTCCCTACATATCCCTAAACCAATCAGACCATACAAGAAAGTTCACTACAGAAAATTAGATAATATAAATATTGCTAATTTTATAAATGACTTCAACATTTTGTACAACAATATAACAGATTCATCTCATATATACAGCTTTGATAGTAACCTTAGTCTTGTCCTAGATAAACATGCCCCTATTATCACTAAAACTTATACAGCTCGACATAATACGTTATGGTTCAATAATTCGTTACACACAGCAAAACGCTCACTTAGAATTAAAGAAAGGAATTGGCGAAAATCCAAAAGCGAAAATGATTTAAATATTTTTAAACATTCACTTTCTAATTATAGAAAATTAATAAAAACTGCTAAAAATAAATATTACATAGATCAAATTAAATCAGCTGGAAAATATACTAAGAAATTATTTAGAATATCATCAACACTACTAGGAAAACTGATAAAACGAATACTGCCTGATAACTCCCCTTTAACTAATGCGACTAACTTTGACTCTTACTTTTACATAAAAACATCATCAATTATAGATACTCTCCCTCGACCCTGCATCCCACCAATATCAAGCCCAATATACTCATTTTCTACTTTTTCATTACCAACCATTATCAATATCAATAATATTTTATTAACAGTTAAATATACATGTAAACTAGACCCAATTCCATTATGTTTATTACATTCTCTTTCATCCCTTCTTTCTCCATTCTATAAAAAAATTATCGATCGCTCACTAACTGCAGGTATCTTCCCATCCCACATGAAATATGCCCATGTAATTCCCATCCCTAAAAACCAATCCATTGATAGGTCAACTCTTTCTAATTATCGTCCCATATCCAACCTTTCTTTCATATCTAAGACAATTGAAAGAATAATTGCTAAACAACTTAGAACATACATCAATAATAATAACATACTGCATAAATTACAAAGTGCTTATACAACTGACAAGAGCACTGAAACTTCACTACTCCATACTTTAAACAATATACTACTATTTCCAAAAAATACTCCCACCATACTGATTCTACTTGACTTGTCGTCGGCTTTCGATACGTTAGACCATAATATTCTTATTCGAAGATTAGAGAACATTGGTATTAAAGATTCTGTCCTTCGTTGGTTTACATCCTACCTAATTAACAGATCCTTTTCTATATGTATAGATAACGCCATAACAGAACCCCGCCACACAACTCATGGTGTACCCCAAGGTTCTGTTTTAGGTCCAATTCTCTTTAATATATATATTTCCCCTTTACTTTACTTACTTGACGAATACCCCGATATACACTTTCACTCATATGCGGATGACTTACAGCTATACTGTAATTTACCTGACCCAATTAATAATACAAATACTATAAATAAATGCATTAATGACATTAGTAAATGGCTTTCAAATAACTCCCTATTATTGAATGGCCTTAAAACAAAAGCTTTATTAATAAATACATCCCCAGGACATCATTCCATACCACCTATTATTATTAATAATCATATTATAGAATACTCTAACCAAGCTAAAAACCTCGGCCTCACACTTGACCAAAAGCTGTCTTATCTACCACATATAACTAATATATCGAAGTCCATTAATTACACCTTACATACGATCCGACTTATTAGACCTTCTATAACTACTGAACTTGCCAAACTACTAGTTACTTCCTTAATACTGCCCCGACTTGACTACTGTAACTCTACTTTAAATTCACTCCCAGCACATACTATCAAAATGCTCACTAAATTACAATATAGAGCCATCAGAACCATTTTCAGGATAAAAAAATACTCAAGACAACATATCACACCTTATATGAAATCCATTCACTGGCTACCCATCCCTTACCGCATACAATACAAATTACTCCTACTGACCCACCATGCCACCCATAATAATAAACCTGACTATCTTACTGAATTACTTACGAACTACAAGTCATCCCGACCACAACGAACAATACATAAATACAAACTAAATATACCAATAACTTTATCACTAAATAAAAAACAGGAATCTTCTTTTTCTATAATATCACCTAAACTATGGAACTCCCTGCCTCACTCAATTAGATCTATAGTTTCTGACCACACCTTTAAAGTCAAATTGAAAACACATCTATTTAATATAGCTTATAATAATTAATATACGATACACCGCCGAAAACTCATTACTGATGTTGATCGCAGTGTCTAAACAAATTGGTTACAAGGTTACAAGGTTATTATAAAAATATATATAATATTTATTTTTTAATTATTTAACATCATTTATACAATAAACTGTTTTTTTATTACGTTTTTAAATTGATGTAAAACATATAGCTTTCTATAATTACAAACATTCTAAAACATATACAAATGTATTAATAAAAAATATAACACTATACTATTAATAAATAAAGCATTATAAACATTATATATAGGTGTTATACTTTTTATCAAATATTAATTAAGTTATAAATATATAGGTCATATAAAGGTAATATAAATGCCTAATGAGGACACCCTATAACCATGTTAATTGTTAACCATGGTAATTGAAATTATCGCCTACGTTTGAACTAGTGTAATGTTCATAAAAACTGCTAGCGTTATAATATTAATACCACTATTGAAGCTGCACCTAATACTGTTATTGTTATTGCACTTGTATCACTTGTAATTATTTATTAATAAAATAATAACAATTATTAAATTATATTAAATTAGTCATAAAATTAATTATAAGTAATGTAATTTTAATTTATCTGATTGATTCACCAATAATATATAGAATTTCCTAATGGTATAAAGGGTGTCAGTATTATAACACAGGGTATCCGACGGACACGGTCCGTATTCGAGAATTGGTAGCGAATACGGACACCCCCGTTATCTATTAAATAACAAGATTAAATAAAATTTTAAAATCATAATTTATATATAATCGTATAATATAAATAGGTATATTTATTTAGTCTATATTGATTATATACAAAAAACCCATATTGTAATTTTGTAATACAAATATTGAGTAACAAAATGTTAATACCACTTATTGTTAAAGTGTCCCCCGTGTTAGGATACCTTCCCCTATCTGTATATCGACTTAACCCATCGATTGATAATTTATTTAATTAAAATACAAATTAATGACTTACCCATTACTAAACTTCGAATCACTTATAATTTCCCGACTCAATTACTGCAACTCTACGACGTACAATGTACGTATATATATATATATATATATATATATATATTATATACAATCCTCTCCAACACCGAACCTTACCATTTCCATAATACGTACTATACATGTATAATGTACATTGTACATGTATTCCCACAACAACTGACTTTCGACTCCACATGCATTCATACCTCTGCGCAAACCACACGGTTATAGTTATTGATAGTTAGTAATCGCTGTTTTACGACACATTCTATTAAACTGTGGAACGGCTTGCCAAATAAAATGTTAAAAGAAAATGTGATATATTTAAACCACAGATCAAAACCACTACTATCAAATCCAACTATTTAACTAATTATTATTAGTATGCCTTCTCGCTACCATTAGTTATTGGTTAGTTACTATTATCATCATTTTTATTATTGTAGTAACCGTTGTTTATATTATTTTTTTATTATTATTTTAATATAATTGCAAGTAACATTTCCAAGAATAGTAATTGGTGTATATTACTTACATATATTTTTATAAATAGGTATATATAATACCATAAATCTGTATTGTGTTTAAGTTTATCCAAATAGTATGATACATGTATATTGCAATTAATCATATAGTGAAGTGACAGCATGAGAAGCATCGGTAGCTACAACATGTTGTAATATCAGCCTATGGAATAAAATACCCATAATGCATTACCTCAACAGTAAAAAGGTCGAGCTTCAGTACCCTAGCTCAAGCAGAATGCGCGCGCATCGGCCTGGACCAATTGCCTAGAGAGAGGTTTGCTCCAAAGAAAGCGCCACCCTGGAACTGGGACAGTGATTCAACATGGACGGTAAATACGCGACTAAATGGCGGTAGCGATAAGTCCTGTGACCAGAGAACCCTGCTCACGAACACAGTGGACACCATCGCAGCAGCCGGAGAAGTGGAGATCACCATCTATACGGACGGATCGGCGGAAAGCGGGTATAAAAACGGAGGCAGCGCAGCAGTAGTTACATCAGGGCCAGCCACTGACCCAGTCAAAATCACCTCCATCACACGCAAGGGAAGACGTCTCATGTCGTCCTATGAGACGGAAGTGACAGCGATGCTACTAGCAATTGGCTGGATCAAGAACCGCGAGAACCAAGGCCCCTTCATTATCTGCACCGACAGCCAGTCAACCCTGACAGCACTACAGTCGCCTGGATTGAGCGACGGTTCAGACCTAGCAGAGACCCACCGAATAATAACTCGCGAATACGCGTGTTTCGCTACAATGGGTCCCCGGCCATATAGGGCTCATCGGAAATGAGTGGGCGGACGTCGAAGCCGGAGCAGCTGCAGCTTCAGATGAAGAGCCAGCGGCAACGGATGGTGGCATAACCTTCCAGACAGCCAACGCTTTCACGAAGAGAGAAACGATGGAACCGGCCATAAGCCACGAGAGAACCAAAGCGGTCTTTAACGGAAAGCGAGCCCCAGTCTCCCTCTCTAGTAAGGATTCGGTCCTACTAGCCCAGCTCCGCAGTGGCCACTGCCACAAGCTGGCAGCATACCGAAACATTGTTGATGCTGACTCCTCCGCGACCTGTCCACATTGCCAAGGAGCCCCAGAGACGCTTCAGCACTGGCTCCAAGAGTGCCCGGCCACAGCTCGAAGACGAATCCGTGAGTTTGGGGGAGCGGCTCCCCTACTGTCAGCCCTGATTGAACAACCAGAGACTGTAATAGCGTTTGCGCATGGACTCCCATCCATGTGAACGCTACGCCGCGAACAACAACAACAACCTCAACGGTAGGGGATGCTCCTACCGATGCTTCTAGGTATTTGAACTATCTATAGGTATTAGAAAGTATGAAGCATACCTTCGAAGGTATCGATATCGAGATACTAGGCTACATACCAGTGAATATAGTATTATATTACAGAAATATAAATATGGGTTACCTTTAAGTTGATTTAATATTATAATTGGATACCCAACATTTATTTAGTAATATATACTTATTATCTAAGCGAATATATAATCGAAAGTATAAATATGAAATATTTTCTATAGTAAATATATTTACTATATATGCATATATGTGCATATATGCATTGATGATCCTAGGATACATGTAGAGCTGCAGCTGTTATTGTATTGTGAAGAACACTCTTTCTCTTTAACGTAAATTGTTGATGTGTCAACTGACAAAAGTTCTATAACATCATAGCTATCTTAAATATGGGGCATATAAAATTAAATGACAGTTTGTTCGGTTTTCCATTAATTTTAAAAATAACATTTCTGGAGTATATTATGATGAATATGTAGTTGAATTTTTAAAAATACGAGAATTATAACATTGTAAATATACTTATCTATATATATATATATATATATATATATATATATATATATATATGCTGACACATTTTGAGTTAATAATATTTGGTAATCCCATTAAAACTAAATTATCCCACCACCCTAAGAAAAAATCCTGGCTATCAACTATTGTTTTAAATCATATATGTATACCTTTTCAATCTCTAAACCTATGTTTTAAGAGTAACATGTTTCAAGCCTTGGGTCAACAAGGGTTTCAAGTATTATAGTTGTATAAAATAACTAACTAATATATGTAAGCTTACATTTCTGGGGTCTACAGACTAGTTTATTTGATGAACACATTAATTACATTAATTAGTTCATACATATTAAATTTCTTATAAATATATATATATATATATATATATATATATATATATATATATTTATAAATATAATATATTATAAATAAATGTAAGTATAATGTAAATATGTATATATATGTATATATATATATATATATATATATATATCTACATGTATATATGTTATCTATATTCTATTTATACATATCTACAAAGCACTTCATTGAACAGTATATTCGTTATTCCTGATCAACTTTAATATAATATTTAACTATTGTATAGACTATATTTATAAAGAATGCTCATATATAATCCTAAACAATATATGTATTCATTTTTATAAGAATATAATCATTGAGATCGATATACATTCTTTCACGATGTGTATATATATATATATATATATATATATATATATATATATATATATATATATATACATTACGTATTGGATATATTCTATATAAACAAATAAAATTCTATTTCATTCTAAGTTATGAAATATGACACGTGATCGTAAGACATTACCAAATTTTCATTGATTCAAATTCCATTTCTTCGTTGAGTCGTGATTGTGTTTCAATAGATTTAATTTTTAATATGGCTTTAATGAAATCTATCGCTACTCGCTTCATTGCACCTTCAAAGGTTATCATTATAACATTTAATATATTGTATATTTATATAATAAATAATACAGCATATAAAATATATATTTAGGTACATATGATAATAAAATCAAGGTCAATTGATTTAATGATGTGTTTTTTACTTCATAATATATTTGTAAAAAATATTGTAAACATAGTTCAATGAGTGTATACTTAAATTGAATGTAATTACTTAGAAATATAGATCGACTTTTTCATATATCTATAAAATCTAAATATAAAATATAATGTTATCTATATTATAAATGTGATAATTAGACACATTATTAATATAAATATTAATTATATTTCAATTTATTATGAATAATTTTAAAATGATAATTTATTAATATAATTTAGAATAATTTTTTTAAATACTATGTATTCGATATTATATTGAATATATATATAAAATCGTATTGCTTCTTCATCCTATACTTTATTATTATCATCGTTATTTATTATAATCTGAAATTTAATGTTATATTTTTAAAACATTTGTTTCTTTTGATTTATTTTAATTTGATTTACTCAATTTTGTTGTTATATATTATATTAGTTGTTTTTTAATATCTATTAGTATTATTTCGTAAACCAATTGTTGTTTAGTAAACAGGCTGTGTAACACATCATAACATTATTATATAGTTGATTCTATATTTATATGATTAACATATCTATTTCTATACAAATTAATAAATATATAATTAACTATATTTAATATAGTCTATATACTATTATAATATTACAGTAATATTATTACTATATAATATATATTATTTTTTATATTGACTTTTTATTTTGAATATGCAAACTTCCTCATTTAATCATACACTATGAATCATAGTGTATGATTAAATGAGGAAGTTTGCATATTATGATCATAGTATGATCGCCAATAAATACCCTATATATGGGCATATAAATATCGTCACAATACAATATCTGCATATATAAAAAATAGTAATATAGCTCTACAAATAAAATGAAATATTTCGGCACATATATACAATAGGAATACAAAAATAGACTCCTGTTGAATATTACATTCACAATGTGCTTACATACTCCTATTATTTATATGTGCCTATATTGTATTAGTGTTTAAACTTATAGTAAACAATGTATACGTATATGTATGTGCAGACTTTTTACTTTGAATGTTCCAACTTCCAGATATTTATAAATTATATATATATCAGTGTTACATTATATTATAAGTTATAATATAGTGTAAAACTGGCGCGCATATTTAAATAGCTAGGTACGATGGATGTGTCATTAGAATAGTGCCCTCATTAAAGTAATAACAGTCAAATCTCACTAGATCAGACTTTTTTATTAGTGCTAGTTTAGTTTTATGTATGTAAATTTACCTATGTAAATACATGTAAGAACAATTAAATATCTTAGAAAGCCGATATATCATTTTAACACATTTTATCGATTCATAAGAGTGAGTAAGTTGGAGTTAACTATATTTCTATATATATATATATACCCATACATATTAAAGATTTACATATAGTAGTTATTAAAGTAAATCTAATTAAAAATATATCATTTAAATGTAATAATTATTACATATCTTGTATTATAAATATTAATTAACCCTGCACTGCCAAATATTATATTAAATATACTTAACTCGTGACTAAAATGTTACAATGACTCCCAGCCTAAATATAGATGTAATATATTTACTTTGTACACCTATGGAGAGCCATAGGTGTACAAAGACATATCCCCCCCATGCGAAGTAGCAACAACAAAATAGAAAACTAAAAAATATGTGGCGGGAGCATCGATATAAAGAAAGTGGATAAGCAATTGAATGTAGTGTATGGCACTATCCGCTACGAGCGCTGCAGTCGAAACCCACTATCTGGCCCACTACTTTTTATTTATAATAATATTTATTTATCATATATATATTGATAATCACTACCAATTTTAATGTACTACCTATACTATAAATAAAATTATATATTTAAAATACATAATATCAACATTCCTCGTAATTTTGTGTATTTAAATTGAAGTTATAATACTATTTTATTATAAATACTATTTTATTGATTTTATTGATATTTATAATTTAAATCCATTGATATAGATAGAAGTCACTTTAATCTATTTCGACGAAAAGACTACTGTTTCAATATTTGACATATATAATATGACTAATATCCAATCAAAATCAATGATACCATTTTGTTAATTTATCGATAAAAGTGTCATTCACGTTTCTATCTTTTACATGCATTGCGTGCGTCAATTGCTTATCCACTTTCTTTATATCGATGGGAGGCGTCTCAGAACTTAAATTTCAGTGAACGTCGGAACTATGTTATTGTGAATTAGTAGTATTATATGATATATTAATAATTAGCAATATATGATATATAACCTAGTTTTACATTATGCACACTGCACCCAAACATCTATTATTATATACATACATACACACACACATACATATACATGTGTATGTATATATGTGTGTGTGTGTGTATGTATATGTATGTATGTATGTATGTATATATATATATATATTGTTTCTTTGTCCCTGAATTACACATGTATAGGTGTGTAATAATAGCTCTGTGCGGTGTGCACAATATAATAATATATCTGTGCAGTGTGCACAATGTAAACATTATTTATATATCCTATAATGCTAATTATTAATATATTATATAATACTAATAATTCACAATAACACACTCAATCATATTTACAACTTTAGTTCTCACATTCACTGAAATTTAATTTCTGAGACGCTCGCACCACATATTTTTGTGTTGCTACTTCGCATACAATCAGCCGAATGCACCATACCAAATCTATTATGTATAAATATATATCTATATATATAGAAACTTATGTAGATAGTTCATTATTTTATAACTGGTTATAATATATTTTATAATATAAATAGATTAACAAATAAAACAGAATAGTGAGGTTTAAAAAATAAGTAGATTCATCACTAAAGTAATTGTATAATAACATGGAATACAATTTTAATTATATACATAATTCAATAATATAAAAAAATATAAACAAATAAATGTAATTGTATAATTATAATATATTGTAACTTACTCCTTCGGAGGTTATACATTTATTAAATATAAAATGTTTAAATAAAAATTATCTAATAAGAATTGTAATCTACAATAACGAGTGAATAATTATATGCTAATTGTAACTAATAGACCTGTAATATATTTTATATATTAATAATAATTATTTAGTACATATATGTTCTTTTCTATGGAATTGTAGGATACTACTCTGTAAAATATATCGATGACCCATGAATTGGTTTTTCAGCACGAGCCTTAAAAATATAATTAAAATAAGTATTACATTTATTTAAAGTTACATTTTTTATTTCATTATTGATCAGTGTATTTAATTTATAATAATCAGTAAAAAATAATTATGATATTTCAAAAATTATAAAGATATTTTATTAATGTTAACTAATATTGCATTAATGTTAAATATAAAATTAAATATCTATTCTATTTAATATCCATATAATTAATTAATATTATGAATAAAGGATTAATAAAAAACTCATAAAAAAACATACACAATTTGTACATTTATTTAATTGGTTAATAATGTGTTATAATTTAATAAGTTAAGAAAATAATGTAAAGAGATATCTATCATTAATATCTATCTTACATTACATTATTTAATCTGATACTTTTATATTTATTGTATAAAAATTACATAAATCCTATATATATCTAATATTAAATTGTTAACATTAAAACCATTATTTAACAACATCATTGTAAATAAATGAAGACAATTTAATAATTATTATAGTTATGTGTACTAAATTATATATAAATAATAATATTTATGGTGCTAATTTAATATTTATTATTTTGTAAATATATAGAAGGATAGATTATAAATAGTCTATGATTATGTTCATTTTAATAATATTATATTTAATTTGTGTATTTATTTATATTTATATTTATTTGTATTTATTATATTGCTAATATCATTACATGTGATTTTATATTCTCACACATTAATAAGTAGTTGTATATTAATCGTAGAAGAAATTAATATACATATTATGTAAGACAATTAGGGTTACATTATGTAATATGAATGGTAATTGTAAAATATATAATCCTATTGTTCATTTGTAGAATACATATGAATAACAACAAATATCTATATATATATATATTGTAATTTAGTGTAAATAGCAAATGAATATATGTTAATGTTTAATGTTAATCCTTTTAGACTATGGACCTAATTTTTAAATAGTAGCTTTTAAATTTGTTTTACATGCCTATTTATAGTCAGTACATTTGCCTAGGCATATCTCATAAACCATTTAAATAAAACTGAACTACAAGGTCGTAACCTTTGCACGATCTAATTTTACTATTGACATAAGCAGACGTGTAGTTAATAAATAATTATATCTATTGTCTAATGTGTAATGTGAGATTGTATTTTTATTTTTAAAAAATTGAAGTGTGACATTTATAATATATTGTCTAATAACGAAATGTTTAGTGAACTATGTCAAAAATATATATCATCCTAAATGTATTCTAATAACACGATAAATTATCACAGAATGTTTTGCCATCAATCACATCCGTCCGTTACGCTTCAGACTCTACCGTTAGTTTTAAACTGTTACATCATTATTAGATCATATTCGATGCTATTCTACCCCATTATACACGTGCGCAGGACTTGAAGGAAGTTCTCGCTCAAGTGATCCCAGTGGAACAAGCTAACGTGAAAGCTTTCCGTGCCGAGTATGGTAACGTGAAGGTAGGAGAAGTCACCGTAGACCAGATGTACGGAGGTATGCGTGGAATTAAGGGTTTGGTCACCGAAACATCTGTACTCGATGCTGATGAAGGTATCAGATTCAGAGGTCTCAGCATCCCAGAGTGCCAGAAGGTTTCTAGATGATATATAATAATGAGTACTAGATTAGTGAATACATTAAGTTCATTTAAATTATACTAATGACATTTTATAATATTACTATTTATATATTAATATTTATTATTAATTAATAAGTTACAGTTCAATATTATTTAGGTTAATGTACTTTTTTCTTATTTATATATGAGCTGTAATTTGTAATTTATATGAATATAATTGAATTAATTATAAATTTTAAATATTAAATAAATTGATATAACAATTAATATGAAATACCTGATGTATGTATTTAATTTATCTTTTAAAAATATTGTTTAATTGTTAGAATTGTATTTTTTAAATTACTTAAAATTCAACAATGATAGGTACTTCCCACCGCTGTGAAAGGTGGTGAGATGCAACCCGAAGGTCTATTCTGGCTGTTATGTACTGGTAGTGTACCTAACAAAGCTCAAGTCGATGCTCTATCCAAGGTTTTATATCCATTATCTAACAATATTAACATTACTCCGTATCACGTATTTCATTCATCATTATCATCCTTACCTTTAGGAATGGGCCAACCGCGCTGACCTTCCCTCCCACATCGTCACCATGCTCAAGAACTTCCCCCCCACCCTGCACCCCATGGCTCAATTCACCGCCGCCATTGCCGCCTGCTCGTCTGAGAGTAAGTTTGCCCAAGCCTACAGCAACGGAGTAAAGAAGGCCACTTACTGGGAGCACAACTACGAAGATGCCATGGATCTGATCGCTAAACTGCCTACCATTGCCGCTACCATCTACCGTAACGTCTACAAGAACGGTGAAGGTGTTTCAGCCATTGACCTCAACAAGGATTACTCTGCTAACTTCTGTCACATGCTCGGATACGAGTCTGATGAATTCTCTGAGATGATGCGCTTATACCTCACCATCCACAGGTAACTAGTAACTAGCTATTCATAGGTTTAACACTACTCTAGTATTGTTTACATTAATACTATTATTGTAATATACTAGTATTGCTTACATGAATAAATTAAGTTTTTAATTACACATTAAAAGATATAATTATATTTATATATAGATAATAATATCAATGTTATGTATAATAATGACCCTGTATTACAGTGACCACGAAGGAGGTAATGTAAGTGCCCACACCACACATTTAGTAGCCTCAGCTCTATCGGATGCTTACCTGTCCTACTCTGCTGGTATTGCTGGATTAGCCGGACCCCTCCACGGATTAGCCAACCAAGAAGTAAGTCACATTAGTCACTCATCATTAGTCACTCATCAATACTTAATGTAATCATTATTCATGACAGGTATTAGCCTGGTTAGATGGTTGCGTAAAGTCTCTGCCCGAGAACTGGTCTGAACAAGACCTCAAGGATTACGTATGGAGAACTCTGAAATCAGGAGTTGTTAGTACATGTTACCTCTGTGTTAACTCTGTCTTTATATAACAAATTGCCAGTAACGGCTATAAATAAGTAGAGTGAACTTATTCTGTGCCAACATTTATAAATATTAACTGTCTGTACTTACTGCCCCAAATAGGTTGTACCCGGATATGGACATGCTGTCCTTAGAAAGACTGACCCCCGATACGAGTGCCAACGTCAATTCGCATTGAAGCGTATGCCCAACGATCCATTATTCAAACTGGTATCCGCAATCTACAAGGTCGTTCCCGACATCCTCTTGGAACAAGGAAAAGCCAAGAATCCATGGCCCAACGTGGACGCCCACAGTGGTGTGTTGTTACAGCACTACAACATGAAGGAGCGTAACTACTACACCGTCTTGTTTGGAGTGTCCCGTGCCCTAGGTTGCATGTCCTCGTTGATCTGGTCTCGCGCTCTCGGTCTTCCCCTCGAGCGACCGAAATCCATGTCCACTGCAGGACTCAAGAAACTCGTTGGTGCTAAATAATCAAATCAGCCCCACGGTACCATTAATTATTATTGTTAGATATTATATTAGATAAGACCTATTGTAAGACCTACTTAACCTACACAAATATTTAGTAATGCAATCGTCTTTGATATCTATCAGTTATTGTTTTTCCATTATTGCTTGTTACCGATTATTATTATTATTATTCTAGGACCTAGGTATATATAGGATATCTAGGACCTGTATAGATTATCATATTAATGATAGTGAAATAATAAATTCTATACAATATATGTATTTCTCATTTCGATACACATGTAAAATGTATACTATACAATGTATATAATTATTTAATGTATTGTTTATAATAATAAAATGTGTTGAGTGTCAAGTGCGTTTATTTCATCTGAACTAAATATAGCTGTTTATTCAAGTACCCTTATATAACTTTCTAGTCATTCAATCAAGTACCTTTTTTAGTGTGAACCATAACATAATATAATTGATACATTTGAGTGTTCATTCAAGTAATTATATATATATATAGAAGTTAATTTTAAATACTTTTGTAATTTAGTATATTTATGTTAACCATTAATATATATATCTACATTTAATATATTGTATTATTTTATTGTTATCTTATTTTGTGATATTTATTAGTATGTTGTAATTTAAAAGTAATATATTTAATCAAGTAGTTATTATGTATATAATCCTAGAAGTTATTATATTCGTTATAGTTACATTCTAATGTAATCAAAATATAATTATGTTTAAAATGTCAAATAATTTGTTAGTATAATTATATAATATTTTATTAATATGTTAAAATAATGTGTTATGGATTTTATAAAATATTTTTGCTACTTAGCATTCTAATAGATAACTAGAAGTTTCAATAAATCATTAGATATTATATAATAGCTTTATATGATTTATCTATAAAATGTATATGTATTATTTATATTTTATTTCTTTTATCCATATTGATATTGTATTATTAAAAGTAGCATAAAACACTTAAAATAACAAAGTAGTAAAAAATGTTGTATCAATTATATATTAATGTGCACTTTTATCATATTATATAATATATTATTATACTTAAATTATATCAAGTCATTATTAATATACAATATTGTAATTAAACTTTGAATTATTAATTTAAATTAAATAATTGAATATATATGGTTATTAGTGTAATAATATAATAAAACCTGAGATATATTTCAGATTATATGAAGTTTACTAAATACAATAGTATTTGAAATTTGTAATATATAGTGGGTGAATCACTTGTGTTCATTTTCTGAAGGTGAGGTCATACTTGCAAGTATCCGGATTTGTGAATATGCGCATATATCTAATATGTTATCCATAAAAAATGCAAACAATCTCCTCAATAATCATTAATGTTGCATTTAGATTTAGTTAATATGTATTATTGATTATAAATTGTATTCACTATATTAATATTATCTTCGGTTTATTACATATTAAATTTATATATTGAATCTATCCGAGTGTAATACTAAACTATATTATCAATACTGGTATTTATTATATATATAAAAATTCAAATTAAACAAAATATATAAAACTTATTTTAATTACATATTTTCCAAGTATATTAATTTTCAATGTGTAAAATATTTAAAATTTGTTATATTAAGAGTTGTATAAGAGTATTTCTATCAATATGAATATGTATTCTATTGATTTTATAGTTCACCAGAAATAATAGTTATGTGAAATTGATTTAAATATTTTGTTTTTCATTAAATACATGTCATTATAGACAGTATATTACTTTATGTTAGAAAACTATTAATTAAATTATACTCATAAATATGTACTACTATTATTATTATGTTCTTGTTATTTGTTTAAACTACATCATATTTTAACAAATTTTATTTATTACAACTTTTAAAGTGATTTTCTCATCTTTACTTTTCATTATTGTCTAGCGAAAATTAAGTTTAAAAATTAACCTTCACTTTGTTTTAATTTTGTTTAATTTATTTTAATATAAAGTAATAACATACATGTATGTGTGAAAAAGTGATAAAGTGCACTATATTACTATAAGAATACTATGTAGAATTTTATTATGTTAATTGCCAAATATTTATTAAATTAAATTAAATATCACATTAAAAAACAATACTTTTTATTACAATATTTTTATTTTTTACATCACTTTTAAAATTTAATTTAGAAATCATATCTAGTATTTAAATAGCACTACAATAATAATTAATATCATCTATTAACAAATACAAAATTAATTAAATTTATCTTAGTTATGTAGCATATGTATTTTAAGATATCACTAATATTACATTGTAACATAAACAGGGGTGTCTGTACTTAATTAATTAAGACAATGCAAGATAATACCAAGGACATGATAATACCTTTAGCATATCAATTAAAACGAGATAAATAATGTTGTTTTATTAAAAAATAATTTAAGTTTTTACAAAAGAAAATGTTATGAACTTGGTATACGTTAATATATATATGACTATTTTATAACTTATCCAGACATCATGTTGGTTTCACAGTTAGTCTATATACAACACTACTTATTTTATGACACATTACATATTAACTTCATATATAGTGTGAACTTTTTGAAAGTTTATCAGGATTTAACTAATTAAAACTATCATATTTGTACCTATTTTTTTAAATTGCCAAATTATTTCTTTATATCCGTTATGATTATAGTATTTCTAATTATAATAAGTTTATAAAGAAATATATTTCTATTTATTTCTAGTTAGATGGTATATTTATTATAATTTTATATCTATATCACATATCGATATTTGATATAGATATACAGAGATCTCTTTATTATATTTTATTTAAAACAAATGTCACAAGTTATAATATATATGTAATTTATATATATAATATTGTTGAATTCTTTAAAATATATATCTCTTATTAAACTTTTTATACCCAGATATAATAGATACAGATATATTCAATCCTTATTTTTTCCAAATATTCTGCATTAATCTTCATATCTTCATATAATTAAAGTTTATATTTTATAGATATCCTTGTGTCTACATATAATATATATCATATGATATATATATATATATATATATATATATGTGTGATACAACCATATATTGTTATAACTATAGATATTGCACATCTATTTTATTTTAAACAGATTAAAAAGTATCGATAATAATGTTGGGAAATCGTATTCTAATTGGAATAATTTTAGTAAGGTAGGCCTATAGATCTATACACATTACATTATCTATACATTTGATTCTAATGGCAATTTATATTGCATTTGTAATTGTTCGGCTTATTTTGAAATATTAAATAATATGTATACATGTATTCTAAGAGTTAATTCATGATTATCTCGATAAGTTAAATATAATAGATTATAATCTGGTATAATAGTATAATAATAATTATTATTATTAGCTTAATAATTTACTCTTAATAAGAATTACAGTTAATTCTAATTCACCACACATAAAATGAAACAATAATTAATAATTATTTAGTGAATAAAATATATTTCTATATAATTTAGAGTTTATTTATTTGGTGGGCAACATGTTATAAAATTAAGTGCTCAAAAAAAAGTCAGATTTTGTAACACAAAATGATATCATATCAAGAAAATAAAATTAATATTCAAAATTATATTAATATAGTAGCCAAACCACCAGGCAAAATGATATCTTAAAGATAGCTTAAAGATAACTTATTAAGACGTCTGAAATTTTGCTATAAGTGCAACACCTGAAAGATATCTTTTGAGAGACGACTTAAAGATACCTTTGGAAAGACGACTTAAATATACCTTTAGAAGATGACTTAAATATACCTTTAGAAAGATGACTTAAAGACAAATTTAGAAAGATGAATGGAAAGAAAACTTTATAAAAATGCTAAACAGATATGTGAAAGGTGATTTAATAAAGAAAGTATTATTTATATTTTACAGTTTATTATACACGTTGATAACAATTCAATAAAAACTTTCCGCATATTTTGTCGAAATCCGTTATCTTCAATTTCTTGTCTAAGCATATGCCTATTAATAATTAAATATTAAATATTTTCATATATTTTATTATTGTATAACTAATAAAAATATTAAATATTGGTTCAAAATATTATTTATTTTTACATTTATTCTTGAAACAATAACACATCTGGATATATCGAGAAAATCAAATATTTTAGATTTAACAAAATATACATATATATATATATATATGTTATAATGAGCATACTTAAAAATAAAATAATTAATATAAAATCTACATGTGTAGCATATATAACATATACGGTTCAGAGAATGAGATGAACTATATGACCTTGGACTTCGAATGGATGAACGAACTGACTTACGGCTCGTAGAATGAGATGAACCATATGACCTTGGACTTCGAATGGATGATCGAACTGTTTATTATACACGTTGATAACAATTCGATAAGAACTTTCCGCATATTTGTCGAAATCGGTTATCTTCAGTTTCTTGTCTAAGCATATGCCTGTTAATAATTAAATATTAAATATTTTTAAATTACATAAATTATATTTGGAAGAATACTATATTCTAAATATAGTATATAACTATAGTATATATATATACTACACTTTGTTAAAGTTGTATCTTAGTGTCTGTAATGCAGAGTAACTTCTAATATATACATTTTCTATTTGAAAAATATTTTGTTATAAATTATTTATTATAATATTTATATCTAAAATACAGATAATTAACGATTATAAAAATAAATCCTATCTAGTATTACATACTACAATACCTAATAATTACTCACACAATACTATATTAAATACATAGTTATCATCTCGTTGTGTTCCATCACCTAAGTCTCTTCCATCGATATAAAGAAAGTGGTTTCTTATTCTCTTCACGTGTACTTAGTATTATAAAGTTATGTATTAATTAAGAGGCATATTATGTATTACATATGGACATAATGGGGAAATGCCTGTGTGTATATACAGGCCCGTAGCCAGAAATGTATACCAGGGGGGGCAAGGCCCCACAAAATATTAAGACTAAAGTGTAATGAATATAAACAAGTGTACTATATTTATAATATAATTACTAGTAATTTACTAGTATACTCTATTACTTATATTAATATACCAATTGACGCACAATGTGAATTAAACAGGGTAGGTATATATAAATAAACACCTATAAATAAACAATACATAAGCATACACTATGTGTATATATATATATATAGACTATATAAACATAACTTTATATACATATAATAAAATATAAAAAGCAGTAGGATCAGGTTAACAGGCAATGTATACAATAATAACATCAGTAGATAAGTCTACTGAATACTAGCGAGTGAATTAAATATTTAGTCATGTCAAGGGTAAGCTTAAAACGATATTTTTTAATATTATGTAGAAAATAGTTAGTAGTGCATCATATTATTAATGTTTGGAGATTAGTCTAGGTGAGAGGGTATAGTGAAACCAAATATAGTTATAGATTGAGAAGTTGGAAGAAATAGTAGAAAAGGATGTGTGATTGATAGAGAAGAACTGGGTCTTGTGAATATGATAGTATTAGTTTTAGTAATATTTAAGGACATTTAGTTATGAGAGAACCAATGAGTGTGCACACTCATTGGTTCTCTCATAACTAAACTGATCATGATCAGTAATACAATTAAACATCAATATTTGAATCAGACCAGAATCACTAGAACAAGGAAATGGCTATATATCTGAAGATCATCATCATAAATATGATAGTTAATATTGGGATTTTTGATTAAAAAAATTTATTTTATAGGAATAATATAAATTATGAAAAATATAGGTCCAAGGACAGAGCCTTGTGGAACACCATCTATGTTGAAATAAGGAGGAGACAACGATGAGTTACTCTTCACCGAAGATGTTCTAGATGAAACAAAATACATAAACCAACTGGGGATTTGACCATGTATACTAATTTCATTAAGTTCAATAGAAAGAATATTGTAATCGAGAGTATCAAAAGCACTAGATAAGTTGAGTAGTACGAGATAGCATGGGGCTTTATTACCAATATATATGAAAATATTATTAATGATAAAAGTAAGGGCAATTTCAGTACTATGATGAGGAAGATACGCACTTTGATATTTATCAACAATATCAATGGGCATAATGTAATTAATAAGTTGAGTAGACATAACTCGTTCTGACGTCTTAGCTATTGATGATAGTTAGGATATTGGACGATAACTTGATATATTAGATTGGTCAAGAGTAGTTTTTTTTAAATCGGAATAATCTATGAATATTTCATTTTGTGTGGAATAATAGATGATATAAGATACCTATGAATATTTCATTTGGTGTGGAATAATAGATGATATAAGAATATTGATACCTATGATAATACCTATGAATGATTTCACCGATAAGTCCAATAAAAGATGGCGATAATGGACGAAGTAGATTGAGTGGAATAGGATTAAGGGGGAATTGGTTTTCAAGGATGTCATCAAAGAGAGTGCAATGTCATGTGTGGGAAACACATGAACAGTGATTATGAGTGGATGTTAAATTGAGATTGAGTCGTGCTGAGTTGATGTTTGGAAGTTGTGTACAACAAGTTACATTGAATGTTACATCTAACATGTTACATTGATAATGTTAGAAATTTTGTGTTGGAATAAATTGGAAAAAAATGAACAAATAACTAAATCAGGTTGGGCATGAAGACATTTGGTCTGGGTTTTACCTACTAAGGTGAAAGATAATTTATAAGCTTGTTTAGAAGTTATTCCATAACTACCGAGCATAACAGTAAAGTATGAAGATTTGGTAGAGATAAGTTTTTTCTTGTAAAGCGATCGAAAACTTTAAAGGAAATAAGATCAGATTCAAATTTAGAGTATGTATATTTACATTGTAGTCTACGAATTAGTTGCATCAGGTTAACAATCTCAATATTAAACTAGGAAAACTTAAAATAAGTTCGGTTGATAATAGTAATTGAGGGTACAACAATATCAAGCGAATGAGATAATGCCAAATTAAAATAATCAAATAGTGCACTTTTACATGTAGACAAATCAGAAGATATACTGTTGTTAAGTTCATGGAATACAGAGTTAACACACATTGGTTTATAAATAGAGGAGATTTTCCGAAACGATCTAGAATGTCTATTAATTTGTGTCACCGGCACGTTCAAATCAAATGATATGACAATGTGATCAGATATTAGAGAACTTTAAGTGGGATATGAAATTAATTTAGAATCACCTAGATATAAGAAAAAGTTAATATTATTACTATTAGTGATATTAGTAAAGAAAACATATTGCGTCAGAGAATAATCAAATATAAGTTTATTCAGAGATAAGGAAGCATAGTTTTCATTATTAATTTGAATATTAAAATCACCAAGAATAACCGTGTTAACTGATGTGAAAGATTCTAAAATAGAAGATAGCTATCTAGGTCAGCTAAGAAACTCCATAGGCTATATAAAAGTGGAAGGTAGGTATACCTTCTATAGATAAGTATACTTATAATGGTAAATAATGAAGGAAACTGAATATTACAGATCATAATTTCATATGAAGTAAACATGGGGTGGATGACGAAATAATCTTAAGTTCCGATGAGAATAACAGAGCCAAGCAGCACGATGATGTGATGTAGACCTATTAGTAAGCAATACTTAAAAAAAATCAGAGGTCAGTTGGGAAGCTAGAGCAGAATCATCAGTATGTGTTAGTTAAGCAAGTCTCAGTAGGTGTTGCATTATTTTGTATATATATATAATACTATAATATATATTAACGGTAAATATTCATATTTTATTTCCAAAATTGCTCTACAACTTGTACATTTAGGACAAACATTTCCGAGATCAGATGAAATTAAATTATTAAAATTTATTTTTAATATTTACCATAATTTTAGAAAATATTTTATTAAACCATAAATACTGAATTGGATCCTCACTATAATTTATATGACTAAAATACATACATTCTAATAAATAAATATAATATAAATAAAATTATAAAATAAAAATATAAATATAATTGAATATCTAGTAAATAAGAATACCAGTAAACTCGGACCAGGTAAACTCGGACCACTTTTGAGGTAAACTCGGACCATTTTTAAAGTAAACTCGGACCACTTTTTAAAAACATAAAGTAAACTCGGACCACTTATTAAAAACATAAAGAAGATTCGGACCACTTTTAAAATTACTATATTTTGTATATTTCTATAATATAATATGCTTTAACTTACTTCCACCTTATATAATTATATTATATCTGTTAAATAAATTATAAAAAGAGTCATTTAATATGATATTTTTGTGGAATTATATACTTAAATAGGTAAACATTTAATTTGAATTCGCACCACTTTTGAAGTAAACTCGGACAACTTGTGAAGTAAACTCGGACCACTTGTGAAGTAAACTCGGACCACTTATTAAAATAACTTATATATTGTATACTTCTATCATAATAAATATAGCTTCTATCGTGGGTCTCGTCGGTGATATACATAGAGATAGAGAAATTTCTCTCTAGCTTTGTGGTGATATACGACAATTTAAATTATGTTAAGTTATTAAATGTTATTAAAGTTATTAAATGATAAATTATGTATGTGTAGTAATATCGGAATACTCGCAATATCAACCTTTGACATTTTAAGTAGTTCTATTGGAATTGTTAATAATCTGTATATTGTAATTTTAAAGTATTTTAAATTAAATTTATATTTGTTGTAATAAAATGCGTTTAACAATGTTGAATATATTGAAATAATAATGAATATATTTATGAATTACCATCAGATTACTATGGTGCCTCTTCAAGAGAAAATTCTATATGTGTTAGTTAATTATTATCTTAATAATAATTACATATATATTATATACTTTTTTCTATAAATTATACTTTTAACTTATAAGTTAAAGCATATTATATCTTAGAAATATACAATATATAGTTTATACGGTTGGTCCGAATCTTCTTTATGTTTTTAATAAGTGGTCCGAGTTTACTTCACAAGTGGTCCGAGTTTACTTCAAAAGTGGTGCGAGTTCAAATTAAATGTTTACCTATTTAAATATATAATTCCACAAAAATATCATATTAAATAGCTCTTTTTATAATTTGTTTAACAGATATAATATAATTATATAAGGTGGAAGTAAGTTAAAGCATATTATATTATAGAAATATACAAAATATAGTTATTTTAATAAGTGGTCCGAGTTTACTTTATGTTTTTAAAAAGTGGTCCGAGTTTACTTTAAAAGTGGTCCGAGTTTACCTCAAAAGTGGTCCGAGTTTACTGGTACTCGATACAAATACATTATAATTATATACAATGTATATATTATATAGATATAAATAATATTTATATATATATATTATATCATAACATATATATTTATAATTATATATATATATATAAATATATATTCATCGATGTTGATTTGAAAGTACATATCAAGGAACATTAAGAGGGCATCCCAATAGGTACAAGTATTTTAACTTTAAAACTATTTTCTATAAAGTTAACTATACTTTTACTGGGAAACCCTCATACTTTCCGGCAACTTGCCTGAAATATAATAACTTTATAGGGTATATCATTACAACTTGATAGAAAATAGTTTTAAAGTTACAATATTTCCGGTAAGTTGCAGGAAAATCTTGTAGTGGGATACCCCCTTTATACGGAAATAATGTCCGGAAATGTTTTATAGAAAGTGATTTTCTAGTAATTTGTAGTGGGATACCCCTTTTAAAGTTACTATTTTTCCTGAAAGTTGCCGGAAAGTAAGAGGGTAATCCACTAAAATTGTAGTTAACTTGCTAGAAAATAACTTTCTAAAAATATTTCAGGACATTATTTCCGGAAATACTGCTAGTGGGATACCTCCTTTAAAATGACATATTAAATATTTACACCTTATAACGTGTTCTTCAATAGATGATATAGAATACATTTGTTGATATTTATTGATATTTAATGATGCCCACGATGAATATTTAAGTGTACCAGCGTTTATTTCATCTTAAATTATACTATGAGCCATTACAGACTATAGAGAAATATACATTATTACAATATACTATTTTTCAACTAAAAATATTCAGCGACCTTAACTTTCGAATGTCAAACATGAATATAGTAAATTATCAAATATTCAAAAAATTAATTATTAATATATTATTAATTATTATTATTTAGAATTATCATATTTATTAAAATTATTTTATCTTTTTCTATATAATATATAATTTTGAATAATAAATCAATTATTATACAAAATATATTATCAAAATAATGTCTTTGTTTTCAATAAATATATATAATGGTTTTTGAGAATAAATCACTATAATTGATATATCATAATGTTTAACAATGAATTAATTTCAATATTTACAAAATATATATATAATGTATATATATTAAAATTAATTTATAAAATGATATTATAAATTATTGATATAAATAAATATAATGACCAAATGATATATTATTTAATAAAATGTATCTGTTTACATAATTGTCTTAGTAGATACTAGGGATGTAAATGATGCCGAGCTTTTGATGCCGAGCCGAGACTATTGGTTTTTGATGCCGAGCCGAGACTTTCATTTTCGGAAAAAAAACGAGCCCATGCCGAGCCGAGACTCTAGCCAAACGAGCCCGAGCCGAGACTTTAGCTAAACGAGCCCAAGCCGAGCCGAGACTTTAGTCAAACGAGCCGAGACTCTAGTCAAACGATCCCGAGCCGAGATGAGACTCTTATAAAACATAATCGAGCCGAAATGATGCTTTTTGGAAGTTACATTTTAAACATAATTTTGACATATTTTTATTAATGTTTCCTATTTCATGTGACATAATATTAAGTTCTTAAATAAATATCGAGCTTGTTCCACTCGATAGGTGCCGCTATACTAAATTATCTGCTGTTGTGTGCCGAATCTTTTGTTGTGTTGCTTTTAATTTGATGTAGATTATGTATTCTCTGTACTCTCAGACTTGAATATGGCTTTATTAATTTCGCGAGGTATATTAGTGTCTTGTGATGATATGCAAAATGTGTAGTTACCAGTAATTTATAAATAATGTGGAAATTAATTGATAGTAGGTGTTGTTGTCGCATCAGTTCAGTTATACTGATCGTCTATTGATCTTGGTGTTAATTTATATATTACGCGAATGACGATCGAATATTTTATTTAATGGCATTAACTGATAAGGAGGTAAATTAATTAAAAGTATGTTACAAATTGTAACTTACAATAGTCCAATAAATAAATGATTTAGCAATTTACATGTAGTTTACATGTAGTACACCTATTAAAATTTATATTTGTTTTTATAATTCTAATATTATGCAATTGATAGTTGCCTGATTTGAATTTTTGTGTTTAAGAACATATTCAGATTCTTATCAATTAACACTCCTGGTAGTTATTTATGATACTTATCTGATAGTTTGTATTGTAATGAAATTATTTTCATTTGATATACAAAACAATTATTCAGGTAACTGACACTGAAACTATATTGAATTTATGAAAACTGAGACTAACACTTGAATGATGCCTTTAATAAGCATGAGTTAATACCAATGCATTTTATAGAGACTGAGACTGCATCGATGCTTTAGGTAACCCATTCTGAGACTTGAACGATGCTATTGTTATTTACATTGAGGCTGAATCGATGCTTTAGGTATTGAGACTGAATCGATGCTTTGGGTAACCGAGACTGAGACTGCATCGATGCTTAGGGTAACCGAGACTGAGACTGCATCATGCTTTAGGTGTCCGAGACTGAGACTGCATCGATGCTTTGTGTAACCGAGACTGAGACTGCATCATGCTTTAGATTTGAGCATCATTTACATCCCTAGTAGATACGTATCGTAGATACTATTTATGACTAATAGATACGATTACAAATACTTTTGTAATTTTTATAATAGAAACAAATACAAATACAAATTTATCTATGATACTGATTTATTGCCTTAATAGATACTGTATCAGCGATACTGCCCAGCTCTGTGTACATGTGGAAATAGGCCGCTATATGTTGCTAGGGGCGTCATATAAGGGGGGGCATGTCCCCCCCCCACTTTTAAAAGTGGGAAGGTATGATATATAATATCCCCCCCACTTTTAAGATCTACAAATTATTTAATTCATTATAAATATTATGTTTCTGCTATTTATAGTCTTTGTAGTATCCAACCATAGATTTATAGTACACCTTAAGGTGTAATTGGTACTCTGTACCAATTGGTACTCTATATCTATGTATCCAACATTGACATGTTTTGTGCAATCCAGTACAAGTCAATCGTATTAAGCCCTCTATTCTCATTAACTTTTTCTACTTAAATTATAATATAAATATAATATATATATATATATATATATATATACCTACTTACTTTTACTTTTAATCCTGTGACTCGGAAATCATAGAAGGAATTAACATACTTGACTTTGAAACATATTCCTACATCCGTTTTGATCAGGCCTACACCATTTATTAAATCATTAATATCCATATTTGTCCACTCTGTAATATCTAGTCATTACTTTTTCGAGCGTCCTCGTTTACGTACTCCTTCTACTATGCCTTGTATTATAGTTTTGCAGAGGCCATCATGTATGGATATGTATCCATACTGTTATAGCTTGCGTCGTTTAATATTTTGTAGGAGAGGTTCGTAATTACCGATTATGGAAATAATCTTGTACTTAATATATTAGTTAGTATTTCTTTCCTGTTATTTTATCCCAAGCAGTTTACTGTGTGACTTATTTTCGAATGCTTGGCTTTTTTTATACATAACTGAATTAATTGTCAATGTCTATCAACCATATATTAGTATTGATGATACAATTGTATCATCACTTAAGTGAATAGTAAAAATGATACTTTAACTTAAAGTTGATAGGTTTTATATATTATATGGTGTATAGGCGTATCATAACCGATTATGCAAGTGCTAATCTTAACTTAATTTATGTTTCTCAAGATCCATCTTTTGAGAGATGTGCGACTAGGTAACATAACTTATTCACTTCCTCTAGTATATTCCCATAAAGAGTGGTGTTTGCATGTTTTGAAGTAACATTACAATTCACCATTGACTTACTTTTTCTGCACTATAGTAGATTATAATCTCAATATCTTATCTAGTGGAACTATAGACTATCTATATATTAGACAGAAAATGGGTTAATTCTTGAAGTTCATCATTTGTACCTGTTAACAGATCAATGTCGTCTGCAAACTTTAAATTCCATACTAGCATTCCGCCGATTGATATTTATGACGAGTATTTGTAGTTTTTGTAGTACCTACTGTATTTCAGACATGATTTCCTCAAGAAATACATTAAAGAGTATTGGTTACAGTAGACAATATTGTCTCACTCCAACTGTAGTTTTGAAAAGTTTACCTTGAGTAGTATTGATCAGGACTGCACTAGTAGAGTTGTCATATAGTGCTTTGATCATCATAATTATTTCATTCTAAATTCCAAACTTATGCAGTGCGGACTATAGTCCATCATAATATACTCTATCAAATTCTTATTAAAATCTATCAAGTTATGGAATAGATTCTTTTGGCTGTTTAGATTTTTATCAATGAGATTTCTGAGGTGGAATACCTGATCCACTGTGCTTCTTCCTTTCCGGAATCCAGCTTGCTCCTCCTACAGTATTTTCTCCACTTGAGGATTCAATCTTTTAAAAATGATCTTTAATAAAAACTTGCTTGAATGACAGATTAACCTCAATGTTCTGAAGTTTTGATATTTCTTAAGGTTTCCTTTCTTAGTAATTTGGTATCTCTAGTGATTGAGACCATTGCGCTGGCTATGTTTGGTTAGTCCATGATTTTTGGCATATAACAGTACGAATCTTTACAACAGAATTACCTCCGTGTTTGATTAATTCACTTAGTATGTTATCAATTCCAGGTTATTTACCTTTCTTTAGCGTATTGATTGCATCCATAACTTTAATAGCTTATTTATAACTCAGTATCCGACTCCTCGATGAAAATTGCGGTATTACTCAATACATGAGTATCAGGTTTTATTATATGATTATATAGATCATTATTATATTCTGTCCATCGATTTAAAATGTTCGTAATCAAATAATGGTTTTCCATTTGTATCTTCAACGTGAGGTTATCAGTGTATGGTACGCTCGTGTATTATTTTTCCATATTTCATGTCGTCATCGATTGATTTGAACTGTATTTAGATCCAATTATCTGTTGCCGTTTGTTATATTATTTTAATATATTAATATTGTATTTATATAGATTATTAAATTTCTCTTCTAGTTTATTCGAGTAAAGCTTGGAAATTTGAGGATACATTAGTCTATTAACATTACAGCGTAATCATTTTGTTTTTTTTGGCGTTTATTTGATCATAATTTGAATCTTAAATTGCATACAACGAGGTCATAATCACTGTATCAGAACCCGGCAATTAACAGATATGTTATTGTGGCTGGTGTTCTAATTACACCTAATTAGTTTTGTCCTAAGATAATATCCTGAGATAATATCCTGAGATAATGTACTGAGATAATATCCTGAGATAATATCCCGAGATAATGTCCTGAGATAATATCCTGAGATAATGTACTTAGGTAATATCCTGAGATAATGTACTGAGATAATTTCCTGAGATAATGTACTTAGATAATATCTTGAGATAATGTCATGAGATAATGTCCTGAGATAATATCCTGAGATAATGTACTGAGATAATATCCTGAGATAATGTACTGAGATAATATCCTGAGATAATGTCCTGCGATATGGTAATCAGAGAGTAAACGGTACAAGTATGAAACCTGTAGGATACCTAGAAATATAAATAAATTGCAATAAAATGATAGGAATGTTCTCGAATTTAATTGTTAATTCTCCGGTGGCTCCAGGAATTTATCAATGAAGGGAGCAAATTTAAATCTAAAATATTTATTATGTAATAAGTTAAAAAGTAAAGGTGTAACATCAGATCTTAGAATGTAAACAAAGATATCAGAATTGAACTGAATGGGGTACATTTCCCCTTTCCCCAGCCCTTTACTTATATTGCAGGTCTATATATATATATATATATATATATATATATATATTTTATAATATTAAAGGGAGTACAGTCATTCTATAAGAACACTTTATATATTCACGTTACTATAGTATATTACAGTTTTGAGAGATTATTTATGATTTATTAACCCTATGTATCCCAGAAGGCGTTAATCACACTTTAATTTTATAATTTAATGATTTTTCAAAAATTAATTTTCAATTTAATTTAATTCAACAGTATATAGATATACCTATATACACCTGGTGTATTTTATATCAATAATTGAAAACTAAATATACTGAGCATACAAATATATAATCCGCGAAAATTACACTTAGTAAATACTAAATTCCATAGTAATAGCAAAGTCTGGGTTTTATTAATAGTTAGATATAGGCTATGTCGTACGACTAATTAAAAGTTAGCATTGGAGATAAACACGGGAATAAACAATGTACTAGATATAACATAGCGTAGCCGACAAGCTCAGCGTTATTACTGAAAACAGAAAACAGTAATAGCAGCATAACAGCATAATTAATAGCCCCACATATTTACATTGTGCTATTATACTGCTATTAATTTGCCATTAAATGTCTATTATGGTGCTATTTAATTTCTAATATAATAGACAAATTAATAGCAGCATAATAGACATTTAACGGTCAAATAATAACAGCATAATAGCACAATGTAAACATGTGAGGCTATTAAATATGCTGTTATACTGCTATTATGAAGCTATTACTATTAGCTGGGACGCTACATATCGTTTAACAACGTAGGACCTACATTGTTTAATAACAATAGTATTTTTATAGTATTTATCGAATTCGATTGCTTAGCGAAAAATATGTTTGCTAGTGTTCAATAACTGCAGTTATTATGATAGCTACATATCCAGCTAACAGTAATAGCCTTAAATATTTACATCGTGATATTATGTTACTATTATTCTGCTATTATGTTGCCATTAAAGTCTACTATGCTGCTATTATAATTTGTAATGCTATTATGTTGCTATTATAATAATAGCAACATAATATCAGCATAATAGCATTACAAATTAATATACTTTTAATTGAAACATCAAGCAGGTCGTTACATTTAATCCCTCGTTTTTTAATATTTTATTTATTACCATTATAATTTGTATACATATATATGTAATATTATTAAATACGTACAAGAATTGAACACTAGTTTTCCAAATATAAATTCTGATGAGTATGGCATTATTAATCCATATAAAAAGAAGGTCGTTACATTTAATCTATAGTTTTTTTTAAATTATCATTATAATTTTTATATATATATTAGGTTGGATTGAAATATAAAAATTTGAATTTTGAAATATGTCAATCAAAGTCTAGTATATAATATTGTATTCAAATATCATAAATAAAGAGTAATGTATGTATTTAAGGTTACTATAAATTAAATTAATTTTTATTAAAATTAAATGATTTTAGATTGTAATTTATAATATTGTATTCAAATGGCCATTTTAAGTCTAAATTATCATAAAATAATATGATTGGGAATTGTAGAAATCTTTGCAACATAAAGTAAACAATATTACTTAAATATTTAATTTCTATCCAAGGATTTCAATATTACGTTGTTTGTTTTGATAATAATACGGTTTGTATAGCTTATATTTTATATATTTGAAGTCTAAATATTATATATTACACATTTGAAATATTACACGTAATTAAATATATTAGTAAATTAACAAATGTCATTAAAATTCAATAAATAACGATTATTTATTAAAATTATGATAATTGTATCTATTATTATAATAATTATAATTATTATCTAATCATTGATTAGTAATAATTACTGTAATTCATTATGTCATAAGTATTATGACATAATTAATTATTAATTCACCAATATAATATTCACATGTAGTCACCTATTATTATAACTTGAATTTAAAATTGTTTATATTAAATTACATAGTTAAATAAATTAAAATATACAATATTATATACTTACACCATAAAATAATTTTCCATATTAAATAATATTTAAATAATTAAAATATGATATTTATTAAACAATATGATATATTATAATTATATTTATTTAACTATCTGTTAATTATAATTACATTATGCTTATTTAATATTATATTAATTATACAATATATAATAGAGTATATTATATGGTATATACATGTAGAGCTGCCTCCACACCAACTATATAGCAATATTATCTAGCAGATATTTCGCCACGGATATCCACAACAATTATTTTATTTAATAATATCATCTATTTAATTAATTTATAGTTAATATAACTATATAATATTATAATACAAATATAATGATATACTACAAAATACAATATATCATAATATATAATATAATATTTTAGATATATACACTTAATAATATTATTTTTTACAATATATCATAGAGTATATTATATAGTATATACATGTAGAGATGCCATCATACCAACTATATAGCAATATTATCTAGCAGATATTTCGCCACGGATATCCACAATAATGAATTTATTTTATATATATCATCTATTTAATTAATTTAATTTATAGTGAATATAACTATATAATATTATAATAACAATATAATGATATACTATAAATACAACATATCATAATAATATATAATATAATATTGTAGATATATACACTTAATAATATTATTTTCTATCACTAGCATATTTACAATAAAAGTACGTAATATTTTCAAATCCATTATCTGTTCTAAATAAAAAAAATTAGCCTATACACATTCTCGCTAATATCCGAAGAATATCGTGAAATATCTTCCAGATAATCTGACTACTTGTTGGTGTGAACTAGTTAAATAATAATAGTATATCTATACAATTATTATATTTGTATACACGTTATTACTCTTCCATTTATTAAATTATATCTTTTTAATGATATGTATATACACAATATAAATTATTTAACTCGCTAGACCAACTTTTATTTGGTCGAGGTACAGCCAAGTAAAATTAATTAACGGATCCACCAATGCACTCATATTTTTCTCGGTTGAATAAAGTTGAATAATGGAACACTCACAAAATATATAACAATATTTCGACACACCCATTATATAGGTGTAATTTTTTTAGATATGTACATATCAGATAATTTAGTAGTATGTTTTGTCGAGCGATTTAAATGAATTTAACTAAAAATGTATAAAAGTTTACAGGAGCTCTAAGATGCAAGCAAAAGCGTACCCTAACACTTTTCAAATAATTAAGTATAGATTTAAATAATTTCATTTGAATATTTTCAATTTTGTGAGACAGTACTGTGTCTTTAAAAGTAAATTTATTATAAACAATTCTATATTCAATTTCTTATATTTAAATACAATGCGTTCTACTTACAATAGGATATATAATATTATATATTATACATTATTATAATATATAATATTAATTTAGAATATATAAATATTTATATTTAAATGATTAATGGTATTGTTTTAGATATGTATATTAATTTAAAAGTTGTAAAGAAAATTATATTTAAATGATATACATGTTAGATGTGTATATTAAAATAAATTATATAAAATTTAAATATTATTATTTTAATATTGCACTATATAATTATTTAGGTATTGAATTCCTTAGATTCTATAGAAGTCGTGTTGGACAATTTTTTGCGAATAATAAGTTTTACTACAAAGAAATAGAATTAAAGGTTATTATTTATATTTATTATTATATTATAGGAGATCTATATTGAAAATTATCATAATAATTTCAATCATTAATATAATACTTGTTAACAAAATTATTATAATAACAAAAATAAATAACAGATAATAAAAATATACGTTATTATATACAATACTATATAGTTATAAATAAAATATTATATAATGGAAAGTAAAATATGATCAAAAAATAAATACACGGACATAAATATTTAATGAAGTTATATTTTTTAATTAATTATTGTAAACAAAATCTTTTTTTGTATTAAATGTTGGCATCGATATTCGTGATTTGATCATATTCAATATTATCCCATCTCTAGATTGTTCACCTGTTGTCATTTGAGAAACCTGGCTGACATCTTGAATAACATTACAAATCTAATTTGTATATGAATGAATTATAGATTATAGATCTATTTCCCAATTACCGAAACTAACTTAATATCAGAACACATACTTATTAAATAACTACTCATATCAATACTAATAAACTTTTTAATACATTCCAATAAAGATATAGAACATCACATAGTACTGAAACAGCACTACTATACGTTTATGATAATAGTATACACAATATTGACTGTAATACTCAGGTGCAAATATTATTATCGACTTATCTTCAGCATTTGATTCAATAGACTATGGCAATCCTATACAACATCTTAGCTTACTAAGCTATCAACCTACTGAAAGACTAGATTACAGACTGATCACCGAAAATCTGAATATAATCTACTTACCAAAAAAAACTACTACTATTTTGAGTCCCAATATTATAAAATTATGAAAATGTTTGCAGTTTATTTACTAATTTTGAAAATTATTGTATATAATTAACCAATTTTGCAAATTTCTGAATATTTTATGAAAATAATACGTGAAGTTTGTAAAATATTTTAAAATAATATACACAAATAATACGAAAATTACATGAAAAAATATTTGCAAATAATACTAAAAGTTTAATATTTTTGAAAATAACACAAAGTTTTCAATATATTTGAAAATAATACATCAAGTTTACAAAATATTTGTTATTTCAAAATATTTAATATTTATAAATTCGTTAATGATTTTCAAAAATTATACAAAAATAATTTGCAAATAATACCCAAAGTTTCAATATATTTAAAAAATAATACATCAAGTTTACAAAATATTTGAATATAATATAATATTATACAAATAATATAATATCCTTTATCCTTCGTAAATTCGTTATACACTTTAAATGTGTTTTCTTTATTCACAAGAATGATATAATTGTGTTCACATAAGCGACAGACTGTTTTAATGGTATCTCTTTTATTCTTTCATATCTAGAAAATCATACATTAATATAATAAATATATTAACGGTTTTACATTGTAAAATATAATGTTTATTGCAGTTAAATGCTTACATATTAAAAAAAGTCAGTTTTATATTATTTATTTATGATTAAGGACAAAAATATTAAATAGATACAATGTTATATCAAAGCCCATTGGTTATACTCTTAAAATTTATTTTAATTTACATAAATTGATATACATATTTTACATCTTTATTAACTGTTCTATATCTATTCAACAAAGAATAACTGAGTATAAGTCTACTAACACCAATTAATAAACCACTTTTTATAAAATACAGTAAAACTAAATTGTGTATCATTCAATTCAGAAAATATAAATATTTTATATACTACCATTTGTTTATATATAATTTTTTAAATGTATAACCATATATTTTATATTCTCCAGATTAGTTATTTTTTTTTGCAAATGTTGTTGAATCTTGACTATAGATTTATTAATCACTGAAAATGATGTGCAAAGCTTGCACAATGCAAACTTTGTAAATAATTTTACAATTCCTTGTATCCACAAAATTTGGGAAAATTTTGTAAATTATTTTCAAATTTTGAAAATTATACTTAATAAATTTTAAAATGTGGTTTACTTAAGTACCACAATGAACTCTTTCTGTATATATATATATATATATTTTTTTTTTCGGACAATGGTTAGTTAATAACCAGAGCCAATTATCCCATTTATTAGCGAAAACATATTAATAAAAATATGACGAAGTAGGCAAGGGAGAGGCCAGATAATTAAGGATATTACAATAATCCATTGCAGCAGTATTTGCGATAAATATTTAGACTGCCTGTCATGACACGAATACTGAGTAGCTTAATATCATGCTTCCTCAGGTCTAACGAATATAGGTCTTTAGACGTTAGGGATGAGGGTATACCACGCCAGTTCCAACAAGAGGCACTTAGTTTAGCCTGCTTTGCACCAGTAAGTTGTTTTGCGTAGGAGAGTATTTCAGGTTTGTTATAGTAGTCAGTTTTGTGTCGGTAATTAGTATCGGTATCTATTGTATCAGTTGAGATTTGCGTATCTATAATATAAACAATGTCATTTCGGTAAGCCAGTAAGTCAGGTTTGCGTAAGCCAAGTTGTGTTCGTATATGTGGTTCCAGTATAGTTGTAAATTTGTACTTATTAAGTAGAGTGATTAAAAGAGCGTTAACATAATTATGCCTGTGAATAATGTTATTATAATTAAATCTACAGGTCTGCATAATATGATTTAGGCAGTCATATTTATAATTACACCCTCGCCTTAAACAGTTTGTATTTAAACTTGGAAACATACGTTTACATCTGTAATGTGTATATAGTAGACCGTGCTTTAGCTTTACCATATCTACAAAATCGCGACCAGAAAACATCTTTATAGGAGAAGTTATCCAATTATTAATAAAAGGACTATGCGTGCCTAATTCTAAACCCTTGCCATCGACAGAATTAAATAAATATATTGAATGATATTTATTTATGGAGGTGTTATCAATAAACGTGTATTCATCGTATACTCGAGGTGTAGACCATTTTAGAATAACACTATCGGGAAGAGTTTGAATAATAGTGTCATCATTCCTTCTAATGGATGAAATCCTTTTTAGCCGCAGCACCGGTATTGCCAGAAAAAGACGAGTGATAGCTATCCCACCGACACTACTAGGTGCGTAGAATACACCGAGTGAAGTATCTGAAGGTAGTCGAAGCCAACGTCTGACGAACGCCCGAATACTTCTATCCATCGTTTTTAATGAATTTAAATAGACGTTAGAGAAAGTCAAGGTATGAAGCATACTTGGAATTAGATGATTTTTGAGCATAAACAATTTTTGTTGGGGTTTTAGAGTAGATTTAGATATTGCCAAGAGTTCCGATGTGAGGTCATCATTAATTGAATTATTTTTATTATCCAAAGCGCCTATGTTGATGCCAAGATATCTATAAGTTTCTTCTATATTTAGCGCTTTAATTGTAGAATTATCAATAGATATAAAACTATATGGGTTACATATCCATTGTTTTTTATTTGGGTTAATAATTATATTCAATGTAGCGCATTTTGATTTGTTAACGTTTAACCCACATTGAGCTAGTCTAAATAAAACAGTATCAACTTGATATTGCATCATTACATCATCTTTCGCAAATAAAACCAGATCATCTGCAAATGCCATATGGCTTATTGTACTATTTCCTTGTAAATTAATACTACCTGGCATATTATCAGTTACATAATCTATAATGGAGTTAAAAAGAGCGGGAGACATTGGGTCACCTTGTTTTACTCCACGATTGACTGGTATACTAGGTGATACTCCATTTTTATATTTTAATTGAGTTGAACAATCAGAATAAGTATGCATGATATAACTTGTATACATTTTAGGAGTCCCTACTCTTTCGGCTAATGCAACAATTGAGTTGTGAGATACCGTATCAAAAGCTTTAGAAACATCCAACAAACACATCTTTAATGGGCGTAATGCATTTTTATGTTGATATATAATAGATTTAAGTAAAAAGATATTCTCAGCAATACCATCACGTCGAACAAAAGCTTTTTGCCGTGGATTAAGACTAATTGTGTTTTCAATTCTGCGTGCCAACATTTTATGGAAAAGTCTACAGAATATCGATGACGTTGACGTATGATATTGGACCATAATGGGACGGCTCAGTACTGTGCTTAGTTTTAGGGATTAAAGTAGTTAGGCCTAATTTAAATGCGGAAGGTGCAGTCGATGATATGAGATAAATATTAAAGCGAGCTGTTATATTATTTAGACCAATTTTAGTTAAATCGCATTTTTTAAGACCATCTATTCCCGGGGCGCCGTCGTGTAATGTGCCGTAACATGACTTTACTTCGTTTATCGTAATTGGATGTATATATGCATTACTATTATTAACAAATAAGTGGTTGAATGGAATAGATGGCTTACTTATTAACTCACTCCAATATTTAAATTGTAAATCGATTGGCATTTCTTTAATTTCTTTTGTAATATCTTCGCCGTCGAAAATAGATTTAGCGAGCCTGGATCTATTTTTAGAATACATTTGTTGCGTTTTAGCAAATAATAAACACCTTTGTTTACGCTTAACATTTCTATTTGATTGCACGCCTATATTATCATTA
Organism: Osedax fenrisi; assembly: GCA_964019155.1. NCBI lineage: Eukaryota > Metazoa > Annelida > Polychaeta > Sabellida > Siboglinidae > Osedax > Osedax fenrisi. The sequence goes on along the minus strand of OZ025241.1, from coordinate 29,837,674 downwards.
CATTGTGTATTGTTAGAAATAATATTGTTACGTAATATTTTTGGTTTTTTTTTAGATTGAACTATAGATGAATTAATTAATTGTTCATAATCTAGGTCTATTAGATTTTGAATATTGTCGAAATTAAAATTCTGTATATGTAATTGTAAACTAGGTAATATGTATTTGCTAGGGTGTAAATCTAAGATATATTGTAAAATATTTGTTTTATTAGTTAAATCAATATTGTTTTGTGATCTAGGACCTGTAGATAAATCATAACAATAGCTATTCGAGACATTATAATTAATCGTTTCGCATGGTTGCGTGTCATTAATAGTGTTTATATGAATGTTGTTATTATGTAAAATGTTAGTTTGTATATTGTCAATGTAATCTGATAAATGTGGTGTATTGGGCAAAGTGTCGTTAGAGTCATAGTTAGTACTGTTAGTATCAGTAATGTTATCAGTATCGTATGTATCTTCAGTATCGTTATTGGGATTGTTAGTTAGTAGATTGTCTATGTGCAAAACAGGCTGTACAATATGATTTATATTAACGTATGTCTGGAGTGATCGAACCAGAGATTTGTACTTCGCAGATGACCGATGAGTTGTGATAGCCTGTAGAGACCTCTCAGTAAACTTCTCCGCTATCTCCTTATTGATTGGAAACCTCTTCGAGTCACTTTTTTTGGACAGTATATCAATTTCGATTAACGCAAGCTTTCTCGAGACGCCTTCAGACCAACGCTGTCTCGACTGGGACGTGATGTTGTTTACTATTGTATCTGTGTACTCAATATGGTATGCATGTGCATGCATACGTCGACGATGAATAGCAAGTCCACGAGTACCCTTGAACTGCTTACAACAGGTTATGCAATATCCTTCATTGGGTTGATCCATTAGGGCGTATAGAATCTATACGTAAAGTTGTATTAAACAAGGATCTAATTCAGCCAGTTAAGACTGTTATACAAAAACGGAATTAATGTATATGAATGTGAAACGCGACCGTTCACGGTGAATGACAGCGCACGAATGAATATATATATATATATATTATGTATCATATATATTCAGATGATATCATAATTATTCAACCTGAATATAACTCTACATTAACCCTTAAATAATTATATTAGAGAATTGCATAAATATATAACAGAGTAATTAAAATTACTTATTTTGAAATAAAAATAAAACTAAATTATTAAACAACACAAATATAAACTATAATTTCCATACAATAGTATATACATAGAAGTTATTTCAATACCCCACAAAATACAATTATATATTTAGAAGTAATAATTAATAATGAATTATTGATATAGCATATATTAATATCATTATTAAATCAAATACTACATAGACAAACATACATAGATTTATAGTGTAGGGGACGTGAGGGTGTTTTGGGCGATACAATTTAGCCCTCGCCAAAGTAGTCAGTACTCCGTGAATATTAAATATTAGTAGTTAAATTTTAGATTACGTATTAAAAAGATGTTAATATACTAGATAGCTATCTCGGATATGTATTTCATTATATCAAATTTATGTATTATCAATTCTAATAATACTAGTAAATATCAGTAAAATATGGTATATGAGGGGGTTTTGGGCGATAGTTCCGAATGTGTTAATAGGTGTCGCCCTATGTACTCAAACATTAAATTTGGCATTAAAATAAACTTTTTCGGATATTCATCATAATTCGATGACAAATATACAACACACGCAATATATAAAATATTATAATGATTTTATAATAATTTATATTACTTTGAACCTATTACGTTTTTGATATAGTTACGCGTGTATATGTTTACTAATCAAATAAATTATGAAATATAATAAATTAAATAAAGAATATTATGACTTGTATTTATGACAGAGCTTTATGAAGAGATATAAATGAATATATCAGAAATCTAGAACTCCGGTAAGAAATTAAATATATATATTTTTATATATTATATATCATATATGATATAATTTATATGTAATGTATGTATATATATATATATATATATATATATATATATCATTTATTAAATCACATTAATATGAAAGTTACATATCATGATATTAGTAGCAATTTATATTGTATATATGTAAGTATATTGCATATACATATGATATGTAACATATCATATAAATATTAAATATATTATATATTATATAAAATATATTATTATCAAAGTTATCATATTTAGGTAATGGCAGAGTATACGCTATTATCATTATAGAAGCAATGTTGCTTATCAATTACACCTTTATTAACATGATAAGTATCATTATAGATAATAGTAATAAATAAATAATAATGTTATACAATCAATTATACAATTAAAAAAATAAAATATTATATTTTATATTATATATTTAAGGGGACCAGCTACTTATAAACAGTATACATGTAAAAGATAGGGAAAATAGCATGTTTTAAAAATGTATAAACTCTTATAATATTAAAGTTTTTGTAATAATTTGTTAACAATCTTATTATAAACATATAGCTTTATCATATGGTTGAATATATTTTAATAATTATTAACATAAATAATATAAAAATGATTAATTATAAAAAAAAATAATTAATTAAGATATTTATCACAAATTATCACTAAATTTACAATTTATATAAATTTACATATATTATATATATAGAATAATTAATCATACTGTTCATTTATATATTATATATAATATTGTGAAAATTTGAAGAAAAAATATTCAATATTGAATAAGAAGAGACATTAATTGGAGATATACAAAATGCAAAATAATTATTCTGAGTAAATCAAGTTTCAAATATAATATATGAATATAAACAATATGATTATATAGGTACAAATAATATAATATAAACAAAATGAATAATGTAATGAACATAATTTAAACACCATTTTAAAGATAATATTTGAAATATTATAATTTTACATTAAAAAAAAATTTGAAATTCAATTTTTTTCCGAAAAAATCAATGGTATCTCGTCCCCTTAATATATAATAAATATTTTATTATATATTTTATTTTTTTATATTATATATGTAACCATTAAGTCATAATAGTATAACATAAATACATTATTAAATTATAATTAAAATCTAAGAAATACATCAAGCATTAAAATAACATAAACTAAAATATAATATAGAAGAAATAAGTAGGAGATAACCAACATTTAAAACTAAGAAACAAGAGAACAAAATAAATAAGTATTCAAATACAATATAGGTTAACAATTTCGAATGTAAATACATAAAAATATACACACTCGCACACACATATATACATATACATATACACATACACATACCCATATACATATAACTATATACATATACATATACATACATACACATATATACACATACTTATATTTAAATTAATTTGATAATTCACATTTTACTAAAGTAATTTATTTAATGTAAACAAATGTAAAAATAAAATAAAAGCTAACAAAATCATAAAATTATATACAATAATTTTTATAATTTCAGTTTGTTATAGTGTCATAATTTTATATAAATACAGTATTTTTTATAATGTCAAATAAATATAATACAAATTTAAATAATATATTAAAATATATTTTCCTGTTAATAGAATAAGTATAATATATATTAATTTTAAGATTTTTACAAAATAATGATAAGGAATGGGACTTTCTTATATCTATACTTAAAGCATTCCAAAGTTGTTGTCTGAGTGTAAGTAATTACTTAAGGTATTATTCATATAATTATATTTAAAATAAGGTTGAATTAAATCACATTAACTCCAGTTATTAAATATTTTTTAGACGTCAATTTAAAATGATTTAAAATAATAGAATGGCACAATTTATACATATAAATGATAGTCTTGTACTTATAAGTATCATAAAGATAATGTTATATTTTCCATTATTTTTCCATTTTAAATAGAGAAACAAAATCATTTGGTTTATTATATATACCTAACAATTATTTTTAAAATCATTTTTTGAATTAAATAAATTATATTTAAGTTTGATACATAACGATGCCCCCATATTTCTATACAGTAAATTAAATATGGATAAAATAAAGCATAGTATAGTTTTATCATGGCAGATATTTAACAGATATTTAACAAAAACTATTCACAAAGTATGAAACATTTTTTTTATTAATATAATTTTCAATAATTTATTTTTAAGATAACCTAAATGACATTTCCAATTTAAACAAGTATCCAGATTTATTCCAAGAAAATATGTAGAAGTTAGCTGAGATAAAAGTGTATAATCTATACATATATTAAATATTATATCATTTTTAAATATATACAATGCGTTTTATCTATATTTATGGATACTTTATTAAGTTTATACCATAGAAAAATGTCATCACATGCTGATTATAATTTATAATTGTTAGATTATTAAGTAATTTATATGTAATAATTATATTAGTATCATCAACAAATAATATGTATTTATTTTTTGGAGAACATAATATCATATAATTAATAAATATAGAAAAAAGTAATTGTCCTAGAATAGAATATTGGGGTACACCATAAAAACTATTATATATATATATATATTTATACAAATATTAATTTATGATAATATATTGTGCATATTTATATAATAATAATAATTTAATTTTAAATTTCCTATAGTTAACTCAGCTCAGCTCAGAGAACATTATTAAGGTGGACAATTTGAGTCGTTCCAGTAGAAATGGTTTTTATTTATTACACATCCAATATTGATTACTATTATATATATATATATATATATATATATATATATATATAATATATATTAATTTAATTATGTATACAAATATGTATTCTGATATTAAAATTCATTGAATATAGATTTAATTATACATATTTTTTTGTAGAATACCATTTTTATATAAATAACTGATTTATAAAGAATGTGACATGTATTAATTTGATACATTTAAAATGAATAGAAATAATTAAATTATATATATTTATATTTTATAACAAATATATTTAACATTTATTCAACAGTTTCTTAAAATATACAATATATATTTGTATATATTTATATATTTGAAATTAATAATTTGTATTAAATTATTATTCTATGATAAAAATTTCCTATAGTTATAATCAAGTCTTATCAAATCGATTCAGAAAACATCCACCTGGGCTAATCTATGAGATTCTCATAAAAATGGTTTGAATTTAAAATATTAAAATATTAAATTCATTAAATATGCATATATATTATATACAATGTATATTATACATATATTATGATATTAAAATACATTTAATTATAATTTAATTATATTTATTTTTTTTATAAATAATTCATTGATAAATAATGTAATTACTTTGATGAATTTAACATGAATAGAAATAATTTAATTATATATTTACTAGCATAAATCATATATTATAATATTACTCTGTAGTTTAATAACAATTTAATTATAATATATAAATGCATTTATTTATAATAAAAAATATATTTGATAAAATTATTTCTCAAAATATAAAATATATATATATATATATAAATTTGAATTACATTATTAGTCTATGTCTATATAATGTGTGCATATATACATATATGTTATATGTAACTATAGTTATATACTAATAATGATTTAATTTTCTACAGTTAGCTCGGTTCAGAGATCATCAACCTGTATTGCAGACCCTCCAGGTGGGCTAATTCATGTTCCTCTTGTTAACATGGTTTTTACTTACTTATGCAATATTAAGATTAAAATATATTATATGTATTTAAAATATTAATATGTATCTGGTATACATTTAATTTAAATTTATGTATTTAAATACTTTAATAATAAATTATAAATAAATTATTTATACATAATATGAAATATGGGTAAATTTTATACATTTTATTAATTTAACATGAATAGAAATAATTAAATTATATATTTACTAGCATAAATCATATATTATAATATACATGTAGTTTAATAACAATTTAATTATAATATATAAATGCTTTCATTTATAAAAAAAAATATATTTGATAAAATTATTTCTCAAAATATACAATATACATATATAAATTTAAATTAAATTATTATTCTATCTATATAGTGTGTGCATATATACATATAACTATATTTATATAATATTAATGATTTAATTTAATTTTACAGTAAAATCGGTTCAGAGAACATCAACCTGCATTGCAGATCCTGCAGGTGGGCTAATTCATGTTCCTTTGTTAACATGGTTTTTACTTACTTATGCAATATTAAGATTAAAATATATTATATTTATTTAAAATATAAATATGTAATCTGATATACATTTAATTTAAATGTATATATTTAAATACTTTAATAATTAATTATAAATATATATATATTTACCTATTGGTAAATTTTATAAATTTTAAAATTTTTACATTAATAGAAATAATCAAATTATGCACCTAAATAAATATATTTTAACAAATAATTTCTAAAAATGTATTATGAATATATTTAAAATTAATATTGTTACTAAATAATTATTATATTATAATAATGTTTAAACATTTATATAATAATAATGTTAATTTCCTATAGTTAATTCAAACCGATTCAGAGAAGATCAATCTGGGCTAGTCTATGAGATTCTCATAAAAATGGTTTTACTTAACATATTTCACTTTCAATATTCAAATATGTTAAATTTATTAAATATACAAATATCTATTATTTATTTATTAGTATAAATCATATTATGTATATATTATATATATATATATATATATATATATATATATATATATAATATGAATATAATTGAATTACATTTTAATTTTATATAAATATATATAATAGGTATGTAAAATATGTGTAATAAAATTAATTCTCAAAATGTAAAAAAAATATTTGTAAAATTATTATAGAATAAGTATATATTAATTTAATATTATCAGATAATATATATTCATATTATTAAAATTAAACTCATATTAATATATACATTTATTGTTATTTTAATATAACTATTATATTATAACTAATTAATTCTCTATTAGGTAAAAGAAAGGATTATACAGTTGTTATCAAAGATCTCAGTATAAGCTAAATGTGGAAGATAAATAAATACTATATCTAAAAAATGTATATATATAATAATTAAAAATAAAATAAAATGTTATATAATTGAATATTACTATGAAATCATATCTTACTATGAAGTCATCTGTTTAATTTAAACTATGATAAATATAGTTACTATATATAGTACCATGCATTATGCATGATACACATTAAATTAAATTTGTGAATTTAAATAAATTTATAAAAAAAATTACATTTATTTTATTAATATGATAATCAATATAATTATATCTGAATAAATCACTCATATTTTATTATATCATTTACATGAACATGGGATATTAATTATAATTATATTTTAATAAATAATTCATATATATGTATATTTTAGTATTTATGAAATATTTATAAATCAATTCATTTATTTTATTAATATGATAATCAATATAATTATATCTGAATAAATCACTCATATTTTATTATATCATTTACATGAACATGGGATATTAATTATAATTATATTTTAATAAATAATTCATATATATGTATATTTTAGTATTTATGAAATATTTATAAATCAATTCATTTTATATATGGCTTTATTTTTATTACATACAAATAATTGTTTTTTTTAATTCACTGTTAATATTGAAAGAATGTATTAATTTATAATTAACTAGTTTACATAAAAAATTAATTATTATTAATTATACAAATTGTATGTAGACTATAGTTTACATATAGTCTAGACTATTTATATTCTAGAATATATTGTAATACTATTTAATAAATTATATATGAAATTACTATTTAATAAATAAAATTATATTTTAATAAATCACTTGTTAATTATATGTTATATGTTAATGTATATTAATGTATATTATTTATGAAATATTTCAAAATCATTAATAATTCATATATATGTATATTTTAGTATTTATGAAATATTTATAAATCAATTCATTTATTTTATTAATATGATAATCAATATAATTATATCTGAATAAATCACTCATATTTTATTATATCATTTACATGAACATGGGATATTAATTATAATTATATTTTAATAAATAATTCATATATATGTATATTTTAGTATTTATGAAATATTTATAAATCAATTCATTTTATATATGGCTTTATTTTTATTACATACAAATAATTGTTTTTTTTAATTCACTGTTAATATTGAAAGAATGTATTAATTTATAATTAACTAGTTTACATAAAAAATTAATTATTATTAATTATACAAATTGTATGTAGACTATAGTTTACATATAGTCTAGACTATTTATATTCTAGAATATATTGTAATACTATTTAATAAATTATATATGAAATTACTATTTAATAAATAAAATTATATTTTAATAAATCACTTGTTAATTATATGTTATATGTTAATGTATATTAATGTATATTATTTATGAAATATTTCAAAATCAATTAATGATATACTATTCCAGTATATATGAATGTATTATTAAATAAATACTAGAAAAATAGTTAATATATTAATTTATAATTTAAGAACAATTTATAAAGCTATTTTTGTAATCTTATTGTAAAAATTATATATTATTTTAATGTATTATGAAATAACTGTATATATATATATATAAATAGTTAATATATTAATGTATAACTATATGATAACTATAAAAATAGAATTACTATTAATAAATAATATATGTTATATATATATATACATAAATAATTACAAATCATTAATCATCTGGTAAACAGTGTAAAATATAACATAATTATACTTTTCCATTATAAATATACTTATATAATGTGGGCTAATCTATGTATAATATACAGTTTCACTAAATTCAACATATATGACTAGATTATGAGTAATTTATTATAATTTTGTTAGATATAATCATAATATTTTTTTAAATAATAATTATATTTATTATGTATTTTATGTTGTATAATATACAAACCTACCAGTTGCATTTAGATTGATTTGTAGTTATAATTATAGTTACATGTATTTTTAAATAAAATAATAATAATTAAATATATATAATTAATAATATCTATAGAATATTTTATTATTTATAATTTCACAAATTAATTATATTTTATGAAAATAAATAATGATCATGTATATTCATGCTGTCCTATATATTACTGAATAATCATATATATATATATATATATATATATATTATGATAAACAGATTTAATATTTAGATAATTCCGATTACTAAATAATCAATATATACTATATATACAGTCAATTCATGCTTAATCAGACCAACAAGGAACAAAAAAGTTTATGAGATATCTAATTATTCTTTAATCTATTTACATAGAATTAAACTAGAATCTATAAATAATTCCGAGTTAGCGGTAATTTATGTGTTTAATGTTTTATGTTTTACAATTAGGTTATTTAAAATAGGGACATTAATATGTTCATGATATCATATATGTTATATACAAAACCAATAACCTATTAGATAATATGTATTATATATTTATTACAAATGTATCTCAAAGACATCATTATTAAACACATTTACATATATAAATATACCTAATGTAATTATAAGTATACCATAAATATATATATATATATATAAAACATACAAATAAGTATATATAAATAAGATATATATAAATTATATATTATAATTTTATATTATATATATATATTTTTATATTATATTATATTTATATATATATATATATCTATCTATTATTTTTTTTTTTTTTTTTATTTGGTGGAGTCCTTTCATCCCATCCAGGAACTTAGATGAAGTTTTCACTTATAACCATATATGGCTCTAATGTCCCTTCGAAGCCGCTCTCATGTTAAGGCATCCATGGTTTTAACGAGAGCCGATCATGATCGGAAATCATAAATGCATTTATTTATACACAATTATATAAGATCACTTCTAAATAATATTTTAAGACCCATTTTATAAAATTAATTAATGGTCCGGACGAGGCTCGAACCCGTGTCCTACTGCTTGTGTGTCCGACGCCTTAGCCACTGAACCACACAGGCAGTTATATAAAAGAAAGTCTATTTAATTATATATATATACTAGCCGTACCCGACCCGGCGTTGCTCGGTTTTGATTATTTTCCTATATATTATTTATTAATTATAGCTGTTCCTAATTCTGCATTGCTAAATATTTATATTTAATTTTTTCCTAACTATTATTTATATACAATGAAATAAATGTTAGCTGAAAAATGTAGAAAATATTTTAATATTTAAAAAATTAGTAGAAAAATATTTTAAAAAATATATTAAAGACATATTACAACAAATATTTCAAATATTACAAAATATGTTTTAAAAAAATGTCTAAAACAAAAACCCAAACCATCCCGACCCGCCGTTGCTAGGTTTTTGATTGTTTTCATATATATTATTTATTAATTATAACTATTCCTGATTTTAAATTGCTTGCCGTACTCAACCCGATGTTGCTCGGTTTTTGATTATTTTCCTATCAATTATTAATTATAGCTATTCCTGATTCGACATTTCTAGTATATACAATTAAATAAAGTTTATCTAAAATACAAACAAATGTAGAAATATATTTTTTTAATATTTCAAAAATTAGTGAACAAATATTTCATAAAATATATTAAATAATACAACAAATATTTCAAATATTACAAAATATGTTGAAAACCCAAACCCAAACCGATGTTGCTTGGTTTTTTATTATTTGCCTATCTATCATTTAATAATTATAACTATTCCTGATTTGGAATTGCTTGTCGTAACCAACCCTGCTTTACTCATTTTTGATAGTTTGCCCATCAACTATTAATTAATTATGGCTATTCATGATTTTGCCTTTCTAGTATAAACAATATCATAAATCTTTGCTAAAATACAAACAAATTTTGACAAATATTAGTTTTTAATATCTCAAAAAATATTTCAAAAGATACAACAAATATTTACAATATTACAAAATATGACTTAAAAAATGTCGAAAACCAAACCAAAACCGTACCCTGCATTACCCGGTTTTTGATTTTTTGCCTATCTATTATAATAAATAATAAATAATAAATAATTATTTATTAATTATAGCTATTCCTGATTCTGCATTGCTAGTATACAACAAATATTACAAAATATTTATTTTTTAAATGTTCTAAAAATATTAAAAAAAATATAATATTTATATAATTTATATAATTATTATATAATTATAATCTTTTAATTATATCTTAATATAATAATATTTCACCATTTAGTGAAAAATATAATAAATATAAAAAATAATATTTTTTTAAATATTACAAAATATATTTAAAAAAAATCAATTATAAAAAAATCAATGATAGGCTATAATATATAGCTATTCATGATTATGCTAAAATATATAATTGCTAAAAAATATAACAAATATTTAAAATATAACAAAATATGTCGAAATCTCAAACCTAAACCCAAATCCAAACAGTACTCGACTCGACATTTATCGGTTTTTGATTGTTTGCCTATTTATTATTTATTAATTAGAGCTATTCCTGGTCCTACATTTCTAGTATATACAATTAAATAAAATTAAACATATGTAGAAACATATTTGTTTTAATATTTAAAAAATTAGATAACAAATATTTCAAAAAATACAACAGATATTTCAAATATTCCAAAATATGTTGAAAACCTAAACCCAAACAGTTCCAAATCGGCGTTGCTCGGTTTTTTATTATTTGCCTATCTATCATTTATTAATTATAACTATTCCTGATTTGGAATTTCTTGCCGTACCCAACTTTGCTTTACTCGTGGTTTAATAGCTTACCTATCTATTATTTATTATTTATGGCTATTCATGATTCTGCTTTTCATATACAATAACATAAATTGTTGCTAAAATTCAAACAAATTTATACAAATATTAATATCTCAAAAATTAGTGGAAAAATATTTCAAAAATATTTCAAATAATATTTTAAAAAATACAACACATATTTCCAATATTACAAAATATTACTTAATAAATATCGAAAACCCAAACCGCACCCTGCGTTGATCGATTTTTGATTGTTTGCCTATCTATTATTTATTAATTATAGCTATTCCTGATTCTGTATTCCTAGTATACAACAAATATTTCCAAATATTACAAAATATATTTTTTATAAATATTCTACAAATATTTTAAAAAGTATAATATTTATATCTTATAATATTTATATATTTATTATATAATTATAATATTTTAATTATATCTTAAAATAATAATATTTCAACGAATAGTTGAAAAATACAAAAAATATAAATAATATTACAAAATATATTTTTAAAAAATTTCAAAAAAATGTTTAAAATAATTCAAAAAATTTCAAAAATATTTCAAAAAATGTCAAAAATATTTCAAAAATATTTCAAAAAATTTCCAAAATTTCCAAAAATTTCAAAAAAAAATCAAAAAAAATTCAAAAAAATAGTTCGAAAAAATGTAAAAAAAATATTTCAAAAATGCGACGCCGAAGATTTTGGACGACAAAAAATCATTTTAATGGCAAAAAGTCAATTTTTCAGGTTTTTCTGGGGTACGCGGTATGAAATTCAAAAAATTTTCCGGACCAAGACCATACTGTTGCAAATTTATTAAGATCGGGTATAAAATATTTTCGCGACGTACCCCGGTTCTCGAGTTACCTCACCAGATACACACACACACACACATATATATATATATATATAATTAAATAGACTTTCTTTTATATAATAGATATATATATATATATATATTTATATGTGTGTATCTGGTGAGGTAACTCGAGAACCGGGGTACGTCGCGAAAATCTGTTATACCCGATCTTAATAAATTTGCAACAGTATGGTCTTGGTCCGGAAAATTTTTTGAATTTTTTACCGCGTACCCCAGAAAAACCTGAAAAATAGACTTTTTGCCATTAAAATGATTTTTTGTCATCCAAAATCTTCGGCGTCGCTTTTTTGAAATATTTTTTTGAATTTTTTCGAAGTATTTTTTTGAAATTTTTTTGAATTTTTTTTGAAATTTTTTGAATTTTTTTTGAAATTTTTTGATATATTTTTGAAATTTTTTGAAATAATTTGAAACATTTTTTTGAAATATTTTTAAACATTTTTTTGAAATATTTGTAAACATTTTTGTGGACATTTTTTTGAAATTTTTTTAAAATATATTTTGTAATATTATCTATATTTTTTTTATTTTTTAAAATATTATTTGAAATATTTTTCAACTAATCGTTGTTATATTATTATTTATATATAATATAAGATATAATTAAAATATTATAATTATATAATAAATATATAAATATTATAAGATATAAATATTATACTTTTTAAAATATTTGTAGAACATTTATAAAAAATATTTTTGTAATATTTGGAAATATTTATTATATACTAGCAGAAATACTACCATAATCAGGAATAGCTATAATTAATAAATAATAGATAGGCAAAAACAATCAAAAATCAAAAATCGAACAGCGAAGGGTGCGGTTTGGGTTTTCGAAATGTGTTAAGTAATATTTTGTAATATTGGAAATATGTTTTTATTTTTTTTAATATTTTTTTAATATTTTTCCACTAATTTTTGAGATACTAAAAACGAATATTTGTCTAAATTTGTTTGAAATTTTTGTATGGAAAATTTATGTTATTGTATATGAAAAGCAGAATCATGAATAGCCATAATTAATAAATAATAGATAGGTAAACTATCAAACAAGAAGTAAAGCAAAGTTGGGTACAGCAACAAATTATAAATCAGGAATAGTTATAATTAATAAATGATAGATAGGCAAATAATAAAAAACCGAGCAACGCCGATTTGGAACTGTTTGGGTTTAGGTTTTCAACATATTTTGGAATATTTGAAATATCTGTTGTATTTTTTAAAATATTTTTTCACTAATTTTTTAAATATTAAAAAATATATGTTTCCACATTTGTTTGTATTTTAGATAAACTTTATTTAATTGTATATACTAGAAATGTAGGATCAGGAATAGCTCTAATTAATAAATAATAAATAGGCAAACAATCAAAAACCGATAAATATCGAGTCGGGTACTGTTTGGATTTGGGTTTAGGTTTGAGTTTTCGACATTTTTTTAAAACATATTTTGTAATATTTTAAATATTTTTTGTTTTTTTTATTATTTAATATGTTAGCATAATCATGAATAGCTATAAATTATAGCCTATAATTAATACAAATAAATAGGCAAATAATCAAAAACTTAGCAACGCCGGTTCGGGTATGGATACTATATGTTGAAATATTTTTTATATTTAAAAAAATATTTGTAGACACTTTTTAAAATATATTTTATAATATTTTAAATTATTTTTTGTATTTTTTTACAAAATTTTTTTACAAAATATTTTACGAATAAATCTTAAAAACTAACAACGCTATAGCGTATGATCTATAGATCTGCATCTGATACACTTATAATTATTAAATATTAGTTAGAAACAAAATTAAATATTAGCTATACATAATTAGGAATAGCTATAATTAATAATTTATAGGAAAATAATCAAAAACCGAGCAACGTCTGGTCGAGATGGTTTGGGTTTTGGTTTTAGACATTTTTTTAAAAAATATTTTGTTATATTTGAAATATTTGTTGTATATTTTTAAATTTTATATTTTGTATTTTTTTAATATATTTTTTGAAATATTTTTCCACAAATTTTTTAAATATTAAAATATTTTTCTACTTCTGTTTGTAGGTCAGCTAACATTTATTTTATTGTATATAAATAATAGTTAGGAAAAAATTAAAATTAAAGATTAGCTATGCATAATCGATCAACGCAGGGTGCGGTTTGGGTTTTCGACATTTATTAAGTAATATTTTGTAATATTGGAAATATGTGTTGTATTTTTTTAAATATTTTTTGAAATATTTTTAAAATATTTTTCCACTAATTTTTGAGATATTAAAAACGAATATTTGTCTAAATTTGTTTGAATTTTAGCACAAATTTATATTATTATATATGAAAGACAGAATCATGAATAGCCATAATTAATAAATAATAGATAGGCAAACTATCAAACAACGAGTAAAGCAGAGTTGGGTACGGCAAGAAATTCCAAAGAGGTATAGTTATAATTAATAAATGATAGATAGGTAAATAATAAAAAACCGGTCAATTTGGAACGGTTTGGGTTTAGGTTTTCAACATATTTTGTAATATTTGAAATATTTGTTGTATTATTTAATATATTTTTTGAAATATTTTTCCACGAATTTTTTAAATATTAAAATATTTTTCTACATTTGTTTGTATGTCAGCTAACATTTATTTTATTGTATAAATAATAGTTAGGAAAAAATTAAATATAAATATTTAGCAATGCAGAATTAGTAATAGGTATAATTAATAAATAATAATTGGCAAACAATCAAAAACCGAGCAACGCCAGGACAGGTACGGTTTGGGTTTAGGTTTTCGACATCTTTTTAAAACATATTTTGTATTATTTGAAATATTTGTTGTATTTTGTAATATATTGTTTAAAATATTTGTTACCTAATTTTTTAAATATTAAAAAAAATATTACATTAGTTTGTATTTTAGATAAACTTTATTTATATAATTAATATACAATGTTAATTGTATATTAATTAATTATATATACTATATTTACATTTTTTATATTTTTACATTTTTACAATTGTATATACTATACATTTAGAATCAGGAATAGCTCTAATTAATAAATAATAAATAGGCAAACAATCAAAAACTGATAAATGTCGGTATGGTTTGGGTTTGGGTTTAGGTTTGAGTTTTCGAAAAATTTTTAAAACATATTTTGTAATATTTGAAATATTTGTTGTATTTGTTAGCAATATTTTGGCATAATGAGAAATAGCTATAATTAATAAAAATAAATAGGCAAACAATCAAAAACTTATCAACGCCGGGACGGGTACGGCTACTAATATGTTGAAATATTGTTTATATTTTTAAAAATATATATTTTGTATTTTTTTAAATTATTTTTTGTATTTTTACAAAATATTTTATGATTAAATCATAAAAACGAACAACTCTAGATCTACATCGGATACAGAATTATTAAATATTAGTTAGAAACAAAATTAAAGATTTGCTATGCATAATTAGGAATAGCTATAATTAATAATTGATAGGCAAATAATCAAAAACGGAATTTAAAATCAGGAATAGTTATAATTAATAAATAATAGATATGAAAACAATCAAAAACCTAAAGACGGCGGGTCGGGATGGTTTGGGTTTAGGTTTTAGACATTTTTTTAAAACATATTTTGTAATATTTTAAATATTTGTTGTATTCTTTAATATATTTTTTGAAATATTTTTCCACTAATTTTTTAAATATAAAAATATTTTTCTACATTTGTTTGTATGTCAGTTAACATTTATTTTATTGTATATAAAAAATAGTTAGGAAAAAATTAAATATAAATATTTAGCAATGCAGAATTAGGAACAGCTATGATTAATAAATAATAGATAGGAAAATAATCAAAACCGAGCAACGCCGGGTCGGGTACGTTTTGGGTTTAGGTTTTCGACATCTATTTAAAACATATTTTGTAATATTCGAAATATTTATTATATTTTTTAATATATTTTTTGAAATATTTTTCTACTAATTTTTTAAATATTAAAATATTTTTCATAATTTGTTTGTATTTCAGCTAACATTTATTTAATTGTATATATATAACTATGAATAATCAGGAACAGCTATAATTAATAAATAATAGATAGGCAAAAAATCAAAAACCGAGCATCGCCGGGTCGGGTACGGTTTGGGTTTAAGTTTGGGTTTTAGACATTTTTTAAAACATATTTTGTAATATTTGTAATATTTTTTTTATTTTTTAATATATTTCCACTAATTTGTTAGATATTAAACACATATTTTTCTATATTTTATTGATATTTTAACTAACATTTATTTTATTGTATATATAGAAATGTAGAATCAGGAATAGCTATAATTAATAAATACTAGATAATATGAAAATAATCAAAAACCGACCAACGCCGGGTCGGGTACGGCTAGTATATATATATAAGATATACATTATAATTTTATCTAATATTTGCCCAATCTATATAGTATAATTAATACAATTTATTAATTGTATAGTATGCAATGTATATCATCTTACACCATTCAATGGAACGACCGCAATTTGTATATTATTTAGAGGATTTAATTATGCAAATTTTTGATCGTTGATTGGTCGATTCATCGCCCAAAACCCCCTCATGATATCGACCAAAATACCCTCATAGCATATAGTATTGTTATGTTATCTTTATTCAATTATATAATTAATATTTTTGATTAATTTTTATTTCATTTTATGTAGAATATTGAGTAGTTTAATATTATAAAAAAAATTATCATAAAAATGTTATTAATTGTGTTGTAATTTACCATTAACTCTCCGCTATTTATTACAATAATATAGCAGAAAATGCACTTTTTACATAATCGATAATATTATTCAATATATTTAATTTTTCTTAAATTTTTCTTAAAATATTAGGTGACATTAACATTATACACAGTTCGTTAATGTAAAATATTTTCATATCTATTACCGTTGTGGTTATATTGCCATCGACCAAAACCCCCTCATCGCCCAAAACCCCCTCACGTCCCCTACTAGTTTATTGTAAAATACAAATCTATGACTAAATACTTTCAAATTCTTTACTTTTTTCAAGACTCGACTACTGATTTGACTCAGTTTTTTTCTCTGAAAACTCGGGTAACTAGACGTGATTTATGATTCGGCGTCAACTTGATTCAAGATTCAACGCTTCTTATTACCTTAAATGAATAACAACTCTACCAACCGTATTATTAATATATTATTAAACTATTTTATATAAATGTAAATAATAAATATTCTTAATAAATTTACAAATGTATCCTATACAAAATTTAACCAATAGATATAAAATTCAAACTTTAATTATAAATATTATACGTAAGATACTTTACAAAAAGTATCCATCATTTTAACTGATCAAAGTACTATCAATAAAAAACTATTAAAGGAAGGTTAGGAATTCAAATTTAAATAACTTGATACTATCTGATGAAGATACATCCATTAGGTTATATATACATTATAATATGTGTAATATATGGTATTCAGATAAAGTCCTTAGATAATTTCATCACAAAATGTCCTGGAATAATGTCGTGAGATAATATCCTGAAATAATATAATGAGATAATATCCTGAGATAATGTGTTGAGATAATATCCTGAGATTATATCCTGAGATAATGTCTTGAGATAATATCCTGAGATAATGTCTTGAGATAATGTATTGAGATAATATCCTGATATAATATCCTGAGATAATATCTTGAGATAATGTCCTGAGATATGGTAACCAGAGAGTAAACGGTACACGTATGAAATTTATAGGATACCTAGAAATAGAAATAAATTGCAATAAAATGATAGGAATGTTCTCGAATTTAATTGTTAATTCTCCTAATGGTGGCTCCAGGAATTTATCAAGGAAGGGTGTACATTTAAATTAGAAATTAGAATAAAACGGAATGGGGGGCCCCGATTGGGGGCATGTTCCCTTTCCCCAGCCCTTTATTTTATTAAAGTATATTTACTTATATTGCAGATCGATAGATAATTTATAATATTAGAGGGAGTACAGTCCTTCTATAAGAACACTTTATATATTCACGTTACTATTGTATATTACAGTTTTGAGAGATTATTTATGATTTATTAACCCCAAAGATTTTGCGAAGCAAAGATATAACACTCCCTATGCATGCAACGTAATTTAGTAATATCCCCAACCGCTGCTAGCAGTAGTATCGAAATCACTGAAATAGATTTAGGTTCGGCTCTGTTTGCATACAACAATGTTTTCATTGCTCTATTAAATTACATGCAATATAAATTAACTTTTACTTACTAAATATATACTTATAGCATTTAAAACATAAATATCATATTTGTTTGTTATATATTAGTAATGAACACTTAGTTTTCATCATATAAATATTAATTTAAAGCATATTATTTAACATTTTAAAAGTGTATAGTTAAATACGAATTTACATTATAAACAACGCATAGTTCCTAAAAGTAACCCGCTATAGGTGGTACCAGGGTATTTTGTATACAAATTCAAATTACACGATTTCGCGTAAGTGTTATATCTTTCCTTCGGAAAATCTTTGTTAACCCTCTGTATCCCATAAGGCATTAATCACACTTTAGTTTAATAATTTAATGATTTTTCAAAAATTAACTTTCAATTTAATTCAATAGTATATATATATATATATATATATATATATATACACCTGATGTATTTTATATCAATAATTGAAAACGAAATATACTGAGCATAACAATATATAATCCGCGAAAACTACACCTAGTAAATCCCAAATCCCATAGTAATAGCAAATACCAGGCTTGTTAGGTAAATGCTATGTCGTACGACTAATTAAAAGTTAGCATTGAAGATAAACAGGGGAATAAACAATGTACTAGATATAACATAGCGTAGCCGACAAGCTCAGCGTTATTACCCCAGAAAACAGTAATAGCAGCATAACAGCATAATTAATAGCCCCACATATTTACATTAATGTATAATTAAGTATAATAGCACAATTGTGCTATTATACTGCTATTAATTTGCCATTACATTTCTATTATGCCGTTATTTATTTGTCATGCTATTATGTTGTATTTTAATGTCTAATATAATAGACAAATTAATGGAAGCATAATAGACAATTAACGGCAACATAATAGCAGCATAATAGCACAATGTAAACATGTGAGGCTATTAAATATGCTGTTATACTGCTATTATGAAGCTATTACTATTAGCTGGGACGCTACATATCGTTTAACAACGTAGGACCTACATTGTTTAATAACAATAGTATTTTTATAGTATTTATCGAATTCGATTGCTTAGCGAAAAATATGTTTGCTAGTGTTCAATAACTGCAGTTATTATGATAGCTACATATCCAGCTAACAGTAATAGCCTTAAATATTTACATCGTGATATTATGTTAAAGAACATTTTACATATAAGAGAATATCATTCAACTAACTGATAACTGATATATGTTGATAGTAAACATTACATGGAGTGTGTCGATTTTATTGATTAGCCGCATACATATGTATGCGGCTCTATATAGATGTATAGTTTACCTATAGGTAGGTAAACTAGGTAACATATAAATCTATGGCCGTATACGTCGTATAGGTGAATCACTACGCGGTGATCCCACGTGATCCAGCCGTTACGTAATATACCACCCGTGTAGTGACGTAACGATAGCGCGGTGGTAATACTCGGCCGGAAGTCACGTGCGCAGGGTTAATTGCTTTCGGGGCGTTCACGCACGCACGGGCGAGCTATTCGCGTTCAATTTACGAAGCGGCGTTAAAGCCAGTCACCGCGCTGACCGGTGGAACACCTCTAGTCGCCGCCGGCTTAATTAGAACCGAGAGATTACGTAACAATACTTGTTATGTTAGGCGTCTTTACCGCGCCGCGCCCATTGTGCGGCACACCAGTGCGGTGTTACGCGTAATAAACGAATATAAACAAGAGTTACTACCGGCAGCGCCACCGCGCGGCGCGATTAATCCTCGGTTCGAGGCACGGAGCTAGAGAGAAATAGCTAGAAACAAAGCTTTCTCTCTAGCTCTATGGTTCGAGGTGCCGCTCGCTGATTGGTCGACGTCGTGCGTAGCGTTTGACCAGCGGCGCCTAGGTGGGTAGGTGTGACTATAGTTGTGTCACGAGGTATTGACACCGACGCCAGTGCTGACCTCTAGTGTGTAGCGGTCACTCTCTGTATAGCGACGGGTGTTGGCTGGCAGCGGTTCGATATCACCGAATTAAGAATAATTACGAATCGCTAATATTATAAAGTTTAATTTCGTTTTCGAAACAGTTTCGCGATAGCGAATTCTCTCATCGGAATAACGCGAGTTAAACGTTCGCACGTTAAATACGACTAGTTATAAACGCCCTGGTCCGCCGAAGTTACCTACTAAACAGTTACCCCGCGGTATTCAATCGGTACCTCCCTTACTACCCGAATACACTACAGTACAGTATATTATACATATAGTAGCTATATCTAGTGTATACACGCCATTCTCTTCGTGATGTAATACCGCTGCATTCGTGACGTCACCAACACCACCACCACCGACGTAACAAGATGCCAGACCGCAACGTGTGGAGCTCGTACAAGTACCACCTCTACGAGACCAACAGACCATACGGTAATCCCTATCGAGACGTGCTCTACTCGAGACCCAGATCGGTGCTAGACGTTAGTAGACGGCGCCACATAACGGTGATTACGTCATCGCGTGTTGCGTCATCGCGCACACTTTAACACACTATAGTGCGTATCCAACACTATATATACACACATTAATATATATAATATATATAATAATTAATATGTGGTGTGTTAATATTGTCTATGTTAAAATATAATTATAACTTCTAAATAGTATATTATCTATAGATGTACTATAGATAACTATAGATAACTAATAGATCTAATATATTATCTATATCTATATATACATTATATATTCTTAAAAAGTAAGATTGATATATATCATTTATATATAAATGTATCTATAGATATAAATACATTGTATATACTGTATTAATACGTAAGGTTAAATTGCCTTACCTTACCAGGTCTAGCTTGCTCGGCATAGCATGACACGTATTTTCCATTCATCTCTGTTTCCCATCACCGTCTTCAGTTCATCTGTAGTGCATCCGCTCTCTTCTCTAAGTTGTTCAGTATATGTATTATTCGGCCGTCTAGGTTTTCGTTGCCCATGTAAAGGTTCCCATAGAAGCACTTCGCTGATCATTTCTTCTCTGCTTCGCCAACAATTTCCTGAGAAACGCATCCTATGTTCTTTAATTGTAATTGTGATCTTTGGGATATTTCCATATAATTCATTAGACGTATGATCTTGCCATCTTTTATTTAAGGCAGCGCGTAGCATTCTTGTATATGCTCCATCAATCTTTTTCTCTAGAGAAGATGTTAATGTCCATGTGATGGAGCCATATACAAGGATCGATTCGACTGTGGCCCTAAAGAAATTTTTCTTCAGCTTACATACTGTATATACATTATATACTGTATAATATATACAGTGTATCTTATACAGTATATAGAGTATATAATAACCTATACATATATATAAGTATAAATTTATACTATATATATATATATATATATATATATATATAGGTGTAAACTACTAGTATAAATGTTCTCTCTATAATCCATAAATCAATATATTCTTTTACCCTAGCTATATATATTATCTAATTAAAAAAAAGGTACAATATTATCTTCTCTTCTGTTACCAAAATGCTTATCTCTAGGAACTCTAGTAAAACTTCCCTACATTTTAGAGATTTAAAAAATTCCGGTCCCACTCTATGGAATTCCCTCCCGTCTACCATCCGTCCTATTAGCTCCCACAAAATATTTATGAATCTCACTTATTCTTTTCTCTCTACCTCTAATCATTACATCATCCAACTTATTATTTTTTTCTCATTTTATCTGCAACGTATTATTATTATTATCTTATAATTATTTTCTTCCCGCAAAATTTGTTCTTTTCTAATGAGCCATGGCCCTATTTTAGTGCATAATAAACCTTATATCATCATTATCATCATCAACATATAGGTGTTATGCAATTGTTAGACTTTAATTCATGCTATTAATATGTTTTTATTACTTTGAAGTTTATTTGATTTTATACAATATAGGGATTCCATAGATTGTTAACATTCATAATATATATATATATATATATATATATTTTTTTTATCATATACCATATACATACTATTTTATTACTAATAGTAAGGCCTATATATTGTGAAGTATTTAATATACACTAACATAACATCCTACATGTATGAATGACATACTTGCAGGCCCGCTATATGCTAACTAGCATTTCTAGATATGCTAACATACCAAGCTATACATACCTAACTCAATACACATATGTATTATAATAGCATACATGCTATTCTTTAAAAGCGTACACTTAATAATTAGGTGTTTATTTAATTAATAGTAGTATTTTTTTAATTAGGTGTTAAATTTAATAATATTTGCTAGGCGAGCAAGTGTTTGCGCGATTAAGTCAAAGCAATTAACGGGAACCATGAAACTATAATTTAATGCCTAGCTTAGGGTTTAAGCTTTGGATTAAGATTAGTAATTAGTTTAAATACACAATGCAACGACTTATATACTCGCCAATGTAATTAATCATATTAGAAATGTATATATCAATGCAGTTGTATGTAATTGCATGACCTCCTATAACCTCTAGGTTATAGCCTATAAACACTGGTTTATAGGAGGTGTTGGTAATTCGGGTTAGGAATAAAGTAAACGTATTACTCGACAACTCTCCGAGTAAGGCTTCCCAGCTAACAGTAAGAGTAGCATAATAGCAGCATAACAGCATATGCTAGAGCCTCAAATGTTTACATTGTTCTATTATGCTGCTATTATGCTACTATTAATTTGTCATAATATTATGCTGCTGTTATGCTGCTATTATGCTGCCATTATGCTAATATTATGCTGCTATTAATTTTAAGGTATATTATGCTGCTATTATACTGCTCTTACTGTTTGCTGTCTTTCTTCGATATTATATCCGGTGATGTTTAACTAGAAGTCGAAATATATTTATATTCACGTATTAGACACAATAACAAAGTAAGAAATATATTATTTTCTAAAAGAATGTAATTATGATTCTAGTGAAATAGTTATAGTAACTACCTATAACCAAGGCCAGGGTGTGCTATAACTATTGAAATCTTGCTTTATTATTAGTATGTCATATGGTCGCATTTATCTTCAATATGTAGAATTGATCTATAGATTTTTACATGGTATATTGGCATAGTCTGATGTATGAATTATTATTCACTTATCTTGAAATAACACAATAATTATGTGCGAATGTTTCATAATGTTAGTAGTTTCCCTACTGGTGTAATAGTTTAAACGTAGAAACAATTTATTATTATTAAATAGGCGCAAATGTTATAGGGTACATATATATTATATAGATATTATATAAATAAGTCGTATATTAAATTTAATTGATATGTATTAATAAAAATAAATCTAAAACTTACAATGTGTTATTAAATGTCACAATATTTTGTATTAGTAATATAATAATTACTATATGGGTTTATATATAAATATAAATACATATGTATATACATTTCTACATACAGATAATTTTATTCTAATAAGTAATTTCATTATATTACAATTTTACAGTGGTATACTTAATAATACTATATATTTGTATACAAACTAAACTATCTGTAATATTTTATGGTAAAGATTCAAATATTATGAGCCATATATGTATACATATATATATAGAGTATATATACTCTATAATAGTGAAATAATCTTTTCAATTCAACAAATTGTATATGTTAAAATCTAATTATAACTTCTAAATAGTATATTATTTATAAATATATACTATAGATATCTATATCTATATATATTTATAGAAATATAGGTGTTTTATCGTAATAAATTAGATGAAGTTTTCACTTATAACCATATATGGTTCTAATGTCCCTTCGAAGCATATATTATATATAGCTTATGTTAATAATATAAAAGGAGAGTTATCTAATGATAGAGGTAGATATATTCAATTGTAGACCGATGAGTTATGTAGGACGTCAATAATAAAGATAACTGTGAACCATAACAGTAGTTATAGCCTGTATAACTCTTTCTTATTGTGATTTTATATTGAGGAGTTATTTTATAAATAAACTTTATTAAATTACAAATTCATCCACTATGGTTTCAACTAGGGGGGACGGGGTGATGTCTCCCCACTTTAAAATCTAGGGGACCTCCTATGTATTGGTCCCCCCCCCACTTTTACCACAACGTTTATTTTGATTGGTTGGTCCTCCCTACATACACACCATCGTTCCAGCACACCTAATTGCAACATCTAATAATGTATATAATAATTATTCATATATCTACATACAGCATGAATTCGGTTCCATTGGAAATAGAAGAACATTATTAAATTACCCAGAATTCATGGACTGCCACTCGGGGGAAATACTGCTGTCGGACAAAGATAACAACAGAATACAGGTATGCTATTATTTAAACTTACCTATATCTCGATAGCATATAAGTTTAAAGACCTATAGCCTTTACTATTCTATGCTTCATTACTTCTATATATTAGATAAAAAACATCTAATATGTTGTGTAGAGAAATTTTCAGTTGTTATTTGATAAAAACACTTTCCTGTCATTATTCGCAACATTTTAAACTTTGTAAAATTAAATTAGCGTCGAAATTTTTTTTAGAAATTTAAAAATTAATATATTGTTATCATACTATTATCACTACATATCATTGTTCTATCACATATCTAGATTTTATTAATATTAACTAATATATCTCCACAAATACTACAATTTAATCTTTCGTTAATAATCAAGTAATCACATATTCTCTTATAATAATTGGTGATATCAAACTATGAAGTATAACATATACGTATTAGATAGTAT
Organism: Osedax fenrisi; assembly: GCA_964019155.1. Classification (NCBI taxonomy): domain Eukaryota; kingdom Metazoa; phylum Annelida; class Polychaeta; order Sabellida; family Siboglinidae; genus Osedax; species Osedax fenrisi. Next base: position 29,811,895 of record OZ025241.1, on the reverse strand, counting down.
GAAATTCATACTATGAATAGACTATGTGGTATAGAATAAGTTTACAATACAATATACTTCGTATGTATAATAATATTTCTAAATGTAATCATTTATTTATCTATAAAATTATATTTGTAGTCATAAATTCATAGATTCAAATGTAAACGTGAATATGAACTATGTTAATTACTAAGTATAAATAATAATGAATAAAACTACAAATAATAAGCAACGTGAAACGTTCTATTGATATATCACACTATGGGGAGAATAACTTGACTGCATGATTGGCATTATAATAGAGATTCATGATTTGATTATTTAGATTATTTAATAACTAAATCATATAATTACAAAATATTGATTGATATTGAGGGAAATCTGTTTGTACGAAATAAAATATTGAATAAAATAAATTATCGAATTAATTGAAATTTATATATTTGTACTTGTTTAAATAATGATAATATACCTGTAAAAAGTCCATGTGCAGTTACTTATGTGAACGTATGAAATAACCTTGATAACGACCTTCCACAGGTATTCTCATGTATTGGCGACGACACAATATTCAACACTTACGGAATAAAAGGGTGCAATAGGAATTATTTGAATTCACCCTCTGGAATAGCGACTACCCCATTAACGGGGGCTAGGGTTAATATCTGTATTAAATATACATAATATTAGTGCATACACCTACTAATGATTTCACTATACAACGTAATTACTAATCTATCCTATACTACTAATATATATATATATATTATATATGGGAGATGATCAAAAAGGACGAGTTGAGGGTTAAAGGTTACATTTAAAATACGAGTTAATAGTATATTTATATATTTTGTGGGTTATTTTGTTTAGTTTTGTCCTGCTTGGTTTTTTTAGCTGCATTACATCCCAAAGTGAGCTTATACAAATTTATTTTGCCTTTAAAATTTACCCTTTAACACTCAACTCGTCCTTTTTGATCATAACCCTATACATATATATATATTATATATGACTATTATATATATATATATATATATATTATTTGTGTATGAACATACTAATACAATCCATAGGAGAGTACTTACAATATATATAAATTATCAGTGTGTATATATATATTCTAATCCCAACTAATAAACAACCTATATATACTCTACCCTATACTAGGTGGTGGTGAGTGACTGCAACAACAAACGGGTGGTGTTTCTACAGCCCAAGAATGATAACAACGGAAACAAGTATTTAGAGGAGAACTTCGAATTCGGGGAGGGCGTGTTCGAGAAACCGATGGGGTGTGCGTACGATCACAGGTTAGCGAGGGTGGTGAGTCATAGTCTTAGTCATAGTCATAGTCATAGTCATATCGTATGTATCACGTACACTAGGGTGGCTCGTCAGTCATTAAATATGTTGCTTCAGTAAAAACTATAAACATATAATATATATAAATAGTAGTGTAATAACTAAAAATTGTGTTATACTCAATTGAGTTGTCAATTTGATGTTTAATAACATTTTATAGGAAAAATACTTGTTTATAATTAAATTTACTGCGCATGCGTAGCATTTATTTATCTTTAGTTTTACCTTGACAACCAATTAATTTATATCGTATTCTAATTTAATTATATATTTAATGTGCATTTAAGAGACTTAAGTATATTTAAATCAAAATATGGATCTGATAAACTTAGATTTTAAATTTTTGTATAGTTAAAAATATTTTTATTGCGGTCATCTCAATGATAATTAAAATTATATTATGGTAAAAAAAAATAAAATTGACTAGTTCCTAGAAATATATTATTCATCTTTCCTTGAAAATATTTATTTTTTCTATAAAAATCATTAAAATTCAAATTATTCCTAGAAAAATACTTAAACAAATTTTTTTTATAATCATATATAGTAAATATATATTATACATTTATTAAGAATATAATAAACTTGATCTGAATTTTATTTTTGATTAAAAACAAAAAAAAAAAAATATTCAATAAATAATAAACATAAAAAGTTCAATCCTAGAAATGATAAAATTATAAAGAAATTATTATTTAAAAAAAAATTGTTCTGCTATTCTGTTAATAATATTTAATTCTAGTACATATATATCGTATGACAAAATTCATTAATAGGAAGTATATTAAAAAATGTATTGAATTAATTTTGTATCTACTCCATTATAAGATTTCCTATCAATCCCATGTTAAAATTGAAAGTCGATATTGACTATTCAATATTTTACGAATTAAGTTAATTTTTTTTTTATTGAATTATATTACATGTTTTCTAATATTATCTTACTGAAGCAATACATTATCTGAAAATTTTATATTTTTCAAGCCGCTCTAACGGACACTTTACACAAGTACACACCGCGGTGTAGGATATCTACAATAAGTCACCTCGATATATTATGAAATTAAAATCAACGATAAATATAAAAATATATATTTGTTCGATATACATCTAATTCTATATAGAATAGAATAGAAACGTACATAGATATTTATATAGACAATCTGTGAATACAAATAATCATAATAATAGTATATTTCCTCAAATTTCTACCTATATAATAACTAATTATGAACGCAAATTAATCGTAATTAATCGCTAGTATAACAACTTGTATTATAATCGAAATCACAACAATCACACCCCGTACACGCGACCTCTATAACCCCCGCATGACCTCTACCCCCCCGCCCCGCAGACGACAATGGATGTACGTAGTAGACGAGGCGCGGCGTCGAGTCACCATGCACAACATGCTTACCGGAGCCGTCGTAGGAGAACTGAAGTGTCACCCTTCGCTGCCGTTCCGTCGGCCCGTCGACTGCGCCCTCGACTCCAGGGGGCGCTGCTACGTCACTGACGCGTACGCGCACCTCGTCACCGTCTACGAACTGAACGGCAACTTCCAACAGTCGATAGGCGGCTACGGCTCGGCCGATGACAGGTTCTCTGAACCGTGGGGTATCTGTATCGATCGCACCGACGACCTGCTCGTGGCGGACGAGGGTAACAACCGCGTGGTAGAGTACGACTGCGGCGGCCGGTTCCGTAGGGTGGTGACCTCCGACCTGTACCGACCGAAAGCGATCGGCGTGAACTCGCATCGAGACCTCGTCGTCAGTACGCACGAGACGCAGAACTTCGTCAAGATTATCAAATATAAGTAATAAACGCGTGTGACCGACCGGCGACTTCGTATTGTTTACTTTCCGTGTAGATATATATATGTTATATATCGAGCGCGCACACTAATTATAGAATACTATTGACGCGCGCGTAGTAGGTAGGTAGACTCGATTACGTAATAACGGACGGATTAACTTTATGTGTTTATTAGGTACGGTGAAACGAGGGGCGGGGGGGGGGGGGTTGAACGTAGAGATACTTATTACGTAACAGTAACAGTGATGCGTTGATGCGATGATAGGGCGGCGACGTTGGCACTCGGTTCGTTTGATTCGCGGAGAGCGGTTTGTCAAACGGACGTCAAAATACGCGCTCATGCCCGTATCGTCGCGGCGTTAATGTCGACATTCGCCACTAGGGATGCTCAGTCCCTAATCGGTGATCGAATGACGATAAAAAACGAAATCTATATAGAATATAATATATATGTATGTGTGTGTGTGTGAGTGTAAAAATATTACGTGACGTAGAATGAAGTGAATAGAATGAGACGAGTTAAAACGCGAATGATATAAGTTAAAACGAATGATATGAATAGAATGATACGAGTTAAAACATGTCGTTGTCATAGAAACGACGCGGCACCGTCGGCTAAATCTCCGCATAGCGGTCACCACAGCGAATCGTTGCGTTCTTCTTCCGGAACGTTGATGATGCGCGGCTTGCCTAGGATGGTAGCCTGACCGGTACCGTATACCACGGTGCCGACGATCCAGCTCTTGTAGCCTTCGAGTTGTTCGATCTCTTTCAGGAATTTCACGCCGTCTTCGCGACCGATCGCAATCAGTAGTCCGCCTAGCGGTGAGAATCGGCGTTACGATCGGTGGTAGTCTAGTGCGATTATAGCTTCTAATGAAGTTGTGAACGAGTGCTTCTCTTCATTATTTAGGTTGCGCACTTATTATCGAACTCGGTGGAGATAGCGCGATACTTGTTTGTGATAATTGCGCTGAGTTTCGTGTATAATTAGTGTATGTTTAGTGTATAATTAGTGTATGTTTAACTCTCTTATTCTTAATTATATCTGAATACTAATCGTGGTTTATGAAATGGTATTAATATGATGTGAATTACAACTACATTCATCGCATGTAAACGCCGCTTTACGCTGTCTACGAGAGTTGCTATACTTATAATAACATTATATTAAGATGGATAGTATTTATACGAAATGGTTACCGAGGTATATTATTAAATCGATAATAAAACCAATAAACCACTTTTTAAGGTACTTGAAAATAAATATTTGAAATCAATCATATTTGTAATGACCTATTGGATATCTATACAAATATCATTTATACTTAAATGTACTTGAATCTATATTAATACAAATACACTAATTGAATAATATTTTAAAATTAATCAGCCAACCATTTAGGTAACTTTATTTGTTTCAATTTTATACATTATACATTATTTGAAAAATTATCTTATGTATAACATGATAATACTAACTCATATGAGAACTTATAATATATATGTATGCATTTCGCGAAATATCACATACAATTTAGGCAATATTTTGTACAAATATATAAAATACGTAATTTATTATTACAAAAATAAAATTAAAATTAAAATTAAATTTGACAATCATTTAGATTTATATAAATATAGCATTTAACAACCTATATATTTTAATCATTTTAAAAGTTACTAAGCTAAGTTACTACTTATATTTATTATTATGAATATATTCATAGTACTTTCAAAAATAAATATGTAATTAATAATGTTATTTCAGTTATATTATTCTCATTAATAATTTATTAAATAATTTAGTGACTAACTTAAATATAGTCATATATATATAGCATTACATCCATTATTATTATTATTTAATATTAATTATAATTAATATATCTTATTTATAATATAAGTAATTTTATTGCATTGATGTCAGACATTTGAGTACATTATATTTAATATTATGCAATATATAATTATGACAATAATTAATATTCTATTTCAATTAAAATCATAATATATATTGTTTATAAAATATTAATTTTATTGTTAAAATTCTATTGATTGATAAATTATTTAAGCAAATACAAAATTAAAAATTAAAGAAATTAGTTTCGTTTTACAGTTACCGTAAAAATCGAAAGTAGAAATAAATCATATAGTAAAAATAAACGAAAAATGATCAAAATAGAAATATTGTATTCTAAATATGATTCAATTATAATAAAAACTTACATTATTATGTGACTTTTCTATGGGCATTATGTAATTATTTTGTTAATTATAATGAAAAATATTAGTAACTTACTGTTATAATACCTAAAGTAGTTATGTTAATAATTATTTGTAAAGCTTATTATAAGTTTGGTAATGCTTATTTAAAGTTTAATATTTAATAATGTATGTGACTTAAATATTAGTCTATAATATGAAAATGTATACAAATCATGAGATTAATATAGCAATAAATACATGGAACACTTATAAGAGATTAACATTAATTACATACAGTTAAAACATCTATATATATATATATATATATATATATATATATTTAAATGTATACTTATATTTATTGCAATTAATTAGGTTTAATACAGTCAAAAACAAGATATCTACTAATACATATTTTTGTAAACTTGTATTGTGTGCTTGATTATTTGGTATTATATAATATGATTCATATTTAATCATGGTCTAGAACAGTGGACCTTTTTCATAATGGCTTGGGGTTAAAAAGTAATTATGAAAAAGTTCCACTGTTCTAGACCATGATTAATTATGAATCATATTATATGATACCAAATAATCAAGCACACAATACAAGTTTACAAAAATATGTATTAGTAGATATCTTGTTCTTGACTGTATTAAACCTAATTAATTGCAATAAATATAAGTATACATTTAAATATATACATGTATATATATATATATAGATGTTTTAACTGTATGTAATTAATGTTAATCTCTTATAAGTTAGCCATGTATTTATTGGTACATTAATCCCAAATTTTAACCGGCTTAATAAAGGCCCTTTTTTTTTGATAATTCTTAATATAAAAATATACCATTGCCATATAAAAATGTTAATTTTGTAATATTAAACTTTATTCATAAACGAATAATATAAACTATAATATATATATATATACATATTAGTAGAAATTGGCTCATGAGCAGGCATAGACAAATTCGTGCAAATTGCACGAATGCACGCATTTGCACACATTTCAGGATGATATTTACACGATTTTGTTAAAATTTGTGCACATTTTTATTAAGTGTTCAATTTAAAAATACACTATACGTAATTTAAATTTCTGAAAGATTATACCATAAAATAAGAGTAATTAGTTTATATATCATTTTAATTAAGGAGTAAATTCAATATACATACTTAATAATTATGTTCATCTAGTCATTATGATAATGTAATTATTCAGATTAATCCAATATATTTATTATTTCTGCTGTTTAGCAATACAATTAATTTAATCAAATTATATTATATAAATATCATTAACATCAAGATTAATATATAAATATGTTACTGGGCTAATTAAATTAAAAATAATATATACTATAGTAGTTGTATTATAGAACTTGTATATTATGTATTTGCTTAAAATATGATGTGCACGCTTTTACACGAATTTCAGAGTCAAATTTGCACGAAATGGTCAAAAAAGCGTGCAAATTTAGTTTGCATGAATCTGTCTATGCCTGCTCATGAGTCATGACCAAAATTTGGATCATGACCTATATGTTGGGAACCACTGGTCTAGAACATATTTTATTCCTATACAAGCAACACAAAACTAACCCGATGTTTCGGGGGATCGTCCTCCTATCAGTTTGTCGAGGGACCCGACCGCCCTAGCTACCGATGCCATGTTGGCTATGACGGGTAGGTTGTGAATGTTGAAGTCGACGGGGTTAGTGGAGGCAGCGGCTAGTACCCCTGCGTGACCTATTAACCCGAACCCCGTTACGTCTGTGGCGGCGTGCGCTCCGTACTTGTGCATCAGTTTAGCGGCTGGGGGGGAGGGGGTAGGGGTTAGTTAAGGGGCTGTGGGGGGGGGAGGGGGTAGGGGTTAGTTTAGTGGTTGGGGGGGGAGAGGGGAGGTTAGTTAAGGGGGGGGAGAGGGGAGGTTAGTTAAGGGGCTGGTCGGGGAGGGAGGGGTTAGTTTAGTGGCTGTGGGGGGAGGGGGGGTTAGTTTAGTGGCTGAGCGGGGGGTTGTCAGTTTAGAGGCTGGGGGCCCCAAGTGGGGGGAGAGAGTATTTATAGACATAATATAAATGTTAACGTATATATAATATATTTATATATATATATGTATATGTATAGTTAATATAAAAACTCACATATAATACACATACATAAATATATTATTATAATTAAGGTTAATAAGTTACATATATTACAGTGATATTAATTAAATGATTACTATAATAATACTATTACATAATCATAAGCCCTATTAAAGCAACATGTCTGTGGGTTAAGAGTGATTTTAAACATGCTATTGGTTATCGATTCCTTACCGGCATTTGGAACATCAAAATATGAGTATAGAGAATACACAACATTTTTTTTTTTTAATTTAGGTCAATATTGTACATGCGCCAGGCTGGTCAAATTTAACAACATTTAACATGGGAATAGATAGGAGAATACCAAAAAAACATAAATATGTATATTTTTCACAGTTATAATTAAGCTACAATCATGAAATTTTCAGAATATGTGTAATGTGTATAGTTCCTTTGAATATTATAAATTCATAATAAAATTAATTTTATTTCTAGGATTTTTTTTTAAATTATAGGATTTTCCAGAATTTTTTTTGACCTCTCATAATTGTGTACAGAATTGTTATATTTTATCAATTTATATTATATATAACAAAAAAAAACAATTAATTAATCACTATATATTACAATTTGGCCGAAAAAATAATAACTACCCTGGTATTTCTTTAATTTTGTTAAAAATCATCAAAAAATGACCATTTTTTCTGTGGATTGGTACCTTTACACATTTTAAGATTTTTTTTTTTTTTTTTTTTCTACTTCATCTTAAGATGTTATATTTTAACGTACAAGTATTATAAATTTAAAAAAATAACTCTTTATAATTTTAATAAATAGTCAAAGTGGCCTAATTTTTTAGAAAATTTGTATATATATAAAATTTATTTTATTGTTTAAATTAATTATCTAATAACTAATATTGTAATTAGGAATACTATAGATAATATTTACTATATATTAATGTTATCTATTAGAAGAATATAGTATTTAAAAAAAGTACTCATTATTATATATATACCCATTACAATACAATACAAATAAAATGTACAGAATTCAAATAAATGTCCTCAAGGACATTTATTTATAAACATATACAATACAATTACATAGGAATAACGACATTTCGAGATTTTTTTTTTTTTAATAATTTTGTTTTTTAAAACCTCCGGCGCACCACCAATAATGAACCAAAATGAATATGGTTTAATACAATAGTATCATGAGCATCATATCTATAGAATCTACTATGCCGGTTTAGGATCTTTAAAATTAAATCACTCTTACTGTGGGTAGGACTTCGTAATCTCTCCGATATATTACACTCCGTATAACAATGATAGAAAAGCCTCCCATATACATGGAACAGGTATTGAACAACCGGGTACAATACAGTGACCAATGTTATTGACCAATTGTATTAGTGGTATTGATAAAACAGTGTGAACAAACTACATCTATATATATAGTATAGTAGTCTTATGTATTTTATTCACTATACCATTAAGCTATACTCTGGTAGGAGACACTACCAGTACAGTTTGTCTAGTAAGGGTAACATGTGTGCTGGGTACAGGTATGCTATACTATTTAGCTATAGTTCAGGACATATAGTACAGTATAGGTGGCAGCACTAGTAGTGACATATCATGTGACCACTGTTTATGTAGGCCATTGTACTAGTGTGGCATAATCATGTGCTACTACAACAGTAAGGGTGTTTAGAAATGTACATATGTAAGACCTTTAGCTTACTGTAATGATTGTTCACCCTTCAAGACCTCATTGTTTACATAACAGAACAGGGTTGTTTACCCTAACAACAGGCAGTGTACATAATGGACAGTAGACCACTTGTAAAGTACATTAATAGATGTGTAAACTTACTAGTAATGCATTCTTAATACAACCTTTGTGTTAACAATAGCTCTATTGTTTCTATTGTTTAATAGCTCTATTATAGCATTGAACACAATCCATGTCAATATAAAGCTATTACACAATCATAAATGTGTTCATCATAACAACACAATGTCCTATAGAACAACATTACCTATACTACACAGACACCTCTGTCAATACTAATGCATGTGCAATGACAGTATTAGACTCGACATGTAAATATCATCCTAGACATCTGCACTGAACATGTTGTATAAAGCTACACACACACACACACACACACACACACACACACACACACATACATACACACACACAAACAAAGTACCGGTAGTGTGGTGGATCGTAACTAAAAACACCGTTAACAAGAGTTCCACGCATGTAACGTGCATCACATATAAGTCTAGTCTTTAAGTCAGCGCTAAAGACATTCCTGTTCGTACCATAACTACATTATATTTGAAGTACACCAGCAAATGTCATAAAGAAGTTCATCGAAGTGCCTAAGCCGATTAGGTAATGGATAACTTTCAGGGTTACTGGTTTTTGTGAAGAATATTGGTTTTTATTTATTAAATAGTTATATCAAATGTTATTTTTAATATTTACCTCTATGATTATTATTAGATATTTCGTGTATATTATATTAAAAAGTATTATACTATAATTTATACAAAGATTCAGTAAATTCTTTCCACATTATATTTTTTTTTCGGACATGCATGTTTATTAAATGAATAACTTTATCAAATACACATAATCTATACTATTATAATAATTATTAATAATATTAAATATTAAATAATTTTATATAAAAAAACCGAACAACCCTGTAACTCACGCTTCCCCCCAGCCGGATGTGTTAACTTATTGTCAGATGAACACATATTATATGTATAACTATATTTATAAATACTTTTATTTTTATGAAGACAATTTTTATTAATTGTATTATATTTTTCATATTATCCATGGTATAATTTATATAATCTATCCTATTATTAATAACATTGATACTAATATTAAATGATACTATATTTATAAATAATTTTATATAAATAAACTAACTAACCATTTTTTTACATAAAAAAAACGATAAAGAAACAGGATCAAAAACCGAAAAACCATTGTCTACTAATCTATAATATATGTTTCTAATATATTTATATAATATATTTTAATTTCAATAGATAAGAAAACAAGAAAACCGTTAATTTTACATAATTTTATTAATATACAATAAGTGTAGCTAGTCTACTACAATAGATTACACAATAGACACATAGATGTGATGATTATACAATAGTTGACGAGAGGTACACCACACTCCCTAAGGTATTCCTTTGGGGATGATGAAGGAGATGGAGTCGCCGAACTCGCCCCACGAGACCCTGTAGTGCTGGTAACAGACCACCCAGGTCACTAGTATCAGCAAGGACAGCACGGCTCCCACTATAGATCTGATGACATCTGTGTGTGTACGGGTGTATGGGTGTTAGCATTAGCTGGTGTAGGTGTGTGTGTGTTAGCATTTGTGTGTGTGTACGAGTGTTAATATTATAGTGTGTGTGTGTATGTAGGTTAGCATTAGTGTGCGTTTGTGTGTTAGAATTGGTGTGTGTGTGTGTGCAAATGTGTGCGATTATGTGTGTTTATATGTGATAGAATCTGTGTATGCATGTGTATGTATGTTAGAATTGGTGTGTGTGTGTCTATGTGTGTAGTATTGTATAGTATCATAGTAGTGTCTATTAGCATTGGTGTGTGTGTATGGGTAAAAAATATATTTTTAGAAAAAGAATATTCCTAGAAAAATATATATTTCCCAGAATGTATAAATATCTACTAACATAATAATTGTTTGTTATAATATAACCATATATAGATACACTATACACATTACACTATACACAGATACATTATACAATAATGTATACCTCTATCTTATAAATATTAAAAAATTAAAGTGTATTTGATTAATTATATATCTATAAAATATATCAATCTATTAATGATATGAAATACACACCTATGTGACAATACCTATGTAGCGTTCACACACACATTCTCACAAACGGCTGCTCAATGCTCTCACACTGATGATACTAACATTTACGTATCTCCTCTTGGTTCTCGGGGTAGCGGGGCTCTTTGAACGCCTCGTTGAAGAACCACACGGAGTTAACCACCCATAGTACCGGCAGAAACAGGAACCCACCTGTAGGGGGAGCGGGGGTAATTAGTCGTGGGGTAATAAGGCGTGGGGTGTCTTAATGTGATGATGTTATTGTCACTATTGTTGTATATATGTTATATTTAACCAGGTATCTAAATAATAATAATAATAGACCTCAATATTGTATCACTTAAAGTAATGCATGACAACGAATGTACTAAAATATTCTAAGTGGTGGATAAACTAAATATTAACATTGTTAAATATTGAGACTACAGACAACGATGTGAGTTGGTATGATTGTGATAACTGATTGTGTGTAACGGGATGGTATATAGATAGATAGATAGATAGATAGATAGATAAAAAGTTTATTGAATTACTGGTTATATATAAAGAAAATTATAATTATATATATAAACATATAATTATATAACCTATATAAACAAAATATATAAATGTGATAACAGTAAGTATATCACAAGTGAATCACTATAATGTAAGCTGTTCATTCACATACAATCACTAACTACTTTTATTAATATTATTAATAATAACAATTTATTTAAGGCATCATTAATAATTTATTTATACATATTATGTATGAAATTTATAAAAAAATTAATAGTATATAGTATATAATATACTGTTTGTATATATATAGTATGTGTGTCACTTACCTAGGTAATATCGCCTACATAGAAGCAATTGTTCCTTCTTGTGTACTCTTGACAAATCCATGTCAACCAAATAAAAATGCTAAATAAATGCTATTAATAGATTTACAGGAATCTTGTTGTCATGGTAATAAAATAGAGAATAAAAGAATTTTTTTTAATTTATTTTTTTTAATTATAATTTTTATTTACAAAGATACTAAAATGTTACTTTAGCAACTGATTATTATTTAAAAAATACATATAGAGTATAATTATTGTAACATTAAAGATTATAATTAATGTGAAATTGTATTCATGAGTGGTTATTAGAAAGTAATTATTGTACAAGTTAATAATATGGTCATTTAATAGCTCTTTAATACTTACATAGTATTATTGACAATATAAGGAGACTTGTTTAAGATGTTTAGTCAAAGTGATTAACATGATGAATGTAAGAAGATATTTTTTTATAACCAAAGATAGGATATATATATATATATATATTTAAACTGCCCGATTCAATAATACAATATACTATACGATACCTAGAAATATCAAGATATGCACACTTAGGGTTGTGAGTTAATAAAAAACACGTTTTAAACAGACGTTTTAAACCGTTTTAAACATAGAATAAAAAACGATAAAAAAACAAGAATCATACATTTATACATATATTTATTTAATTGTTAATATTTAATTTTAATTTAAATTTAATTTGACAAATAATAATTTATCTGCTTTTTTTTTGATATAATAAATTGTATAATAATTGAAAAATGAATGATTATTTAATAAATTTATAAAATAAATATATAAAAATATAATATTATTATAATAAAGTTAAATTAGATTTCTTTTATGTTTTGATATAATAAATTGTATAATAATATATATTATGTTTAATATTATATAATAAATTGTATAATAATATATATTATGTTTAATATTATATAAAAAATAGTATGAATTTTCCATCTATATAAAAAAGAATACTTTCTTTATATCTATGGAATTTTATATTTTTTTAATAATAATATATTAATATATAAAAGAAATATGAAAGTTTATAATATATATTATTATATAATTTATTATATCAGAACATAAAAGAAATCTAATTTTACTTTATTATTTATAATAATTTATTATAAAATAAATATGAAAGTTCATACAGCTTTTATAATATTAATTATATAATGTACATATATCTATAGATTGTGATACAATCTCCATGTCTATAACATTAAATAATACAGAAATACTCAGTGTTATATTGTAACAAAATAAATATTATAATAATTATAATTGTTACTACTAATGTATAGTTTGACCATATGATTTAATGATGCTAATAATACAGATAATATATTATTTGAATTATTACTGATTATTCATATAATATGTAATTACTTTATTATTATTTTATTATTTAACAACATATCTACTTTATTTAAATAATTTTATTTTTCAGAAAAAAACGGATAAAAAACGAATAAAACGTATTAAAAACGAAAAAAACCGTTTAAAACATGTTTTAAACAAACATTAATAAAAAACGCGTTTTTTAACATCCCTATGCACACTGATAGATCACTATGAGAATGACTTCTTCTAACTAATCGCACACAAAGAGCATAGAATGCAAGCGTACACACACACACCGTACTACCCCCTACTGGTATTAACTGGTGTATGTGATTAGGCTGTTACTGGTAGCAGCATGTTTGTAATACATTGAACTGAAGTTATATGTAACCCCCCCCTCTGAATGGCTTACCACCACCACTATAAGCACTGTGGCAGTGGTGACAATGGTAGTGAAAGGTTAGGTTGACTCCAGCTATTATACTACATAAGTATAGGTTAGAATAGCTACGTGCCATGGCTGGGTAGATGATTCGTGCTAGAGTAAGGTGTGGCTAACTCCAGGAGCATCCGTTACACACATTATCCCTTCACCTTTATGATACGCAGCTTGCGACGTTGACATCAGTTTGGTCATAGCAAGCTACTATCTTCATTAGGTGTGATACATGATCACTGTTATATGTGTGTGTATGTGCGGTATGTTTCTAGCTGATTACATCTGACTCTAGTGCAAATAGACCAAGTTAATTACACATGTATGTGTATTGTTATTAGTATTATTATCAGGTGTAAGCATGCCAGGGTAGTTATAGGAGCATTACTGTTTATTGAGGAAATTTGATGAGATTTATATATTATAAATTATATCTAAAAATTGATCAACTAACTTATATATATATATATATATATATATATTAGTATGTGTTATTAGTAAGACGTATGGTATATATCGAGTAATTCATAACTTCTCAATACAGTTATATCCTGGCGTACAATCACACAAGTTCCGTAGTGGAGAATATGTGTGTATTCAATGCATAGCTGAAGGCTCAAGGCTTTAGAATCAATTACAACTCATTATTTTAAATTTTAATTCAATCGTATTCGTTTTCACCACTTTGTAAATGTGTCTTTACTAGTTATCACATTATGCTGTTTATTTAGTTGCCTGGCACGCACTGGAATGTTCTAATTAAATAGTGTTGCAATACAATTACCACGCACAATATAAACGACTCGAGACTGTGATCTATTCTCTAGTGTGGGGATGTGTCACAGCATGTTTGTACTAGTGGTGCGTTCCCCTCCATGTTGAGAGAGTGCAATACATGTGTGTACTAATATCATAGTGTGAGCTATCTAAATAACTAAATAGGTGATGTTATAGAATACATACATATATTATATAGATATATCGCGAAGTTGTGTATACATTTTATATGTTCATAATTATTACGCCTTAATAATTTCATACACTATATTATTATAATATAATATTATATAAAAAATATATATTCTAGAATAATATAATTCTATTTTATATTCATTCAATAATATTTATAAAATATCAAAATAATAACATGATAATAACGTAAAAATAATAATGTCGCAGATTCTATATAAATATATATATTTACATTGAAATATATGTATATATATATATATATATATTGGTAAGGAGAAATCAACTGCCATCCAGCGGGTCCCAGGGTGGTGGGTAGGGCAGTATTCTACAGATATGTAGGATAGCTGCGAATAATTAAAAAAAAAGCAGTCCTGACCAAAATTGGGATATAGTGGTTAGTTAACTTCCATTTGAATATTAAATTGCTTAATTTCCTCGCATTAGTCATCGAAAAGTAGTAAGTATATATATATATATATATATTCGTATATTAAAATATTTAGTAAGATATTTATTTGAATTTATACACGATTATATTTATTTTCATGAATATATTTATTATATCACCAATATATTTATAAGTATTAATAGTTAAGTTAATTTGTATAGAAATATAATTATTAATATTATATGTATTGTACTGGCTATATATATATATATATATATATATATACTTTCTATAATTAGGTACAGGAGCTAAGGATTCAATAAGTTAATATGCATCAAATGGACTAAAAATTATCTTATTACTCATCTCAGATGAGTCTTCTGTAATGTATATTAAACCAAAAATGACAATTTCTATTTTAGATGTTCTACATGGTACTAGAGTACAGAAAGTTAGTAGGTAATTTATATTCATTTAATCAGTGATTATCTTATATTGGTAATACATGTATTGCTGGTATTCTATGTTATAGAATGAATTCATAAATTAATAAAAAGTTAACTAATAGGATAGTATTATAATTTTTATATTGTAAAATAAAAACAACACAGAAAAATTATAACAAAACTATCTACAAATAACTCTACATACAACTAGGTGATTATTATACAGACTTATATAGTAAAATGGGTTTACATATACTATTATATATATATATATATAGTAGTTTTAAAGGGTGTTATTGCATGATCGAATAAATCAGTAATATTTAACTTAAAGAAACTTAAAGAAATATTAATGTAATGGTGGTTATTTATCCTATTACTACCACTACAATTATAGTAGTGTACTCCACATATATTATCATTAAAATTCAATTCTATATTATTTTATATTATAAAATTGATAAAGAATAAGTAATTATTATTTTATAAATTCAGACAAGCATAGAAATAATAAAATTATATATTTACTAGCATAAATCATATTAGGCATATTAACATATATAATATCATTATAGAAATAAATATATATAATATTTAATCAGATTATTTCTCAAAATATACAATTTTAGGTACATAATATATTTGAAATTAATAATTGTTTTTAAATTATTATTATATGATATAAATTTAGCATACACATTATTTAATTTACTATAGTTCTGAGAACATCAATAAATGAGCTAATTCATATCTGTCTTGTAAAAATGGTTTTTACAACATTCAGATTATACTCAAATATATCAAATTCATTAAATATATATTGAAATAAAATGATATATAATTATTTTTTAAAAAGAATGTGATATATTTTAATTGATAAATTTAAACATAAATAGAAATAATTAAATTATACATATAAAGCGTTGTTCACATGAGCAATATATTGCAACAATTTCGCAATTGAATTCTTAAGAATTGCCAAATTGTGACCGTCTGTGTTTTTTCTGTGATTATTGATAAATGTTCTAATCCGAATTTATTCTAATTTTGTGACAATTTATGCAATTGGTAAATAAACGCACGCACAAGTATATTGACGAGTATTAATGCATACGCAATTACCTTTCTATGGGTCAATCTATTTATAATCGTTTATGATTTTAATTGATTAAAATTATGTTATTTAATCGTTAACGATCGTTTACTTAATAATTAATAAATAATTAATAAATAATTAATTAATAATTATAATTATATTATATAATTCCTAATATAATTATTAAATTATGAATATATATATATATATATTACCACTTAATGATTATATAATAAACTTAATTTCATAAGTTCACCAAATGTATATATTTTTAAGAATTCTACTAAAAAAAATAGATTGCTCATGTGAACACCCTAAAATTGATACCGCTAGGGGATTTTGAAACTGGAATTATTAAGAATTCCATTTGCGATATTGCTGGAATAGATTGCTCATGTGAACTGAGCTCAACAAATATATTTTATTTTTTATCAAATTATTTCTTGAAATGTACAATATATATATATTTTAAATTAATAATTTGTATTCAATTATTATTCTATGATACAAAGGTGTGCATTTTATATATAATAATAATAATTAATGTTCCCATATTTAGGTCCCATAACTGGGTTAAAGAACATCAACCTAAGCTAAATCACAGCTGTCTTGTAATCATGGTTTTTACTAAATATTACTATATATATACAAATACAAATCAATGGTTTATGCCTTATGCAGGGGTTTATGTTTAACAATATTGTTAAATATGTTAAAAATTAAATATGTTTATATTTATTATAAATTATAATAATGTGGCACATTATAATTTATAATTTATAATAAATTACTAATTGAATTTATTAAAATATTTAAATTACATTTATATTATAAAATAAAATTGAAATTATATATAATTAGGATATAAAATATAATATATCAAATTATTTATAAAATGTACAATATTATAAATATATATTTTTAAGAATACTATTTCATTTTCATTTGTATAATTTTATTATGTAATATTTATTAATAATAAATAATTTTTAGTTTTTTATGTGTTAAATTAAAATTAATATTATTATATAATATATATATATATTAATAAAATAAGTGTCTGATATTAAATTAAATATAATTACATTTACAAAGATACATTAATATATAAAACACAATTGTGTTATGTAATAAATACATTGCATTATTATAAAATACAGATATAGTTATTATAATAATGTAATATATCTACAGACAGTCCAGTGAGAATATCAGACAATGAACAATCATCACATTGGTTAATAATATAAATATATATTTATCGGGTGACAGCATAGAAAAGATATTGATCTTTATCTGAAGCCCTTTAGAGGAAATAACAATATAATTAATTTAAATACTTCATACGAAAAAAAATTGCAACTTTCTTCTAATAAATATTTATTATTATTTATTATTATTATTATATATAAATTTATATATATATAATAAGTTCCCTAATTTTCTCTGTATCATCCTTTAAATATCAAAAAACTTTCAGTTATATTGTTCCATCCTTATGGAACTCCCTCCCTTCCTCCATTAGACTCTATCCGTTCACATCCTTGGGAAGCTTCCTTAATAATTTACCTCAAGGCCTACATACCTTCAATGTAGCACTAATACTATATACTTATTTTAATCGTGCACCATTACTATTTTTGTATATTATATCTATGTTCTATTTTATCGTTTTGTTTATTTATTTATTTCATATAGTTATTTATTTATTGTTCTAGTTCTATGTAATAATGTGCACCTACGAGGGGTGATCACATCTATGCTAAGTACCGATACACCTTATTATCATCATCATCATCATCATCATCATCATCATCATCATTATCATCATCATCATATATATATACATATATATTGTAATTAATAATTGGTATTAAATATGTGCTATATAATTATTCTGCTAAATACAGCTAATATACTCTATAACACAGATATTACTACAATGTGAATACATCACATACCCATACATGCGTACAATACAATATTATTAATAATAATAATAATAATAATAATAATATTTATTAGAAGAAAGTTGTATATATATATATATCATGTGAATTATTAAATTCATTATATTATTGTTTCCTCTAAAAGGCTTCTCTAATAACAATGTTGTGAAGCAAAGATATATCACTACCTATCTACTCAACTTAATTAGGAGTAATAAATTTTCATTGGTTTTATTGTAGCCTGGTCAATCATAAAAGTGAATATATTAATCCTATAGTAATTACTGCCTAATAACAAAGATTTTCCGAAGGAAAGATATAACACTTACGCGAAATCGTGTAATTCTAATTTGTATACAAAATACCCTGGTGCCACCTATAGCGGGTTACTTTTAGGAACTATGCGTTGTTTATAATGTAAATTCGTATTTAACTATACACTTTTAAAATGTTAAATAATATGCTTTAAATTAATATTTATATGATGAAAACTAAGTGTTCATTACTAATATATAACAAACAAATATGATATTTATGTTTTAAATGCTATAAGTATATATTTATTGAGTAAAAGCTAATTTATATTGCATGTAATTTAATAGAGCAATGAAAACATTGTTGTATGCAAACAGATCCGAACCTAAATCTATTTCAGTGATTTCGATACTACTGCTAGCAGCGGTTGGGGATATTACTAAATTACGTTGCATGCATAGGGAGTGTTATATCTTTGCTTCGCAAAATCTTTGCTAATAATATTAAATATATAATAATTGTATATGTATTAATTATTATTGTAATGAATGTATTGTTTATCTATCATAGGTTGTATTTACATGGTCAATAAGATGCAATAAGATACAAAATCATCATAATTATTAGCTATTTTGTAAATATATTATATTATATATCTACTTTTATAATTTATTCATATGTATAAAGTTGTTAAATTTAAAGTTAAAGTTGTATAAATGATTAATAATAGCATCCTAAAATAGTATATTATATAATTATTCAGTAAGTATTTTAATATTTTATTATATAAACAGAGATATTTTTACATATATGTATAAATATAATAATTTATATAAATAATAGGTTTACAATATTAGAATTTATATTATAATTATAATTAGTGATTATAACTATTATATTATAAATAGAGTCTATATATATATATTAATCAATATTGCTTTTTACACAGGGTATTACTAAAGCCCATATGATATTTTGGAGAGATGGTTGATATATATGCGAATAAAATTATATATATATATAAATAACAACATATTTAATGTGTTTAATGTTTATTTTATAATACATCATATAGTTCTACCTGTGTACTAATAGAAAAATAAAACTTAAAATTGATGTCTAAGAATTAAGCTGGATAAATATGTTATTATTTAAAATACATTATATCTTTATTAGAACTTGTAAATATGTATTATAATGATATAAGGCTACTATAATGGTATAAGGCTACTATAATGGTATAAGGCTGCTATACTACACACACACTATAGAGAATAGTGATTACACTATGGCTATTCTATAACACAACTGTTTATTATGTGTGTATTACAACTTTTGTATTAATTGTTATTTGAATGAATTGTTATATATGTAATAGAACTAATACGAAATACAAAGTTACTATGTATAATATATAATATTCATATAACAATTCAAACTGTTTAGAGTGTACAATATACAACTGTGCAAATAATACAAATATTTATATCTATATATTTCTATAAATTTCAAATATTTACTCAACTTTCGACTATATATTTGCTTATATAAAAAATCAATCAACACTCCAGTGTAAACAAATTATACACCGCTCACACACACATACACACGCACACACACACACACACACACACATTCACACACACACCCACACACACTGACCGGTGAGATTGAGCCTTACCCTAGAGAACATTATACTACCACTATTACTACTACACCCCTCACACTGACCGGTAAGATTGAGTCTCGCCATAGAGAACATGGCTCGTTGGTACGCCTTCTCAAGGTCGGCCCTAGTGACAACTGCCTTCAGCTTGAACCAGCGGTCAGGGGAGTCCATCCACGTATGGGCGTTCACAGCAAAGTGGGTGCCAAGAGGTTTGGTCAGGATCAGCATGTCCTCTACTTGGGCTCCGGTAGGCCTAGAGGGGGCGGGGGGTGCGGGGGGTGGGTTAATATTGCAATAGTATAATATATAAACGGGAGACGGCAACAGGAAATATGCTCATTATTTGAAGCTCTTTATTAGTAACGTCTCAACATGTCTGGCATTGTGAAACGGGGAATTTAGCATGATGATAAAAGAGCAATGGTAACCAAGTCTTGATAACATCTGATTATCACATTCTTTTAACCGTATATGTAAGATAGACTATAGGTAAACGTTAAATTACCATTGATATAGTGCTAAAGTAGATAAGCAATTGAATGTAGTGTATGGTACTTTACGATAAGGGAGCTGCAGTTGAAACCTATTACTAATTTGTTAATTATTATTTATTTATAGATATTTATTAATAATTGCAATCAATTTAATTTCAATGTAATATCTATACTAAAAATCAATTATATATTTAAATTAAAGATATCATACTATTTTATTGATTTTTATAATCCATTGATATATATAGAAGTCACTTCTATCTATATCGAAGAAAAACTTACTGTTGTAATATTGACATATATAATGTGACTAATATGAAATCAAAATTACTGGTACCATTTTGTTAATATATAAATAAAACTGTCATTCACATATCTATCTTTTACATACATTGTATGCCCTAATTTGTTATCCACTTTCCTTATACCCATGTAAATAACTAGGAAATACATCAAGTGCTATATACACATGTGTAATCTACTAAATTTGTTATTATTCCCATTAAAAATAAATATACATATATACTACTCTGCCATTTTTACAAAATAATATTATAATTTATAAAAAATATCTTATACATACAACTAAATCGGTAATACATTATAACTTATGTAATCAAATTATTGATTAGGCAATAATTTAAAAATACACATACAATTGTACGATTCTAGTTGAACAATAAAATATATTTAATACTAATCGAATGTTATACAACATAAGGTTTGCTTATGAATAGCATAGCAACACTACAAACAAATTAATTGAGCTTTAGTTTACAACATAAACATATCATTGATTATTATCTGTAATATAGTCTATATGTTTTGATATTAACAATCAATATTCACTAATGTGTTAATGTGAAACCCAAACCCATGCGATATAAACACTTTATTGAATACCGCGCTGCTTCGCTGCATGCAACGGATGCATCACCGCTGCTGCCGTTGCTGATGATGCGTGTAGACTAACATGATGATCTCGGCGGGTAGACACACGGAGGTAGCCACACCCCCTATCGTTACCCAAGGGTTCTTTACGGTTTGACCCCCGGTCACTCTGGTTCCAGCCTCTTTAGCCAAATCCTACATCCACACGCGCGTGTGTATATGCATAGTATTGAATGCACTACTATAGTACGCTAATGATGGTATATTTGTAATGGTATAAGAGGGTGGCGGGGAAACTATCACTACAAAATAATATATGATGATTTCTATCTTTAAATGTATAACATATAACATTTTGATATTATAGATTTTTTAAGGGAAAGATTATCACTCCCTATCTATTCAACTAAAGTATAGATAATTGAGATGTATATAGTAATCGCAGAATTATAACTCACATTTTAACATAATTTCAAACATTATCATTACTATTTACATATCTAAATTAATATATTGAATTAATATACAAATATAATAAATGCTTATTTTTGATTTAATTTTAATGATAAATAAATTTATATCTACCGTTTTCATTTTAAAACACGCGAAATATAAAATATAATAACATTTTCATTCAGATATAAACATCAACTATTGTAGGTGTTATCACAGTATGTCGTTATGTCAGAACGACATAATACACCTAGTTAACATCTTTGTATATATCATAATGTGTGATAATTTAATGTTAAAATAACGTTAATTTTGGTCAACTTTTATTTTATATGTTGTTTTATTATCGAACTAGTCATAATATTTAAGTGTATCGTTTCGATATGTTTTAGCTTCTACAAACAAACGGGTAAAAAGGATTTAATCACAATATAAAATGGCGATCAAACAACAAACGTTGAAGCCTTCTATGATCATTGGTATGACGATATCGCGTTCGTAGTCCTTCATCTTGGTGGAGATACTCAGCAGCATGAGCATGTTGTCGCACCTCACCACACCCATGGCGTAGAGGTCACTGAGGACGTTAGCGCACGCTATCTTTCCCTGTAGGTGGCGATACCGGTAGTGGAGGAGGATATAGGTGTAGGTGGGTACAGATGTAGTATTGCTGAGAAAGTTAGCGCATGATATAATTCATTGTAAGTGGCAATATCAGTAGTGGAGGAGGATGTGGGCAGGGGTGTAAGTGATATATGTGTATCCGTTAGTGTTCCATAAGTTTTTACTGTATGTGGTAATGACCGGTAAATTGCCGTGGTAATAACCTATTTTAATAACATATGTATCCCACCCCCACACACATTGCAGGGGTGATACAAGTGTAGTAATGGCAAATGTAGAGAGATACAATTATAGTGTGGGGGTGTGAGGGTACAGAGGTAGGGGGGATACAGATGTAGGGTTGATACAGATTAGGTAGAATCGATAGGTGTAGGATAGGAATATGTAGAAAGTGTAATAAGGAATAGAGGAGAGGGGTGTAAAGTGTATAGTGGGGGTGGGGGGGTAACCATCATGTAAGGGTCTTCGATGAGTGGGTAGAAGAAGTCTGTAGTCTGCACCAGCAGGACTCCGTGAGCTGATATCGGGGTTATAGACGAGTCCATACCGATACCTGAGTGGTGGTGGTGGTGATGGGGGGAGATGGTGGTGGCGGTGGTTGTGGTGACGGTGGTTGTTGTGCTGGTAATGATAGAGATAGTATCTAAAAACAAAGTTTCATCTATACTATATGATGTTTGCAATGCTGATGACGATGATAATTTTATTTAAATACTAATTTAATTATAAACTATTATAGCACGACAATAATAGATACGATACAACAGTACAAGTAGTAGCGATGTTGTGACATTACATAACTCCATGTATTCGATGTGGCATCGGTTGGACGTCCAGCAACCGACTCTCTCTATCTCTCTCCGCTTAATTTAACATAGGACGACTGATAGGAATAGGTCCACGTCGACCGAGTTAAAGTTGTTGTAGAGAGTTGAATTGAACAATTACATCGCCGCGTGGAACCAGATCGCCATTCAAACTAGCCTACACTACGGCATACTTAATGTAAGCGTATCGTTACTATAACAATCTAGTGTTCGATTTGTGTACGAGTTGTTTCTTAATGACAGCAACCCAATATTATTGTGTTTACCTTATGATTACAAAAATGGTGTATTCATCATGGTGATTCAAATTACTCGGTGTACTTTATTTGAATACCGGTGATTTCGTACCAAGTAAATTCATATCAACACAAATATCATATATATATGATAGATATATCATATATCATATATAGTAGATACTTTACTTATACATATGATACGATTGACTTTTTTCATGTTACGAAATGACTGTTACACATTTATTTACTAAAAATAGATATTAGCTTTGTAGTTATTTTCTATATTTTATGTGGTATTGCATAACTCGTATATGCCACACCACCAATAACAGACTTATATATATAAATATACACTACCATCGTATGTTCATAAATCATATCATAAAATATGACCCTTGTTCGTATGTTAATATACTGATATCTAGTACAGAACGTCTACTCACTATATATTCAATGGTTATTTTTATTACCCGAGTTATATCCTTTTCAGTGCTATATTTATATATATATATTTGAAATTGTATTTCTATATAAATATTTATATAGGGAATATTATATGTCACATATAATATGTTGATATATATATATATATATATATATATATATTATATATATATATATATATATATATATATATATATATATATATATATATATTTATATATATATATATATATATATATATATATATAAATATATTAAATATTAATATATTAATATATTTAAATACTATATATATATATATATATATATATATATATATATATAATATATATGACGCATACGACAAAAAGTAGACGTGTTTATAATTTTGGAATTCATATTCGATTATTGGCCGACTAATCGACTTCAGAGGATCTCCCTTTGAAGATATTTGATAGAGTAGTCGGCTGACTACTCACCCTGCTTATAAGTTTAGTTAAACTTATTTCTAAATCATATTTAATTGATATTTATTACATAAATATTATTAAATTCCTTGGAATCAATCTGTCATGACCTAATTCTTGAACCAATCAAAGTACTGGCAAAATCACTGATTTATATTTAGATATGTTTGAATCTAATCAGTGATTGCACGCACGCAATTTTATATTGTATATAATTTGATTAGCATTATACTGATATGCATTGATAAATATATGTATTATACTACTAATATATATATATATATATATATATATATATATAAATATATATATTTTCTCTCTAATTCAGTTATAAAGTACGAAGTAAATTATGGCTAATAGATTAATTATAGTAAATGAAGTATTGTGCTTCTGTGTAAATGCAAGAGAAACGATGAATAGAGATTCCATTCAAATGGTATTATCTGGATTTTTCACAACTGATGAACTTTTAAATGCAAAAAAGTGTATTACAGATATAGATTACATTGTAAAGTTAATGGAAACTAGTGAATCTAGGCTCAATGTTAAGCGTAAAGCGCCGAACCTAGCTGAAAAAATCTCTAAAGATCTCGTAGCTATCCTTGATCTGATTGATGAGTTCAATTCTCCATCCATACCATTATTTGTTGCATCTGATATTAGGAGATTACCGCCAATTGGTGATCAGAATACAAATATGGCTGCAATACATTCAGCTATAATTATGTTGCGAAATAATATTAACCTAATTAATGAATCAATTGCACCACTGCTCGATAAATCTTCAGTAAATCACGTACAGATTAATAATTTATATGATAATACATCTGATAATATATCCTCAGATAAACAAGTCAATCCTACTGTGAATAATGATCTGAATAAGAACTTGACCTATGCATCAATCGTAAATTCTAAGACTTCTGATGATGGATTTAGACTGGTGAATCCTAAGAAACCAAAGAAAGATAAGGATCGATCTTCACTGAGTACTACACGAAAAAAGCAAGATATCTACGTCGGGAAGGGGTCGTCTGAAGCATTAGGAAAAACTCCTGGTAGGCGTTGTCATTTATTCTTATCGCGTATTAATATTGATGTAACAACAGATGTTTTAAAAACTTATATATGTAATGAATTTAAAATTTCCGATAATGATTGTCAGGTGGAAAATATTAATACTAGACAAAAATTTGTATCATCTTTTAAGGTGAGTTTGATGATTGATAGTGTCCAAGATGCTTATGATGGTAATAGATGGCCAAAAGGAATTATTATAAAGAGATTTTTTATTAGAAATAATAGTAATGCTACTAATAATAGTTCATATGCAAGTAATGTATCTGCATCTACATTAAATCAATGAATCTAAATAATAAGCTTAAGTTAATGTCTTTAAATTGTAATGGCATAAAAAATAAAATAGATGAAATATTAGATTTTTATAATAATGTAGATTTATTCTGTTTCCAAGAACATTGGCTTTCTACTGAAGAATGCCTATTGTTCAATACTATAAGTGATATGTTTTGTGGTTATGGTAATGCAGCTTTTGACAACTCTCAATTGAGAATAGGTAGACCGTTTGGTGGGGTTGGGTTTATGTGGAATAAGAATATTGATAGATATGTCTCAATTATAAAATCAGATTATGATTGGCTAATTTGTATTAAAATGTTTAATTTCTATATAATTAATGTTTATATGCCTTATGAATGTCCTAATAATGTAGATAAATGTAATACTCAATTGATACAACTTTTTTTATATTGTGATTGTCTTAATACTAGCAATTATTGTATAATTGGTGATTTAAATTCTAATATTTTGAATTTAAAATCTTTATATAGTAATAATTTAATAAAGTACTGTGATGAAAAAAATTTGATTATATCTGATAGTTTGCTTCTTGAGCCTAATAGTTATACCTGCGTAAGCTCTGCTTGGAATTCTTTTTCTTGGCTAGACCATGTTATCTCAACAAATGATATGCATATTTCTTTAATTGACATTACTATTGATTATTCTTTTATACTCTCGGATCATCATCCGTTATTAATAACTGTAAGACAAGATAATACACATTTAGTAGTTTCAAATGACTCTAAAGTGAATAAGAGAATAAAATGGAATAATCTAAATAAAAAGCAAATATTATTATACAAACAGAATACAAAATTTAGACTCAATAGATTAATTACTTCAATTAATAGTAATAATAATGTTAATTTTTCAGAATCAGTATACAATACACTATTAAGTATACTTTTAAGTGAATCTGATGTATTACATATTAAACTTAAAACTAATTTCAAAAATCTTCGGTCAGAATGGACTAGTGACGTAAAAAAGTATCATTCGATTGCTAGATCACATTATTTAATATGGAGATCAGTAAATAATCCCCGTTATGGTATAGTTTATGATAACATGGTTATGTCGAGGAGAAAGTTCAAATATGAGTTACGCACAAGTAAAGCTTATTATAGCCGAATAAAAGCGAATGATGTTGCATTCAAATTAATAAATTATCGTAATTCATTTTGGAAAATTGTATCTAGTAAATTAAAAAAAAACTTATCAATACAAAATAATATTGATAATGTACATGGCTTATCTGATATTGTAAAATTGTGGTTCAATCATTATAGTTGCATTTTCAATAGATGCAAAGATGGTCATTACCCCTACCAAATAGTGGATATTAATGAAATAGTTTATACAGATAGAAATGAAATATCATCTATTATTAAGACTATTAAAAAAGGTAAAAATGTGGGTCCTGATGGATTATCAGTTGAACACATTAATTATGCAGATAATACTATTATAGATACACTAGTATTACTAATCAATAACATGCTTCTAAATTCTTATTTCCCGAGTAAGTTAATTGAATCATATATTTTACCCATTATTAAAAATAAAAACAAAAGAACTACTGATTCAGCGAATTATAGGCCCATATGTATCTCTAATGTAATTTGTAAGATAATTGAGAAAGTAATTTACAATAGAATATATAAACTATTATCTACTCATGATAATCAATTTGGTTTTAAAGCAAAGCTTGGCACGGAAATGTGTGTCTTTTCCCTAAAACAGTTGATCAATGATTATAAAAATAACAACACAAATATGTTTGTTGCATTTTTAGATGCATCCAAAGCATTTGATAATATAAGTCACAATATACTATTCGAAAGATTAAGGAATAAAAATGTTCCTATATACTTAATTAATTTTCTAAATTATTGGTATCGAAATCAGCGTATATATATTAAATGGGGAAGCTATAATTCTGATACGTTTAGTGTTGCTAATGGAGTGCGTCAAGGTGGGATATTATCACCTTTACTATATAATATTTATACTGATCCAATGATAGGTAATCTGAACTCTATTAAAACTGGGTATTGTATTAATGGAAATATAATAAATAATTTGTGTTATGCGGATGACACAACCTTATTCTCACCCTCGTTATCTGGTTTGCAGCTGTTGATTGATTGTTGTCAGAAGTTTGCAAATAGTAATAAAATAACATATAATATTGAAAAATCTGTTATCCTACCAATTTATTATAACAAATCTCATCATAATCCAATTAAGCTACGTATTGTAAATACATGCTTGAGAGTAGTAAAAGCTTATAAGTATCTTGGACACTGGATTTCTGATAATTTATCTGATGAGATGGATATAAACTGTAATATTAAACGTCTTTACACAACTAGCTATTCTCTATCTAATAGATTTAGAAACTGCTCGCAATATGTATGTATATTGCTTTTTAAAACATTCTGCTCTAATATGTATCTTTGTAGTCTATGGGATACAGATAATGCTTACTTTAAAAAAATTCAAGTAGCATATAATAATGCATATCGCATATCCCTTGGCTATAAACCTAGATGCAGTGCATCCGAAATGTACCTATATGATAATGTCGATAATATTATTATAAAATTACGTAAGTCGTATTACTCACTATATAATCGTGTTAAATTATCTGACAATTCTATTATTAAAATGATATATTTATATAATGTTTCTCGCCCGTCGTCAATATTTAAAACATGGTGTACATCATTGTTTTTTTAACTATATATTATTTGTAATTATATACTTATATATATATATATGTGTTGTATAGTTGTATTTAATTTTTTTTTTTGTTTTGTTTATCTATGGACTGTTTATGTCTGACTCAAATAAATAATAATAATAATAATAATATATATATATATATATATATATATATATAGTATATATAGTATATAATATACCATATATAATTAATATAATTAATTACAATTATTTTAATCAGATAATTAGTATTCTATATCTTATTCAATATGATATTCAAAATCACTGAAATATCATATTGAATATGATATTATGATGCAAACCAATTTTTTTACTTTGAATTTCAGATGATGAATTCTCAGAATTATTCTGGAACTGTGCTTGTTTATTACTTAACGCAAGTTCATCATCTTCGTTCGTTTTTGTAAGCCCCCCAATAAGTTTGAGCAATACTTCTTGGGGGACTTTACAACCTCATCCTCGCAGTTCTGTAAAGTTTGTTAATTTGAATTTTGAATCTAATTTATGATCTTCAGGATTAAAATTTCGATAAATAATATCATCATCTGTAACTTTTTCTAGTGGTCTCACTATAGCTATATTACTAGCATTGCCATTAATACTATGTTCGTTTATAATATCGATAGGAAAAATAGGCGCTTCATCAATAGCACGAATAGTAGCCATGTTGTAATTAATGATATTCAAAATATTATATATTTACAAATATAAAAATAAAATTTGAAAAGTCAATGATAATAGTTTACATTTTTAAAGTAAATTTTTGAATATATCAAATATATGAACTATTATTTAGACAATATAATTAAATATTTTTAAAGAATGACAATGTAACGCCAAATATAAAAAAATTACAATCTTTATGTATATACTATATATAATATAGGTTATTTTAAAAAATATTATGGGTTTTTATTTATTTAAATATATTTATAGCCAATGAAAAAGGTGAACATGCATACGCGGTTATATTCAAAATTCACTCGCCGGATATAAATATTATATTAATTTAATATATAATTAAAATTGCAATTATTATAATTAGTTTATTGTCTTAATATTAACTTATCCTGTAATAATAATGTCATAATTTATAAAATATACTAATGGTTAATAATTAAGATGTAATATTTTATATATTGTAAGAATTAATAAATTCAAATTTGTTAGAACTTAATTGACTTATTTAATAAGTTATTACCTTCATAACTTTTTTGAGTGGTTTAAAATAAAAAACTTAAATATTATTTATATTTTAATAATAATTATTTCAATACGATTATAAAATGATTATAATTTATATTTGCATTCTTCATTTTCCTATAGAATATGATAACTATTTTATTAATTTTGTTAATTATTCTTAAATTAATCTTAATATTATAATACAAATTATTCTAAATTTAATTTGAAATTCTATATTTTAAAATATTAATTTTTATAAATTTCTATTACCACATACAACGATTTTTAACGCATAAATATATTTTAACAATACTAACTTCACAATGTATATAAGTTATATAACATAACATATAGTATATATGATTATCATATGATTAATATATAATATATATATATAATATGATATTTAATATTATTTAATAATTAAATATATACTGAGTATAAATTATACTCAGTATAATACTGTATAATTATTATAATAATAGTAAAGTATATATTTAATATATTAATATAATTATTATAATAATATTATATTAGTATATGTTAAAGTTTAACATTGTTAAACCCATGGATGCCTTAACATGAGACTCATGGTGAGTGGATTCGAAGGGATATTAGAGCCATTTGGTTATTAGTAAAAAAAACGTCACCATTGGTTCCTGGAAGGGATGAAAGCATTCCACAAAAATAAAATAATTTTAAACAACTAAAAATAAAATAATTATAATAATACTATTAAATATATGAATATATCTTTAAAAATGGGTGAAGGGAATGCCAGTAACCTCGTACGAGGTAATCCCGTACGAGGTAATTTCGTACGACTTATTTAGTAATCTCGTATGACTTATTAAATTTAATTTATTTCACAATTATACAGTTCTTATACGAATATATATATAATACAATATATGATATCAATATATAATAAGTTATTATATATAATCGTATAAAAACTGTATTATTATGAAATAAATTAAATTTAACAAGTCGTACGAAATTACTCGTACGAGATTACCTCGTACGAGGTTACTGGCTACCGTTGAAGGCAACTAAAAACAAACATTTGGTCTATCGAATATACTATATTATATAGCCTCTATTGTTTTGTTTATGCTGGTACCTGGTCAAAAGCTTCGCGATTGATGCGCGATTTGAACGCTCGCAAAATTGTTTATTCGAATTACTGAATTACTGATTTACAATAGCGTATGATTGGTTGTTGAAACATTAATATTTATAGTTTTAGTTATTTTCACTTGTTTGGTTTGATTTGGTTGGGTTAATTTTAATATTGTTTAGGTTTTTTTAGCTGCATTACTGTAAATGATTACATACCGAGTGAGCTTATAAAACACACACATATATAAATATATGGTAATTATAAGCCGTTGTATGTATGATAGTCTATAAATAAACATACGCTAATTATAATGACCAATCATAAGCTATTGTAGAATCACTAATTCGAATAAACAAGTTTGCGGGCGTTTAATTCGCGAATCTTTTGACCATAATCCTTTATGCTTTATGTTGTTAAATTTAAATACTTGTTTCAGTAGTTGACCTATTCGGAATAGTATTCTAGCGTACATTATAAACTAATCTGGAAGATAAAAATGTTATCCATCTATATGTGAATGTTAACATGTTATTGTTTAAAAGCTTTTTCCTATAATAAAAATACAAACTAAAATATATTTTACTATGTTAAATATGTACTTTATTCTATATATATTATATAATTAATTTATCTAAATGTATATTTCATATATATATATGTGTAGAAGAACAATTTATGAAATTAATATAACTTACTTATAAAAATATTCACATATACACACACACATATATATATATAT
Organism: Osedax fenrisi; assembly: GCA_964019155.1. NCBI lineage: Eukaryota > Metazoa > Annelida > Polychaeta > Sabellida > Siboglinidae > Osedax > Osedax fenrisi. Next base: position 29,779,528 of record OZ025241.1, on the reverse strand, counting down.
ACTTACATTTACTATTATTAAACTTATAGAATATAATGTATTCTATATTCAATATATTACTAATATAAATCATTAACTTTGATAATATTACACATATATAATATTATTGTTATTGTTATTGTTATTTTGGTCGAGTCCTTTAATAATCCAGGAACTTTGATGAATTTTCCAGTTATAACCATATGGCTCTAATATCCCTTCAAAGCCGCTCTCATATTAAAGCATACATAGTTTTAACGAAAGCTGATCATTTATTTATAAACAATTATATAATATATAATATATACATGTTTACTTGATTATAACCCTGTTATTCAAGATTGATGTGTATATTATGTATGACTAATGATCTCTAGTGATATTACATAGTTATTGTAAAAGTATATAGTTACTAATTATAAAACATAAACATATCATATAGTATACATAAATATTATATACGTATACAATCATATAAGTACTTAAACAGATCTATAACAAATGCAATATTTGATAATAATATACACTAAACTTTACAATAAATAGTTTAATGTTGTTAAAAGTTACATAGTATAGTAGATAGGATATTTTAAATTTAAGTCTATTAAAAGTTATCTCGATGAGTGACATTATAATACGATGATGATGATGATGATGATATACAGTTCATTAGGCACTCTACTATATGATAATTATATAATTATTATATAATTATATATTTCTAATAGAACTTTTCTATATAATAAACATATAATAAATACACTTTGTAGTACTCATGAACACATGTGTACAATGATTGTACACAGTATTATATAAATAAATTATTAAACATATGTTAGATGTTTAAATACACCATATGGTTTGAAATTAGCATATACTATATACTATAATCATTACTATAGTGTGTGCTTTATATAATCAATGAATAGATTTATGATGATAGATGAATTTTAGAGTACTTTATAAATAGTAATTAATTATACATTAATGCTAAACTAGTAGAGTTATATTGTTTGTATTGAAATAAATATCATTTTAGATATCTTAATTATACATATATCATAATATTTTTTATTATCATGATTTTTATTTTATTTTATATAAAATATTATAAATAAGACTATTTAATATTATAAATTATAAAAAATTATATATTAATACATATATAAATTAATTTCAAAACAATTTGAAGTTAAAATTGCAATACTTAATTACGGATGTTTAATGCATTTTCATTAACCTTAATCACTAATACTTAGTAAGGAAGCCTCTTACTTCATATTATGTAATTAAACGTTCGATTCTAGAATCATTGCAGAAGTCATGCTCAACTTACATAACTGCACATAATTATAGTCGTACATCCACCTGAAATGAATTAATTAACATCCTTGCATTTTGTACTGCACCCCCCTAACTGTACACACCCCCATACACTCTACCCCTCCTACCAAACCTACATCCTACACCGTCTCTCCCCCTAATCATACACCCCCCAACACCTTACCCCTCACACCTGACCTGCTACCCCCTCTCTCTCCCCCTAATTGTATACGCCCCCCAATACACTCCCACTTGACCTCCTACCCCCTCTCCCCTAACTGTACACGCCCCCAACACCCTACCCCTCCCATCCCACCTGACCTCTAACCCCGCCCCCCACCTCCAGATGGAGATAAGTTCCCTAGACGCTTCCACCACGTCAGCCTTCAACAGCACCAAGCTAGACGTAGGAGAACGGCCGCTAGTAGAACGTCTCACTCGACTCTCTCACGCCCTTCTCGGTAGACGATCTACGGGGGTAGACCTCAAGGGCTTAGCGGGTTAGCTCTACTACCTCCCCTATAGACCTCAAGGGCTTGGAGGGTTAGCTCTACTAGCACCCCTATATACCTCAAGGGCTTAGCGGGTTAGCTCCACCCCCCCCCCATAGACCTCAAGGGCTTGGCGGGTTAGTTCCACCCCCCCTATAGACCTCAAGGGCTTGGCGGGTTAGCTCCACCCCCCCTATAGACCTCAAGGGCTTGGCGGGTTAGCTCCACCCCCCCTATATACCTTGAGGGCTTGGAGGGTTAGCTCTACTACCCCCTTATATACCTCAAGGGTTTAGCGGGTTAGCTACACTACCACCCCCTATAGACCTCAAGGGCTTAGAGGGTTAGCTCCACCCCCCCTATAGACCTCAAGGGCTTGGCGGGTTAGAACCAGTACACCCCCTTATATACCTCAAGGGCTTAGCTGGTTAGCTCCACCCCCCCCCATAGACCTCAAGGGCTTAGCGGGTTAGCTATACCTCTATAGACTTTATAGGCTTAGAGGGTTAGCTCCCCATGGATAGAGTATCCTACAGTGTATGCCATACACTGTTTGTGTTATTGGTTGTTAAAAGAACATCATTCAATAAATATATTGGCGCGTAGAAATGTTTATCTCAAAACTACAAACCAACTGATAAATTAGATATAATTAGAGAGTTTCGATGATGTCCCGTCCTCGGGTGACAATACACCGATGCTAGAGGTTGTAACACGTTTGACCTTGACACGCAGGTATCGACGCCCTATTGGATGCTTTCTTTGTGCTCTACGACGAATGCAACTCGCAAACACTGAAGAAAAATGAATACAGCGTTGCTTTCGTTCAGAAATGTTTGTACGCTTCGTTATTCTTGTACGCTTGTTTATTTATGTATATATATATATATATATATATATATTAATAATAATACATAATAATATCAGAATTTATACAGAAGTAAGAGTAGCTTATCGAGTACCTATAAAATAAACATATATATAAAAAATTGTATATTTATTATTAATATATATATATATATATTTATAATATATATGTATAAATAAATAATGAATATGTTTGTATATAATATCTATATTTCACTATACACATTAGAACAGCTATATAGTATGATATCATGTGAATGTTTCATTAACTAAAGTATACATGTATATAGTTAAATACATATGTGATAATATGATTATATCAACAACTCCTTATGCTAACCACCACAAAAGAACTTCTATCTATCTACATTTCTATTCCTGAACAATTATTTATAAATATCATTAAAACATGTGAATTTATTTATAATAAAAATATCCAATAGTTATATATATATATATATTGTATTATATATATGCCTGGATTTCTAGGTAATATCATTAAAACTAATATAGAAGTCATGAATTGTTAGATTTATATATTTATATTTATATATTTTTATTAGATTTTATTTGCAGATATCAAGTATATAGCAATAATAATAATTATATGTTAGGAATTTTGTTTTTCATATAATACAATAAACAAGAATACAAATAGTGCTTATTACTTATTGCTTACAAATTGCTTATAAATAATACTAATATTTGCTATTGTTATCTCTCATTATATCATTATTTAATTATGTATTAATTAAATAATAATTATATAAAAAATATTATATAAATATTGAAACATGGATATCATTAATATGATAACCATACCCTTGTTCTAAATATAGCTTTCTCTTCCTTATTATGGATAGTATTAAAAAGATATTATATAATTTTTAATGATTTCAAATTATATTTTAGTAATTATCAATGCTCAAATATAATATAATATTAACATGTATTGTATATGGTACTAATCTGACCACCCCTATACTAACCACCCCTACCATGACCACCACCCCTTCATTGACCACCACCACTAAACTGACCACTACCCCTATACTGACCACTACCCCTACCTAGATCTGGGCAGTGTGGAAGAGTTGCGTAGATTACGGGCCGGAACGGATGACTTTGAAGTAATCGACACGATCGGTAGAGGTTACTTCGGTGAGGTGAAGGTCATACGAGAGAAGACTACCTCGGATGTGTACGCCCTCAAGATTCTACAGAAGAGCGATACCTTGGCTCAGCAATCGGTTAGTGTAATAGTGTAGTTTCTGTACCAGGACACATGGACAGATAGACAGATGGATAGTTGATATATTGAGTAGATAATAATAATAATAATAATACAGTTTATTTATACACTTGAATAATAGTAGCAACAATTCTCTAAAGTGTTATCAAATAATGTTAACAAAAATTAACAACAAATTATAATAAACTGTATAGATACAACTGTAGCCTATCTATCTGTACAACTGTCCACGCTAAACACCCACACTATTAACGTTAATAGTACAGTACTACGACATCTGTTTAGAAATAGCGATACTCTCACGAAGTCTGTAGCAAATTTAACTTTAACTTAAGCTCTATTATCTTCGGGTTGATCGCTAATGGGTTCAACACATATCCCCAACCATACTACGATTGCATGCCTGCACTGCTCACCTCGTATCTACTATACTATCTATATACCCCCCACCACTATCTGATAACAAGAATTTCACCTAACCCCTCTCCCCTGCTATATTATCTTATTACATACCCCTAACACCGCACCTCCACACTATCCGATAACACTCATTACTCCACCCCTGTGACACTATCTGAAACAAGTCCCACCCCCATCACACTACCTGACAATAAGTCCCGCCCCCATCACACTACCTGACAACAAGCCCCGCCCCCCTCACACATCTGACAACAAGCCCCGCCCCCCCCAGGTTGCTTACTATGAAGAGGAACGTGACATCATGGCCCAGTCTAAGAGCAGATGGATAACCCAGCTTCACTACGCATTCCAAGACTCCGACTGCCTCTACCTCGTCATGGACTTCCATCCTGGTGGTGATCTTCTCTCTCTACTGTCAAGGTCAATACCACTTTGTCACCCTATCAGCGATCCCTATCTAGTTCAACCCCACTTAGTCACCCTATCTAGGTCAACCCCACTTAGTCACCCTATCTAGGTCAACCCCACTTAGTCACCCTATCTAGGTCAACCCCACTTAGTCACCCTATCTAGGTCAACCCCACTTAGTCACCCTATCTAGGTCAACCCCAATTAGTCACCCTATCTAGGTCAACCCCACTTAGTCACCCTATCGAGTGAAACTCCGCTTAGTACATCCACTGAAAGAACTATCTAGGTACATGTGTAGTACATCGCTACTAATAATATAGTATCTAGTAGCTACATTATTAATAATGAGTGTTATCACTACATACATAGTACATTGAATACAGGGGTTATTCCTTCCATTGCAATGACAATGTTGCTATTGTATTCTATTGTACTATTGTAGTCTACATGTAGCTAGGCTAACAGCTATGTTACAGATTATGTAGTACATTGTATTAACAAGTGCTTTCTGTGTGTGTACTATGTTACTACACACTGTTACCTTTAAGTATCACTTGATTGTAATCTAGCATGGATAGCATGGGTCAGCATATATAGATATGTACAGAGGTTATCTTATTGGGAAGTTACTTTTAAAACATACACATTTAATTAGAAACTTTTTGATACTAAAATAATTTCACAGATTTTATATATATATATTATTATATATATATCATTATATTATATCATCACTGTTATGACTCATAACTTACAATATAATGCTTCTCACAGATGCTATTTGTGACCATTATTTCTATTGTACATGTGTATATGAATATATATATACATGTATAGTATAGCATAGTATGTATCTGTATACTATACAATGTAACATATATGTAAATGTATGTGGTGTCACAATAGATATACAAATAGTATTATCATTATCAGATGTAAACATTACCAGATTATTCAGAGATAAGCAATAACAATGAATCAATGAGTAAACCAGCTCCCACTAATATTGCTGCCTTACTAGATATGAAATGTGAATAATATGAACCACTGCTGCTCACACACACATATGTGTGTACTGATACCTTCACTGTCTATAGTCACTAGTGGTGGCTGACATCTACAATAATGTCTGCATTGTGTTGATATAAATAGCATTACAATAATGATAATGTATGTAAACATATCAGTATGTATATGAATATCAGTAGTACTGCATACATATATGATATATCTGAATAGAATACAATTTCATATTGAGTTAGAATTCAAGTTAAATTTACAATTAATTGTAAATCACAACCCTTACTTTATATCACTTCACTACAATAATATTAGTTACCCCTATATCACTAACTTTATTCAGTATAATACTTAAGCTTATAGTACACCAACATATTACAGATATTATCATAGATGGCATTATACTTGTGTGATGTGGCACCATCGATATAAAGAAAGTGGATAAGCAATTGACGCACGCAATGCATGTAAAAGATATACACGTGAATGACACTTTTATCGATAAATTAACAAAATGGTATCAGTGATTTTGATTGGATATTAGTCATATTATATATGTCAAATATTGAAACAGTAGTCTTTTCGTCGAAATAGATTAAAGTGACTTCTATCTATATCAATGGATTTAAATTATAAATATCAATAAAATCAATAAAATAGTATTATAACTTCAATTTAAATACACAAAATTACGAGGAATGTTGATATTATGTATTTTAAATATATAATTTTATTTTTAGTATCGATAGTATATTAAAATTGGTAGTGATTATCAATATATATATGATAAATACATATTATTATAAATAAAAAGTAGTGGGCCAGATAGTGGGTTTCGACTGCAGCGCTCGTAGCGGAAAGTGCCATACACTACAGTCAATTGCTTATCCACTTTCTTTATATCGATGTGTGACACCTATATTTACATCTGTGATGTCCTCAGGGTTATCTGTCGCTGACTTAAGAGTATTACACATACGATACATAGATAGATCTGAGCAGTGGCATACCCTAACTGTGTGTGGTGGTATAATGATGGAGGTGATGTACCTATCTTCATTAGTGTTCTAGTTAGTGTGGCGTACACTTGGGCTGGGGGGTTTGTAGCATGGAAAGTTTGAGAGATGGACAGTCTACCAATGTATCTACGCAGTGTATATACTGACTGTCTGTCTTGTTACTAAAAGCACACCCTTAGCACATTCTCTCTAATAACTACAACTACAGTGGCTCCCCTTGTGTATCAGTGGTGAATTATTAACAAGTTTAGACCCTTCACATAATAAGAACAACATAAAATGTGTTTAGATATTATCCTGTTATAGTTATTGTTATCAGTGATTTCTCATCGAACTAAGGAGAATCACTTCATTAGATATACTACATACATTAATTATATATATATACACCTATATATTTCATTATGTTAATGAATATTTATAGATTTGAAAAATCGCTCCCCCCCCCAATTCAAACCTAGCTCCCCCTCAATTCAATCCTACAACCCCTCCCCCCTAATTAAATCGTAGCACCCCCCCATTTCAATCCTAGCACCCCCCGCCCCCCATTTCAATCCTAGCACCCCCACCCCCCATTTCAATCCTAGCACCACCTCCCCCCATTTCAATCCTAGCACCGCCCCCCCTACATAGATATAACGACGTGTTCAAAGAGTCGATGGCGAGGTTCTACCTAGCTGAGATGTCTCTGTCACTGAACGCCCTTCACGACATGGGCTACCTGCATCGCGACCTTAAGCCTGAGAATGTCCTCCTCGATAGGACGGGACACGTACGGTTGGCTGACTTCGGGTCGGCTTGTCGGCTGGATCAGGCTTGTCTGGTTAGTAACGGGGGTCATGGGTGTTAGTGTAGGGGATAAGGGTTCAATAGGACAGGACACATGGCTGGCGGACTTCGATTCGGCTTGTCCTCTGGATCAGTAATGTCTCGTTAGTAGTAGGGATCACTGTAGTTGTAGGGGTCAATATGTCTGACCTTCCTTTAGTATATTTATCTAGTCACTTTCAGGTGTAAACAGGGAGAGAACGGGATTAGTCTGACTGGATAGTAGTCGATGTACTAAAGCATCAATCATCGTAGTATATAAACACACCTGGCAACAAGGAAGGGAGTATTATTTGAGTTGCCCGCCCTCTCCACCAGGTGTCATCGCGTAATATCCCCGTCGGAACGCCCGACTACATCTGTCCCGAGATGCTGCAGAGGTTCAACGATGCGGAAAGTTTCAACAAAGACTCTACTACTACTACTACTACTAGTGGTGGTGGTAAACAAGGCTCCAAGAATAAGCAGACCAAAGCGCAGAAAAAGAATACAGCAGCTGCAGAGAAATTACCATTCGGTTCGTCTCATGTAAACATCAGTGTTGCTCATTAGCTTTAGGTGAATAGTTACTAGTGCTATTGTATTACTAATGTACACATTCTTGTATATATATCATTTAGTGGAAGTCTATTGGATAAACACATGCACAATGTGCATTGCACATATACATACAAACATATATACACACCCCTACACACTCTTACACACTCTTACATACACCCAAACCCACACACACACATACTCCCTTACTAATACACACACACGTACACACCCACACCTACACACACCTACACACCCACACCTACACACACCTACACACACGTACATCTACACACACCTACACACCCACATCTACACACACGTACACACCCACATCTACACACACCTACACACCTACATCTACACACACCTACACACCCACATCTACACACACCTACACACCCACATCTACACACACGTACACACCCACATCTACACACACGTACACACCCACATCTACACACACCTACACACCTACATCTACACACACCTACACACCCACATCTACACACACGTACACACCCACATCTACACACACCTACACCCGCATACATAGACACCTGTAGTGTAGACTGGTGGTCTCTGGGAGTGTGCTGCTACGAGATGTTGTACGGCAAGACCCCGTTCACTGATAAGTCTGGTCAACTGGTGGCCACCTACGCTAACATCACTAACCATAAGACTAGTCTCAAGGTCAGTTCAGCTTGAGATCAAGGTCAATAGAAATCTGCTATAGATCATTGTTTATATTTAATTATATTTTATATGTTTTGTATAATTTAACATTATTCAATGGGTGTTGTTCGACTTAATGCGAATGATACTTTAGCCCATTTAAATCACAGCTAGTTATTCATCAATTTAATTTATATGTATAAGATTACATTTAATGTTGTATTATCATAATAATCGCATACTATTATTGTAGACTTTCCTAGTCCAATGGGGTAGTAATAAATATTATATAATGTTCATTATTGCAATAATTATTAATAAATATTACATAATGTTAATTATTGCAATGATTATTAATAAATAATATATAATGTTTATTTGCATTATTGACATTTCAGTCTATTGTGAATTATTATATAATGATCATTGTGAAGATTATTATTAATACCTATTACATAATGTGCATATCGTCCATATCTCGACGACCTCTCTATATATTAACAACGCTACGCGGCCCAGTTCCCGGATGATTGCGAAGAGTTCAAGGTCAGTGAAACGGCTCGTCTGTTCATCAAGTCTCTACTGTGCGACGTTGACAAGAGGATGTTGTTCCCAGAGGTCAGAGATCACGATTTCTTCACCGGAGTCGACTTCGAGAGCATCTCGCTGGGTTCGTCGTAGGCTACGGTAGCGACACCTATACTCTGGGGGGGCGGGGGCGGGAATAGTGGCTTACACTGCATCGATCGTTGTATCTGAGATGCTCGCAACTTTACTCTACAGTTCTATTACGGGCAGGCTTGGGGTCAAAATCACTTTATCAAATATAAATAAATTTTTCTTAAAGAATCAAATACAAATACACCAAATCAGCGTATTTAAATACAAATACGTATGACAGTGACCCCATCCCTTATTACGGGCATCCTACCTACATTAGAAAGTTGTACTGTTCAGTAACACTTTCTAATGTAAAACATAGGCCTCTAAACCTAATTATACTTTTGTAAACCACTGACTCATGAATGAATCACTGTTAACTTCACTGGATATCACTATTGAGTCACACCAACTCTCGTATACCACACTGATGATAAATTAATGATCAACCACATATAGCAACATAACTACAGAAGCGGTGGTAGAATATTCTTACATCAACATACAACATAACTATACTACAACAATAATAACACCACTGCGCCCCCTTTATCCCTGTAGCAGACTATCCTACCCCGATATTGTTTACCTTTACAACCATAACAATAACAATAACAACCCCACTACAGAGGCTCCCCCTTTTATCCCGGTGGTAAACGACGCCGCCGACACCTCCAACTTTGAGGACATAGAACAACTGAAGCCGAAGACTAAGTTGAACACGACCTTGAAGAAGTCGGAGTTCACCTGTAGAGATCTACCCTTCATAGGCTTCACCTACAACAAGAACCCGATACTAGACAGGTTAGAAGAGTGGCTGCAGATGATAGTAGTACGTTGTGTTGATTACCAGCTGTTGTTTAATAAAAAAAACTTAAATACATGTATATACATGTATATGATGCATTAATTAAACAAATATCTTATAATTAAAATTAAGTTATATAAACATTGTTAATATTATTATTATTCAAATAAATATTATAAATGTTTTACTATCATTTTAATCTTTATATTTATACGTTTGTGCTTATATGTATTGGTTATGTGTATACATCAAGCCATATATCATATTTTAAAGATAATATATTAAATTTTCTGATTTTATAATATCATTTATAATAAAATATATATTTATTCTAAAAATTCTATGTTTCGCCTGCCCTAATTACATAGTTATCGTATATTTGTATACATCGTAACAATCGATTATTTCTGTATCACATGTTATACATCTCCTACAAGTACTACAACTCCTCCTCCACCGTTGATACCCTGCAGAGGGTCGACCATAGATTCGTTCAGCTCGTCTCCTTCGGGCAAGCAGTGTCTGGAGCGTCGGTACTCGTGCAAGAGTCGAGAGCTTCAACAGCTGAGGGAACACTTCAAGAGCGTTGACGCCGCCAGGGTTCAAGTCGAGAAGAAACTCGACTACCAGCGCACCACCATCACCGTTAGTACAACAGCTGAACAGGTGGTGTAGGTCACACTGGCGAGAGTGTTCCGTGCCAGTATAGGCGAGTAATAATCATGCTTGTTATAGTTGTAACATGTTAGATATTCATGGAGAATACCTTATTTCGAGCTAATATCAGTGCGAATATTGCCAAGAATATCAGCTAATGAAACATAGTAGTAGTAGTATTAGTAGTAGTAGTAGTAGTAGTAGTAGGTGTAGATGTAATAATAGTATTTAAATAAAATTAAACTAAACATTATAATGAAACTTGTAAACATACAAATATAATTAGCTAATATTTATATATCATGTTTATGTAAAATATAGTAATCATTTTTAGAATATCCTTTTATCTATAATTTCGATAATTATTACACGATAATAATCTCATTTACGTTCAAATCATGCACGTTAAGAACATTCTACGCACGTATTAACCAATTCTCCGCTACCTATCGACTAATGAGGTAATGGCACCACAGTTGTTCATTCCTCTATCTCTCCCCACCCCCTCGCCAATAGGAAACGTCTAAAGAACTCTCCGGAACAACTCAGGAGAGAGACATCCTAGAACGGGACCTCGCCATCTGCAGCTCTGAGAACACAGTAAGTCATGCACACATGGGGGGGAGCCACTCTTTAGTGCAGTTAATACATGTAGATGATGTTGTCAACAAGTGTTGCACTCTGCCACGATTAGAACTTGGTAGAACCTATAGTGCATGTTAGGCAGTTCTCTCTCTCTCTCCTGATCATAGCTCTATCTTCCCTCTACACACATCTCTGTCCTTCTCCCTCTCTCTCTCTCCCATCAATCTTACTCTCTATGTCTCTCCTGATCATAGCTCTATCTTCCCTCTACACATATCTCTGTCCTTCTCCCTCTCTCTCTCTCTCCCATCAATCTTACTCTCTGTCTCTCCTGATCATAGCTCTATCTTCCCTCTACACATATCTCTGTCCTTCTCCCTCTCTCTCTCTCTCCCATCAATCTTACTCTCTGTCTCTCCTGATCATAGCTCTATCTTCCCTCTACACATATCTCTGTCCTTCTCCCTCTCTCTCTCTCTCCCATCAATCTTACTCTCTGTCTCTCCTGATCATATCTCTATCTTCCCTATACACATATCTCTGTCCTTCTCCCTCTCTCTCTCTCTCCCATCAATCTTACTCTCTGTCTCTCCTGATCATATCTCTATCTTCCCTATACACACACCCTTCTCTCCCTCCCTCACTCCCTACCCTATCCCTCTCCACTACACACACATACACACTTACACTCCCCCACCTCCATTATACACACATCCCTCTCTACCTCTCTCTTCTACACACATCTCTCCCTTCTACTCCCCCTCCCTTTCCCCCCACTAAACACACACACATCTAACCCCCCCGCGCAGTCTCTGAAACAACAACTGGAACACGAGCGAGCCGACAGAGCTAAGACGGACTGCGAGAATGTGAAGAGGTTCGAGACGATGTGCGAGAAGGCCAAGTATTTCAGACTCGTCGAGGGAGAGAAGTATTTGTTAGTCTTCCACTCTCTACTACTGTATCTCCTATTGTACACTTTGTACACTATTGTACACTATTGTACACTATTGTGTACTATTATAACACGTTGTGCATACATCCTATTTGTGTGAAACCACCCTCTGCAATGTTTGCTAATAGCTTACATGATCTATGAATCCAGCGCGATGGTTAATCTCGAGCAGGGCCTCTCAGATTTAATCATACTAATAATATACCGGATATATTTATAATATATGCACCCGATAAAGAAAATTAATATAGCAATGTTATAGAATATCATTCACAGTTTACTCGTGCATATCAAATGATAATCGAATAATTAGCTTTATAATTATAATAATATAGAATTTTATTACTATACAATATATTGTAAAAATGGCTAGTAGAAGAATTGTACATAATTAAAATGGCATATAGGTAAGATCACATCGCACTTATTTCATTTTGACTATAGAGATTCATTCACATTGTATAATCTATGTAGGTTTACTGTATGCAATGGTGTAATAAGATTAAGATAGTCTTAATTTAGAAATTATATCATATAAGTTTGAGGTAGAAATTTGTAATTAAGTTTTTAGATTATATATTTATTGTATTATATGTTCTTTCATTAATAACATTATTAATTGTATATTAGATTTATACTTGTGTAATTTCTTATTTTTATAATTTATATTAATTTGTTATATTTCTTACCTTTTCATTTTTGTTTTTAAATTTATATTTAGTAAATAAATTAACACATGTGATCTATTTGTGAATCTATAAATTTAGATAATATAATGTATGCTTATTAATATTTTAATAATAAATATAGTATATTATATTACTATATATAATTATTAAAAGTATATTAATTTTATATATTAAATTATACATTAATACTTTCCATATAATTATAATATATTATATATATATAAAATCAATAGCTAATTATTATGTTATATAACTATTATTAATTTATTTTCTATAAAGGTGTATATTTTTCTTTTATATCATTTTTTATAATATGAATAATTAATTATTTTTTAATTTTTTAATTTTTAATTTACACAAATATTACACAATTATTTATAGTATTTTTAATTAGCAACTATATAATAATTGAATATAACATATATTATTTGAATATTTCATAATAGAGTAATAATTTCTATTCAATTTGTAATTTCTATTGTATTGTTATCCTTTTGATGTATAATTAATGTTAATGTATATAATAATATGAAATATAAATAAAATATCCATTAATTATTATGTGTGGCCATACATTTTTATTAATCTATATAATTTATGCCTTATTTAAAATATATATTTAATAAGTATGAATAATACACCCTTAGGGTGTGTTTACACGGTAAAAAGTGTGCCCGAAGTGTGCCCGAAAAACGGCACACTTTTGGGCATACTTTAATTGGACACACTTTTGTGTTTACACGGCATATAAAAAGGGCATACTTTATTTGGATACTCTATCTACCCATATGTTTAGTATTACAATAATAATGAGGATAACTTAAAATCAGATAGGCTTAAAATAAATACATTCAAAAAAATTTAAAATTGAATATCAAATACAATTTATATTTATAAATATGGATCGAGATGAGATGATTATGCACATTAATTTCTTGCAAACACACCTAATAGTAATGCACAATTATGACATTATATTACAACATTATTTATAATTCATTTCTACCTGTATATACCTAGCACATTTGCACAATACATTTTTGTTAACAAAAGTTATGATCAAAAATGTTCAAACAAAATTGGTAAAAATTGTACATGGTGTAGATAGGAATTGTGCAAGTTTTATTAAAATTTATTTATAATACATATTAGTCCATAACTCATTAAATAATGAATATTTGTTAATGAAATTAACAGATTATTTTTATAATAAATGTATATATATATAAATGTGTAAAGTTATAAAAAAAATTATCAGCATTTCTAAACAATATGGGAATACATTAATTTGTTTGTATCTAAAAATAATATAATTTATATTTTTACAAAGATCTTTAAATTCTATGCTATAACTCTAGGGCTATAACTTGTATCTTGGTTTTTACAAATTTATAAAAGAAAAAAAATTATAGCAAAAAATATTATTTAATATACAATATTATATTGAATATAACATTATTATAACAATATACTATAAATATACTTATGTACTACTTCATTTATTTATTATTAAAAATAAAATAATATTAAACACATTTCAATAATTTATTTTAACTATCAAGTTCATATATATAAAATTTATTTTAACATAAGTACTAACCTATATATATATATAAATAAAATAAAATATATATTCAATACAATATTACAATTCATATGGAAAATATACAATATAGAATCTTTTTTTCTTTAGTCATCTTGATATTGAAGATGTATCACTTATAATCCAGCTATAAAACAATATTAAATTAATGACAGATACATGTAAATTTAATTTAAAATTAAATATACTAAACTTATATCAATTCTGCTTTATCACTTTTCTTTAGTTGTCAAGATACACCAATGTTATCTTTGCTATAAAACATTCAAAAATAAATTATTTTATGAATAAAACTAATATAAATATATCATAATATATGTAATCAAATACATTATAAAAATTAATATTTATTTAATTAACCACATAAAATATTAAAATTGTAATATTTATTTAATTAACCACATAAGTTTATTATATCATATAAATTATAATAAATTAGTACATATAAATTATAATATAACTAACTATTTATTAAATATATAAATATATTATAAAAAGGTTATATAAACTGGTATACAGCTATAAATTGAAATCATGAAAAGTAGAATTTAAAAAACCACGATAACATTTTAAATTGTAACATTTAACACCATAAGTTTATTATATCATATAAATTATAATAAATTAGTACATATAAATTATAATATAACTAACTATTTATTAAATATATAAATATATTATAAAATAATTATATAAGCTGGTATACAACTATAAAATTGAAATCATAAAAAGTAGTATTAAAAAACCACGATAACATTTTAAATTGTAACATTTATCACCATAAGTTTATTATATCATATAAATTATAATAAATTAGTACATATAAATTATAATATAACTAACTATTTATTAAATATATAAATATATTATAAAAAGGTTATATAAACTGGTATACAGCTATAAATTGAAATCATGAAAAGTAGAATTTAAAAAACCACGATAACATTTTAAATTGTAACATTTAACACCATAAGTTTATTATATCATATAAATTATAATAAATTAGTACATATAAATTATAATATAACTAACTATTTATTAAATATATAAATATATTATAAAATAATTATATAAGCTGGTATACAACTATAAAATTGAAATCATAAAAAGTAGTATTAAAAAACCACGATAACATTTTAAATTGTAACATTTATCACCATAAGTTTATTATATCATATAAATTATAATAAATTAGTACATATAAATTATAATATAACTAACTATTTATTAAATATATTAATATATTATAAAAAGGTTATATGAACTGGTATACAACTATAAAATTGAAATCATAAAAAGTAGAATTTAAAAAACCATGATAACATTTTAAATTGTAACATTTAACACCATAAGTTTATTATATCATATAAATTATAATAAATTAGTACATATAAATTATAATATAACTAGCTATATATTAAATATATTCATATATTATAAAATAATTATATAAGCTGGTATAAAGCTATATATATATTAAATAATTTAATAAATATTTTTGTAAATTATAAATATTTCATAATATATATATATATATTCTCGATAAGCTTTAGCTTCTACAAAAACCCTGGTGAAAACCTAAATCTGATAATAATAATATATATAAAACGGTTTAAACCGGAGTTTAAATATAATTATAGGGATTTATGTATTATATAAAAATATAATATATGTTATGTTAAAACAATTTAATTAATAAATATACTTTATGTTGTATTTCAAATACTATTTGTGTATTTCTTTAAAGAAATATATAAATTTTAATATTTATTCATTATATTCCTACCTATATCCCAAAATGTATTTAAACTAATTTACAATGTAAAAACTAGTTTTATAATATTATAATAATTATTGTGTAATGTATTGTAGTTTCTATAAGTATTTAATTAACAACGATCGAAATAATCGTTAACGCACGATTATAAAACTACTACTTGTTGTTGTAATTTTCTCTACTTCATCAAAATATTGAAATAAAATGTTGTAACAACTATTATAATTAGATTAATTACAAACTAGGATTGTTATCAACAATTAGTATTATTATTATTATTATTATTAATATTAATTCAAATCAGTTAAATAAATGATGTACATATTGAATATAATATTCGTAATATAATATATTAAATATTCGTAATATATTTGTAATATTTTATTATACGCGAATCACTTCACAAATGCGTGATAGAATATTATATATAAATTATAGTTCATATATAATTATTACTTCACTGGTTAGGTTTCAATATTAATAGTTTGATAAATTATAGTTAATATATAATTATTAAATCAATCACGAAGCTTTATAATTAATACAAAATAATACTAACTCTTTTAAATTCGCCGTTTAATGTTAATCCCTTTATATTTCGGCGAATTTGTTCGCTATTTCTTTGCCATCCTTTTTTGTCATGACGAGATCTGATATAGTAGCTATTTTAGCTTTTTATTATCAAATAACCCTTCTATATTCAGATCCCGTCATGTTTCTACTAACAAATTTATTCTGTTAATTTTAAATGTTTACTAAATATTATAGTATAATCATTGGTGAATGTACTTATTTATTATAAAATAGGCATACTTTTGGTTTTACACGGTAAATATATGTGCCTTTATCTGTGCCCTTTATCAGAATGTTTGGGCACACTCTGTGCCCATCTGGAAAGGTGGGCACAGATTTGGACACACTTTCGATATCTGTGCCGTTTTTCGGGCACACTTTTTACCGTGTAAACACACCCTAAGTTACACAGGCTATAGCTATGGTATACTATTAACACATGTTTTTTGATATAATGAGCTCTTCTATATAAATAGCTATAAATATGTAGACATTCTAGATGTATAAACATATCATGTCGGTTCAGATATTAATAATTGTTATTTAATATACGCAGAGCTGGGCATGATACTCACAAAATATATAATAGATACTGTATTGGCAATACTCCCCAGCTCTGAATATATGTATATTTATCTATATTATTTAATTGTATAATTGTTTACATTTAATTTATCAACAAAGCCATACGATTTATACTTTTGCCTGTCAAGTTGTTTATTGCGTAATATTAGACAAATATATATATATATATATACATATATGTATAATATACATTGTATATGCTTTTGTATATAGAATAGAATACTATGTATTGTGTTATATTTTATTATGATATCAATGATATAGTTGTATGTTCATATACAACTGGGTTTGTTAGCAATAAAATATCTGAAATATTTATCACTAACATTTCAAAAAATGTTTAAGGGGATGCGATACCTTTGATTTTTTCGAGAAAAAAATTTAATTTCAAATTTTTTTCTAATGTAAAATTATAATATTTCAAATATTATCTTTAAAATGGTGTTTAAATTATGTTCATTACATTATTAATTTTGTTTATATTATATTATTTGTACCTGTATAATAATATTGTTTATATTCATATATAATATTTGAAACTTGATTTACTCAGAATAATTATTTGTGACCAATCATGCTGACATAACTAGTATTAACTTTTGTACAATTGAATATTTTTTCTTCATTTTTTCAATATAACTAGATAAAACCTGTAAGATTAAAGTTATTTGTCAAAATTAAAAAATATTTATTTAAAAAATTTTAATTAGTAAGTTAGTTGGAAAATTAAAATTTTTTATCAGATATTTCAATTATTTTTTTTAGAAACGTATAACATAAAGATGTGTAAACATCTATAAATTTCAACATATAATATAAAAATATTGAATATTATTAATAGTTTAAAATAAAAAAAAGTGAATATTTTTTGAGTTAATATAATTCTAAAAATAGTATTTTTTCGTATCTTTTACATGTAAATTAAACGATGGTATCGCGTCCCCATAAATACAATAACTAATAACTGAAAAACCAAAAACCCAAACCCTGAATATAATATATATTATATGTATAATTTATACAATACCATAAGATATAATAATATAATTTGCAGAATAATTATTAGTGTTATTTATTATATTGATGTTTAGTATGGTATGAATATATTAACCTAGTTTCATATTTTATTCTCACTCATTATTTTCAATCATATTTTATTCTCACTTATTATCTCTCTCTCTCTATCTCTCTCTCTCTCAAAAATATACATGCATAATTAAAATGTTATATAAAATGTCATTAAAATCCAATTGAAAACTGATTAAATATCTATAATATTTGCAAGATAGATATATAATAAATTGTTATGTTCACTACAGACATATATTTATCATTTATTATCATCAATGTGTATTTATGTAATTATATATCATTGGCCTAGTGAGGAATACAAAATTAAATTTAAATAATATTTATAATATAATTAAATATGTAATATAATTTATAATATATTATAAATATATATATATATATATATATATTTATATTTATAAATAATTTAAAAATAAAAATATTATTTTTGTGATGTTTTCGCAATAAATCAAATCCATCGAACTCATTTACCCGACCTTTAACCTCTGCATACTCGTCCAGGGAAGACGAGAAACTTCTGTGCACCAAGATAACCACGCTGCAAGAAGACAACGACTCGCTGAATAAACTCTTATCATCGGTGAGGCGAAACTTCAGCATGTTGGAGCGCGACCTTGGGGCCGAGAGAGACGAGACCTCTAAACTCAAGACCTGTGCCATCGAACTCGACGCAGCTCTCAAGGTCATTCTAATAAATCAATAAATACACCAAAGCCAGTATTATAATGTCGTATACGCTGCTTTAAACTATAATTGAAATATCATTGAATGCATCGTTAAAATATAATTGAAAAGTAATTATTTAAAAATTATTTAAAATATCCATAATATTTGGAAATTAGGTAGAAGATAAATACTTATCTATAGAAATATATATATATATATATATATATATATATATATATATATAGGATATTTATATACATACTGCATTCTATATTGTAGACATAATGTAGTATTCATTTTTGTGCTGGACCACATTTTGAATATGATTTATCATTTTATTTGAAATGTCTTTATAATGATATAATGATTGTTGACAAACATTAATATATATATATCGCAGTATAAGTAAATGCACGGATTATGTAATTAATGTAAAGTAGTTACGTTTGCCCTAGTTAGCATGCTATGTCCTGTCCTTGCTAGTACTATAACTTTAGTTGTCGTCGTTCATCTTTACAGAAGGTTACATATGAAAGTGAAGAGCGCTTCATCAAAGAGAAGGTTAGACGAGATGTTAATTACCTATTCACTAATATCATCAACATGTATTTATATTGGTAATACTTGACAAAATAGTGACAAGTATTTAGTAAGAAATTCTTACTAAGAATATATGATTTAAAAAATCTATAAATTTAGTGATCAAGATATTTTTATATTTCTATACCTCATTTTTTTGCGATTAATTACTTTTGTAAATATTTGTGATAACCTATAAAATGTCTATTGAATATATGTTTAAAGATAATGATATTCATACACACTATACTGTACTATATAGGATAGTTTTGAGAAGAAATTCACTGACATCACACTGCTACTTAAGGAGACTCAGTGTTCAGCTGCTAGTATTCAGAACAACTATGAATCTCTTGAGGTTTGTACCAGTGATACTGATGGTAGTGATGGTAGTAGTAGTGGTGGTGGTGGTGGCGGCGGTGGTAGTTGTGGTGGTGGTGGTAGTGGTGGTAGTGGTGATGATGGTAGTGATGGTAGTGGTAGTAGTAGTAGTAGTAGTAGTAGTAGTAGTAGTAGTAGTAGTAGTAGTAGTAGTAGTAGTAGTAGTAGTAGTAGTAGTAGTAGTAGTAGTAGTAGTAGTAGTAGTAGTAGTAGTAGTAGTAGTAGTAGTAGTAGTAGTAGTAGTAGTAGTAGTAGTAGTAGTAGTAGTAGTAGTAGTAGTAGTAGTAGTAGTAGTAGTAGTAGTAGTAGTAGTAGTAGTAGTAGTAGTAGTAGTAGTAGTAGTAGTAGTAGTAGTAGTAGTAGTAGTAGTAGTAGTAGTAGTAGTAGTAGTAGTAGTAGTAGTAGTAGTAGTAGTAGTAGTAGTAGTAGTAGTAGTAGTAGTAGTAGTAGTAGTAGTAGTAGTAGTAGTAGTAGTAGTAGTAGTAGTAGTAGTAGTAGTAGTAGTAGTAGTAGTAGTAGTAGTAGTAGTAGTAGTAGTAGTAGTAGTAGTAGTAGTAGTAGTAGTAGTAGTAGTAGTAGTAGTAGTAGTAGTAGTAGTAGTAGTAGTAGTAGTAGTAGTAGTAGTAGTAGTAGTAGTAGTAGTAGTAGTAGTAGTAGTAGTAGTAGTAGTAGTAGTAGTAGTAGTAGTAGTAGTAGTAGTAGTAGTAGGAGTAGTAGAGATTATGATAATAATTAATTATGATTATTATTATGATGATGATGATGATGATATGATGATGCTTTTACTGCTGCTTGTAATGCTAATGATGTTGAATATGTATTTCATAATACTGATAATAATAATCCTATAGAAAAGTAAACTCGATTTTGAAACAAAACAAAAGAAAGTTCACTCCGATCACTCTAAGAAACACGAGAAGTCGTCCAATCACATCGCTTCCCTTAACGACCTTCTCAAGGTGATTGGTACACAAACTACGACCTCAACAACAATCATCTAAACTCTATCTAAACACTCCTTGCTCAGGACACCCAAGCTAACCTTGAAACCATGACCTTGGACTTTAGTAAATCTGAGAAAGCTTTCTCCAATCACGAAGACGAACATATGAGGCGGATCAAGGTCGTTATTTGATCTATATACAGTACATGTACCATATCTATATAAGTTGGCACACTAGTGAAAGGATCCTAAATCCTATTCTATTGCTACTTAATAAACTGTGTATATCATTTTTACGATATGAACTAGCTATAACCCTCTATAGCATCTATAACCCTAATACAGGATTTAGAAGATGATCTAACCTCTTTTTACCTATCACTCTCTATAACACAAAATGCTCCCCCCTTCAGGATCTAGAAGATAAGCTAGCATATCTTATACCTACAACATCATAATCCTCTTACCCCTTCAACCCCTACAATACTTATAACCCCCTATAACATATATAATCCCCCCTTTCAGGATTTAGAAGATGAGCTAGCTACAATGAAGTCTTCCCACGACGACATTCAGAATAAATCTATCCTGTTCTTCGAGGAGAATGAAACTAGATTTGAAACGATTGCGGAACACGAAAAGGTTATTGACCAATCAGAATACTTAGTTAATTATCATGATATTAGTTATTTAACCTTCTTAACTTATAACACATATACATATATATATATATATATATATATATATATATATATATATATAATATATAGTTGATATATATATGTATATATTTAATTGTAACATATATGTTACATATGTATATATACAATAATTAGATGCTAACAAAACAATATATAAATCATTAAATAAGTATAAAAATAAAACTATGTAACAAGTAGTAATTATTATAATTAAATAATTAATAATTAAACTACTCAGCTTCATAATCATATCATTACTATTTTATTACTATGTTATTATTATATTACTATGCTATTAGTGATATTTACATTATTTAAAATCTATTTACTAACAATGTTATTGTGGTTGTAAGGTTAGGCAAAATAATAATTGACAGAGTATATTTTATTTATGCATATTCTTTTTGCAAGTTATTTGTACTGAATATATATATATATTAAAATAGTAAATATATATATATATATATATATATATTAATATTAATATATTGTTAAATAATTACTTTTTAAAATCATAATGAAACTCAGAAATATGTTATATATTACAAATAATTAATTTTTTCATAAATTGTCTGTTATAAAATTTAATTATTATATTTGTATGTATATTATTTAGATGAAAACATATATAATATAGGTAAATAGGAAACTTAGCATAGTTAGTGGTATTATAATACAGATTTTAGTTACATGAATAAAATAACCAATTCTCAAATTATTATCTTTATTAATTTTACAGTTATTTTTTATAAAGTAAATTAATGACGTCAAAATTCTCATTAATTGTAATCACAGTTTCGTAAAATTTTACATTCCAATTCGTACATTCATTTAGCGAGTATATGTTTACGATATAGTAGGTATATTTTCTTTAAGATTTCAACAACGAAAATTATTTACAGTTTTTGTAGACATTTTATTGTTATTTTTATAAATCATAATAAATATATATTATTACAATGTCACATGATTGAATGTGTTAGATCGTTAACTGTACGTACACAGATGCATGTACCTTAGTCATTGCCCAGTACACACACTTATACTTGCTTCAATCATTACCACCTCGACTGCCTCGTTATACGTAGAATATGTGTAGTTATACGTAGTGAACCCACAGCTTAGGTGTACAATTCATAAGAACGAGTACACAAGTATTTATAATACGATAGCAACAAATGCCCATTTGTTGATGTAGCGGTGCGTAATGGATTGATACCGCGGTGCTGCCACTACCTACCCTCAACCCCTGCTGCTGCTGCCACTACCTATCCCCACCCCCCTGCTGCTACTACCACTACCTACCCCCACTCCCTTTACTGCCACTATCACCATCTACCCCACCCCACCACTACTGCCATTGTCACCACCTACCCCTCCCACCACTACTGCCGTGGAGCTACGATTCTGCCTTCCCGCGGCGCTCCATGTCCACCTCATCGAGATGACGAAAAGAATCCTTACTTCGGCTTTACAGTCTCGGGCCCAAGGCCCGGTTGGAACGCCGCCCCCCCACACTCACGGGGGTTTTTCTGTGGTCCGGACACCTACCAGCTCTGGTGGTCTGGATGCTATTGATGAGAGCTGGCGATGTGGAAGTGAACCCCGGCCCTGGACTATTCTGCAAGCCCTGCGGAAGGACGCTGAGAACCAATCAGCCACACCTCAGATGTGGCTCGTGCATTGCGACCTCAAACAAGCAAGAGAAATGTAGCGGCCTGAGACGAGTGTCACAGACTCCAGGAAACTGGACCTGCAGCGACTGCGTCCCACCCCGTTCCTGTACGCCTCCCCTACCATCGACCGTACCCACACTGGTTGGACAACCGATAGGAGCCCCGAGACTTTCAGGAACCAGCGCGCCTAAGAAGCGATGCCTGCAATGCGGAAAAGTTGTAAGGTATTCGCCCAACCCGCTCGTCTGCATAGGATGCCGGCGTACCTGCCACAAAAGCTGCTCTAATATGTCGAGAGGCGAACAAATCATGCACATATCCAATGGCTCCTGGCATTGTGAAAACTACTCGACCAGCGCGAACAACAAGGGCGTGGATAGCGGAGACCGGCGCCAAGCGGCCCCGTCGAGAAAGACCGATGTGAGCAGAAGAGGCTGCCTCAAAATACTACAGTGGAACGCTAATGGGATCAGGACCAAGATGGTAGAGCTCGAAGACCGAATAAGGAAATTCAATCTCGACATTATCATGATCCAGGAAACGAAGCTGAGGACCCTGGACAAGAACCCTGCTATAAAGGGCTACTCTACAGTCCGAAAAGACAGAGGCGTCGGTAGTGGTGGGGGACTCTCTTTTTTATTAAGGAAGATATACCCTTCACAACTATTGACAACACGCCCAGTGCCCAGAATTCTCTACTGGAGATTCAATCGATTGAACTGAGAGCTAAACCTTTCGTCAAGACTCTACCTTCCAACGTCTACTGCCCCCGTCAAGAGGAGCAAACCACGGTAACGAGTTTGAGATGTCGGAACTGCCTCATGACCGGAACGCAATCACAGGGGGCGATCTAAACGCACACAGTCATATGTGGGACAGATGGCAACCTGAAGACTCTCTGGGATCGAATCTCGAGGAGTGGCTGATGGAAAAAGATTTCTGCATCGCGAACGACGGAGCTGCAACAAGGACTAACCCAGGTACCGGAGGCAGCAGCGCGCCCGATGTGACCCTCGTTCACAGCAGTTGGTTGGATCGAGTGGAGTGGAGCACGACTGAATGCCTAGGATCGGATCACCTCCCCATACTCATCACCGTTGACTGTCAAGTGACAACTCTGAACGCCCCATCCCATACCGAACTCAAATGGAACTGGAAGTCTGCTAATTTCCGATTATTTGCTGAATCCGTAGACGAAGTGGTGACAGCAGCACCAGCGGCCATACACGAGTCTTCTCTAGACTCCAGATCCAAATTCCTGAACATGGCAATGATTGACGCGGCCAACAAGGCAATTGGCAAAGTCAAATGTAGTGTTAATGGAAAGGAGTGGATGTCCAGGGACATACGAGAGCCTGTGAAGAGACGAAACGCGCTGAGGAGAGACATCACGGACAAGCGGGCTGAATGGATTGAGGCATGTATGACAGTGCGGGATATGATCAGAGAGAGTAAGGAGAATAGATGGAAGGAATTCCTCGAAGACTCTGACTCAAGCTCGAACCCCCACAAGATCTGGAGCACAATCAAGTCATTAAGTGGAAGGAATACAGCAAGCATCAGGAATGAAACATTGGTCCACGAGGGGAGGGAGTACATAACAAACAAGGCCAAAGCAGATGTCTTCCTACAAAGGTACGCTGCGACCAGTAGGTTGAGTATACCCAAGGAATGCCGAATTAAGAATTCAGTGCGCCGCTCCCTAATAGGTCCAATAGTTGAGGATCCGAGCTCTATACCATTTAATGCCGCAGAAATGTCCAACGCAATCACAAGGATGAAAGTCAAAGGCGCACCAGGGAAGGATAAGATTCACCCAAGGTTCATCAAAGCCATGGGCCCAATCGCAGCCAGCTTCATGCTGCGCATTTTCAATGATTCATGGAAAACAGGATCTTGCCCGGCTTCATGGAGGGAGGCTATAATTGTCCCCATATTGAAAAAGGGTAAGCCAGCAAGTCAGATCGACTCCTTCCGCCCAGTATCGCTCACATCCTGCGTGGCAAAAACCATGGAGAGAATGGTGGCAAGCCGCCTCTCCTTCATGGCAGAGTCCAATGAGTGGTGGTGCCAGGACCAGGCTGGTTTTCGGACCCTCAGATCCTGCGAGGATCAAGTCCTCCGCCTCTCCCAAGCAGTCAGTGACGGTTTCCAGACTCGACCCGCTAAGCGCTGCGTCCTCGCACTACTGGACTACAGTAAGGCGTATGACACGGTATGGCGGAATCGATTGTTCCAGCTGATGATGGAGAAAGGCGTATCAAGGACTATCGTCCGATGGATCAGAGGATTCCTCTGCGACAGAAAGGCAGCTGTTCGGATCGACGGCGTTATCGGCGCCAGCAGAAAGATGCAACAAGGTGTGCCCCAGGGAGCTGTACTATCACCCCTACTATTCCTCTTCTATATTAATGGTATTAGAGAAGAATTCCCGAGCGGGGTGAGCGTCAGCATGTATGCGGACGACATGGCGATCTGGAGTCAAGACCGCGATAAGACTGTTGCTGAGAGCAAGGTACAAGAGGCGGTGCACAGGGTATCGGAGTGGAGTTATCTCCACAAGCTAAAATTGAACACGTCGAAGTGTGAAGTGTCGTTCTTCACTTCCGACACTCATGAAGCAAAGTGGATTCCGTCGATTACCCTCGATAACCAGCCCTTCATATTCAACAAGACTCCCAAGTTGCTCGGGGTCACCTTTGACCGCTCGCTATCCTTTCGGCCACATGTCGACTCTGTCAAGCTCAGAGTGATGTCCAGGATCCGGATCCTATCCTCCCTGTCATCCAAAGAGAGGGGATGGAGCAGACGATGCATGACGCGGATATACACAGCACTGATTCACAGCACACTGCACTACTGCGGCGCGGCTTGGCAACCGTGGCTCGCGAAGTCGAACGTTGCCATCCTGGAACGAGTACAGAATCGGGCTCTACGTATCCTAACAGGTCAACTGGCTGACACACCTCTCGAATGCTTACGCACGGAGGCTGAGCTAACTTCCTTCGAGACGCAGATCAGGCGTAACTGCATTGTTGCCTGGGAAAGGTCAGCTAGGCTCCCCGCCGGCAACCCACGCCACAAACTGTTCACCTCGCCTATCGAGCATAAATGGAAAAGGTCGAGCTTCAGTACCCTAGCTCAAGCAGAATGTGCACGCATCGGCCTGGACCAATTGCCTAGGGAGAGGTTTGCTCCAAAGAAAGCGCCACCCTGGAACTGGGACAGAGAGCCAACATGGACGGTAGATACATGACTAAATGGCGGCAGCGATAAGTCCTGTGACCAGAGAACCCTGCTCACGGACACAGTGGACACCATCGCGGCAGCCGGAGAAGTGGAGATCACCATCTATACGGACGGATCGGCGGAAAGAGGATATAAAAACGGAGACAGCGCAGCAGTAGTAACATCAGGCCCAGCCACTGACCCAGTCAAAATCACCTCCGTCACACGCAAGGGAAGACGTCTCACGTCGTCCTATGAGACGGAAGTGACAGCGATGCTACTGGCAGTTGGCTGGATAAAGAACCGCGAGAACCAAGGCCCCTTCATTATCTGCACCGACAGCCAGTCAACCCTGACAGCAATACAGTCGCCTGGATTGAGCGATGGTTCAGACCTAGCAGAGACCCGCCGAATCCTGAACTCGTTGAATACACGTGTTTCGCTACAATGGGTCCCCGGCCATATAGGGCTCATAGGAAACGAGTGGGCTGACGTCGAAGCCGGAGCAGTGGCAGCTTCAGACGAAGAGCCAGCGGCAACGGATGGTGGTATAACCTTCCAGACAGCCAAAGCCTTCACGAAGAGAGAAACGATGGACCCGGCCATAAGCCACGAGAGAACCAAAGCGGTCTTTAACGGCAAGCGAGCCCCAGTCTCCCTCTCTAGAAAGGATTCGGTCCTACTAGCCCAGCTCCGCAGTGGCCACTGCCACAAGCTGGCAGCATACCGAAACATTGTTGATGCTGACTCCTCCGCGACCTGTCCACATTGCCAAGGAGCCCCAGAGACGCTTCAGCACTGGCTCCAAGAGTGCCCGGCCACAGCTCGAAGACGAATCCGTGAGTTTGGGGGAGCGGCGCCCCTACTGTCAGCCCTGATTGAACAACCAGAGGCTGTAATAGCGTTTGCGCATGGACTCCCGTCCATGTGAACGCTACGCCGCGAACAACAACAACAACAACCACTACTGCCATTGTCACCACCTACCCTACCACTGCTTCCACTGCCACCACCATCATGCACGTACAATAGTTATATACGCCATACATACTTATACTAGCTTTACTCCTGACCTAGTTAACCTACCCTAACCTAACCCCCCCCCCCCACGCCATACAGACGATATCTCTCCTACGTATCAAGGTCAGCCAGCTAGAAGAAGAGCTAGCAGTTAACCTTCAGCACTTGGCACAGCAGCAACAACAGCAACAGTCTCCTTCTAAACGTCTTATTCAGAGGGTTAGTCTATGCTGTGTGTGTGTGTATGTATAAATATGTATGCGAGAAGTCATCTTAATACGGTTTCTCATATTGAATCATCGTAATGAATTCTGTGGCTACACATGCTAGGCAATAGTTTGTATTATATGTACGTATCATTCAATATTGTACCCGTAATCTATTTATAGATTATACCCGCAGAACTATGTGTATAGCTGTTCTATATAACATCACAACACTGTGCAACCAAACTCTCTGTACAGCTGCTATCACTATATCACACCACAATGCAGTACAACCAGAACTCTAGAATGGAGACGGAAGAAGACGAAACAGATGAAATAGACGCCGAAGGAGATGT
This sequence comes from Osedax fenrisi, assembly GCA_964019155.1. NCBI lineage: Eukaryota > Metazoa > Annelida > Polychaeta > Sabellida > Siboglinidae > Osedax > Osedax fenrisi. The sequence continues at coordinate 29,750,963 of OZ025241.1, read as the reverse complement.
CACGGTAACTGTGAAGGTCACGCACGGTAAAGGTCAAGAGAATCAATCTCCTAAGAAGGTCGTCCGTAAGAGAGTGTCTTTCAGGAAAACGGTTAGTCAAAACCTGAATACCAACATACAATGATTTATATAGACATTATATTGTTAACTACCTTAGTGGCTCAGTAGGTTAAGGAATCGGATGTTCAGGTAGTAGGTAGAGAGTTCAAGCCCCATCCGGACCAGTATCTTAAAATAATAGTACAAGTGATCTTATATAATGATGTAATAAAAATGGTGGTTTCTTGTTATAAAATGAATCTCTTAACATGAACGTAGCTTTGAAGAGAAATTAGAGCAATTTGTAAGAGAACCCTTCATCTACGTTCCTGGAAGGGATGAAAGGAACTCACGAAAATAACAATAACAACAATTATTTATATGAATATACAAAAGATTCATTTACAAATAAAATTTCAGTTCGTAAAAAGACTATTTCTCTTCGAAAATTATAGAATAATTTATCTTACGGGGCAAATGTTTCTCTTATTTTAATTACATATATATTTAATTAAAACATTTTAACATTTTTATATAAAAGTTTAACCATATTTAATAAAAAAAAATGTTAACTTCAATTTTTAACTTATCTAAATATAATTTAATTTGTAATATATAAAAAACAATTAAATGATTAATTATATTACCTATTATATAAACCATTGTATATATTATTTATATTTATTAACATACAATATAGTATAATATTATAATACGACATGTGTAAATGATATCTTTTAGTTAAATAAATTATTATATTTTGATTAGAATCGTTTATAATAATGCATAGGGTCGATATCGATAAGTATATATATATATATATATATACACATATACTGGAGTGAGTGGTAGGCTTCAACAAATAGGTAACATTTTGGATTTGAAAATGTTATATAAATGTCTGTATTTACAGACAATTTATATGAAATTATCAAAAAATCAGTTATTTTTTTTTAATATTGTATAAGATAGACATAATATATATATATATATATATATATATTTATGTATAAAGTTACTAATGTAATGTTTAATAAATTTAAGAAAGCAATATAAATTGATTTTTATTTTATATTCCGCAAAATTCCTTGTAGATTTAAAAAATCGCATCGGTGTTTCAAAGTATAATATATTTGAATTGATTATAAATATAAATATATCGTAAAATTATTTTATTATCGACTTGTTCATTACCGCATGTTAATTTTCAAGTGGCTAGCTACTTTATTAGACATTTTCTTTATGTAAATATTGTAGAAGTTATTTCTCCGCTCAGTTCTCCAACCTTCACCTCCACCTACAGTCTCCTAAGAAGCAGCAACAACAGAAGCAGAACGTGCGTATCCTGAAAGAGTCGTCTCTAGCAGACAATCGCAGAGCTAGCACCGACAGTATGGCTTCATCGGCTTACAGTACCGCGCAGGAAGAGTCTGCCCTCAATAAGGTTTCTGTAGTGTATGGGGGCCTCCTGGTATTGGGCAATATGTGTGTTTTGAGTTCACATGGTCAAATTATCATTATTTAGATTATTTATAATTAACTAATGTTGACTATTTAACTGAATGATGATTTTATTTTTATAAAAAATTATTATAAAGAATAATTGAAAATATAATATTATTAGTTTATAGTAAAATATACTTTTTTAACAATATAAATTGGTATAATATAAATATTAAATTCTTTAGCCAATAATACATTATCTATATAGTTATAGCTCTAGCTCTATATTATAACTAGGCAATAGTTTATATTATTAGATTTTTGTGGTAAATTGCAACGAAGTTAAGAAGTACATATTCTCATTATAATAGTTATATTTCTTTCGAGAGCGACCAGACTCGTAAGTAACAGCGTGTTACATCTCTCTCTACAGGCATTCGTTGAAGATTTAGATCAAGAAGATGACGACGCCAGCGTACAGTTCACTATCGGTGGAGACGGAGGAAGAGGAATGGGAGGAGGAGGAAGAGGAGGGGATGAGGAGGAGGAGACTGACAGCATAGCGGATGATGATAACATTGATGCATGGTTTATATGTACACACACGCTATCACTGTGGTAGACTGCGAATGATGATGATGATGCTTATCGTTATTTACTGTTATGTTCGCTGTGCGAAGTGGCATAACTTTACTATATGTTTATTAAATAATGTCTATGCTATTTCTTTATGTATCGTATGTTCCATATGATTTCACATAAGAAATATTCTTTAACAAAATACATTTCATGTGTATACAACAATATTATGGGTTAATTTAAATTTAGGGTAACCTATTGCTAACTTTATAGTGTACAAGTGCACACTTTTGTAGTAGACTATTTGTAATAATGTACTTTACTTTAAACATCACTTTATTATGTTACTTACATAGTTACTTAGTGCATTCGACTAGCACAATTTCTCCTATCTATAGCGGTCCGATGTAGCATGCAACATTCCTCTCGTCGATACTACAGTCCTTTCGTAGATATCATCCATCCATCTCCTTTTCGGTCGACCTTTCTTTCTTTCACCCGCTACCATTACTCGCAGGCCAAAGTGCCGTATATTACATTACATACTATATTACTTTACATAAAAATAGTATACTCTTGTGTTTAATCTAGTTAATTACGTATATTTAGTGTTGTTTCAAATTGTTTCAACATTAAAACTTACAAAAAGTTACAACCACTATAAATCATAGCAGTGTGTATTGTGGTTATCAATAACATTAAGTCATGTGACACCACCACTCCCCCTACCCTATCACAGCTCGTTGGATGAAAGTTCCGCCATCTCTTCAGCCGGCAACGCTTCCATCAATCAATCTTGGTTAGTCGAGTGATGACCTTCACCAGCGCTAATCTATGACCTTCACACAGTGCGATGTATTCAAACTCTAATTAAAAACACAATTATTCACTAAGAATGTACACTCATATTTAACAATAGTCATTACATATTTACATACATTGTCCAGCTTTCGAAGAAGTCAAAAACATCTTGGTATCCATTGGATAAAAATACTTATATATAAATAAAGCACCACAAATTATATGAATGTCTATTATTTCCTTATATTTAACCATACCAAAGATTTTGTGAAAAAAGATGGTTCACTCCCTATCTAAGCTATGTAATTATTTTAATATAGTTCCGATACCAACCATGAGATGGATACACATGTATTATTATCATTTATATTTACTATTAATAATTCATAAATAATTAATCTAATTATCAGACTAATATCCTTTTGATATTATAATTTAAAAAAATATATTTACAAATTACGAAATTTTCACGATATTGAAAGTTTACATGTAAATAACAATGACTGAATCGATCTACTTTTGACCTATACAAATTCTATTCAATTTTCATGAATTCACTTTTGATATCTCCAAATAATATTTATGCAGAACATTTATTTTTCTTAATTTAAAATTATATTAAGGTATTATTTTTCGAATATACATGTAAATCGATAAGATACAAAATCTAAAAATAGATTTTAGTTCGCCTACCCGTCACATTTGAGATAATGTCATTTTTATTTCAATAATTCGGACGAGTGAACCATATTTCCTTCGAAAAATATTTAACTATACCACTACACTAATTCTATTTCAACATTCATGGATATCATTCTAAGATTGTAAAATACTATTTATACATATTTTATATAATCATATACGCATAGTTAAATAGTTTACCCATTACATATTAACCTACATGTCGCATTATCGCTGCGCTACTACCGCCCCCTAGGTACGATTGCCAGCAACAGTTGCCCAAAGACGAGGCGAAGTTGTACCACGACAAACACGAACGTCAACAGGCCACCTTCCAGAAGCAGCAGCGCCGCATCCAACGCCAGCAGACGGAGATCTGCGCCCAACAGAGGGAACAACTAGAGCTCGAACAGCGCCAGTATCGAGCCGGCCGCGACCAACAACAACGCGAATACGCCGACGAATTGTCGCGTCAACGCTCCGATCACGAACAACGGCTGCAGCGACTACGGGCCGACCACGACGAACGAGAGCGAGACTCCGACGCCGAACGGCTTCAACGACGTAAGCAACGCGAAGCGGAAGACGAGCAACGATTGAAGAACCGCGAAGAGGAGGAGGAGCAGCGGGAGTCGGAGCAGCAGCAACGACTAGCGGCCAACGCGGAGAAACAACGCGAACAGGAGAATTACGCCGCGCAAAGACAACAGGAACGAGACGACTACAAACAACAGTTGTCGGAACAACGCGACCAATACGAAACCGAAGCGCAAAGACTACGGGACAACTACAAAACACAGGAGCAGGAGCACGTCGACCAACAGCAAAGACAACAGGGCGAGTACGAGCTACAGCTTCAACAGCAACAACAACAGTATAAGTTACTGCTCGAGGAACAGGAGGCGGCACAACGTAAGCAACAGGAGGAGTACACTCTACAACAACAGCAACAACAACAACAGCAACAACAACAACAGGTAGACCAGCAAAGACAAGAGAACAAAGAGAATATAACCACAGTTAATACGAGTATACTGCCCGTAGACGAAGCGGAGGACTCGTTTGTAGACCAGAACGACACGTCCTTGGTGACCCAGCGTCGAAGTAAACGACGCAATAAAGAAATCAAGTAAGTAACGCCTGCCCCTTTGTGGGCGGGGCTTATCTTCATGGGGTCATATCACCACCATTATTTACTAGTAGCTCTAGTGTATATGCCTCTTCACGTTTTATCCTCGTACAATTGATATATATACGACGATATCCTATTAATAATCGTGTTTCTCTTAATTACGATACCTATGTTATGAATATATAATTAATTAAAACTATTATATCTTTTATTGAATCAAGATATTTTATTTTATAAATTGTCTACCTTTATAAGAGTAAATGATAACAATTAATATATAATTAAAAGCTTACTTTAAACTTTTTTAACTTTTTTCAAACCCAACCCATTATAAACCTAAACTTAGTACATGATTTATGTAAATGTATTAGTTTTTTATATATTTTAATAAAATTCTTCAAAAATATATATTTCAAAATTATAATAATATAAATAAATTATTTATATTATTTAAAATAATATATTAAATCATATTTTTCGTATCGTATATTTAAAAATTATGCAATTCTTTACGAATAAGTATATATATATCCCTAAAGCCTCATCATCATCATCACACTCGCACACAACTCCTACCTACAGGGTAAGAACTTCGACCGGTAACAAACAAAGCGATCAAGTATTCACCACTTCATTCACCTGTCAGACTGATGAAACTGATGAATACAGGTCAGTAGCCATGTGTGTGTGTGTATGTAATAGAGGGATAGAGCTCTCTCTCGCTCTATATCTCACTCTCTCTCTTTCTTTCTCTCTCTCTCTCCCTCCCCTCTCACTCTCTCTCACTCTCTCTCTCTCTCACTCTCTCTCTCTCTCTCTCCACCACCATCATCCCTACACACTGCCACCCCTACACACCTCCACCTCTCTACACTTCACCACCTCTATACACTACCACCTATACACACCACCACCTTTACACACCTCCACCTCTCCTCACCTCATCACCTATTCGCTTGACAGAGATGAACTCGTCGTGGCTATTAAGGACGAACGCGACAAACTACAACAGGAAGTGGAGGGTCTACGCCAAGAGATGAATACCATGCGGGTTGACATCGAGAAGAGTCGCGACCTTACCCATGAGCAACGTATCCGTGCCCTTGACCTAAAGTATGAACTGCAGGCGGTCAGTATTGTCAGATGTATTGAGGGCTTGTTTAATATGCTAACTAAAGTATACATATTTGCTAATGAAAATATATGTTATTGATATACACAAACAATAATACGAAAGTAAACAAATGAAGAATGTAAATGTTGTTACCTTAAGGAGGTATCCCACAACCAGTATTTCCGGAAATAATGTCTGGAAATATTTTCTAAAAGTGATTTTCTAGCAAGTTAACTACAATTGTAGTGGGGTACCCCTTACTTTCCTGCAAGTAGTCGGAAATATAGTAAATTTAAAGGAGGTATCCCACTACAAATTGCTAGAAAATCAATTTCAGCAAATATTTCAGGACATTATTTCCGGAAATACTTGTAGTGGGATGCCTCTTTTAAAAATATGTGTAAAATATATTGTAAAGATTGTAAACAGAATAGAAATAGATTGTTGTTGTTGTTGTGATATATCACATTACATCGTGTTATAGCTAGGATGTGACACAACAGTCGCTATGTACAGCGAGGGAAAGTGTGTGGTGTGCATGTTAAGTGTCGTACTTATCATCTCAATCATTGGTAACACGCTCTAGCTAATGATGTTAACTACATGTTTCAATAAATATGATTATAACTATTAAGGCTATATCTTATATAACTATATATATTATTATTATTATTATCAGAAGTAAGTATAAATGGGTAATTGTAGAAGCATTTCTGCTTATCGATAAAATTACCCTTATATGATATATATGTTACACTAGATTAACCCCAGATAATTAAACCCACCGTAATCGTTTGCGTTCATCACACACAGAAAACAGCGAACCAAGCCATCGAGATAGTGGACCTAAAGGCTCAACTGGAGAAGATAACAGACTTACTACGTGAGGCTAAGGACATAGCTGCCACTGTAACGGAGAAAGAGGCTAAACTTCGCAAGTCATACAACGAGCTCAAGACCACCACTAATAAGGCAACCACTGAACTAGAGGTAAGGCTGTGGTCTACGCTCACACGTGCACATGTGTCACTAATAGGTGGACAGGCGTTTTGGGCGTGGTTTAAATGTATACGTAATTCTGGAATATATATAGTTGTTATTTATTATTTATATTTATTGTAAAATTATTAAAATTAAACAGGAACAATAAGTCTACTTAAAGTTTTGATGTTGCTACTTATATATTTGTATTATGATATAGATATTATTTTAATTATAATTATAATTTTCATTCTCTGTTATAACTATCAAATAAATATATATATACAGTAAAACCTCTCTATAAGAAACCTCTTTATAAGAAAAACCTCTTTATAAGAAAATTATTCACACATTTGGTTGGAATTCAACCTTTTCCACATTAAAAAACCTCTTTATAAGAACATTTTATAAGAAAAATATAAGAAAAACCTCTTTATAAGAAACTTATTGTATACAAAATATAAAAAATAATTACATATAAATAGAATTATTATATATTGATAACAATTATAGAAATTAATTATTATATAAGATATTTTTTTTTCTTACAAATATTTTATATTACATAAATAGCTCGAAATGAATTAAAATTAATTAATAATTGTTATTGTATATCCATACATTTATTAAAATTTATCAAAATTAATTAATAAATGTTATTTTTAAATAAATTTCTAAACTATTCTTTAGATTAATACTTTTAAATAAATATAAATAAATATACTATATATATAACCTATAGGTTATATAATGCATTTTCAATTATAAATTAATTCTTAAAATCATTGGAAAAGTAATAACCTCTTTATAAGAAAACCTCTCTATAAGAAAAAAAGTACTGAAAAAAAATTGTTTCTTATAGAGAGGTTTTACTGTATATATATATATATATATATAGACTTTCATGCTATACCTATCCCTCACTCTACTGCATATTTACTTTACTTTACACGCCGCTAATTTCACAAGTAATGGATAGCACAATACATTCCGATATTATGAATCATCATTATTATCGTCGTCGTATTCATCGTTTCAACGTGAACTAACCTCTAGTCGTTAACAGAATGAAAGAGATGAACTGAAACTAACCTACAGTGGTTTGAAGACCCGCTATCAAGTTAGTACCAACATCATCACCACCCCCGTCTACTACTAATATATACGAGTGGTGAGTCATAGCTAAGTGTTCTTTATTTGCCGTATCAGCAATATACGTGTTACACTTTTATCACATAAACATACACATTGTACTTATATATACATACATATGCACATACGTACATGTATTAATAGCTATGGGAGGAGCTAAGTACGTATCCTAGACTATGATTATATAACACTTGATGTTACCATTGTAGCAATGATTGTATGATTCATAACTCTATATATAGAAATAGATGTACTTATTAACTATCTTAGTGCATGTATGTGTTTGTATATTATATATATATATATATATATATTATCACAGTAGTGTGTCTCTTATACAATTTATATAATATTGAGATTAACTTATCAGGCAACCACTAAACACACCCATAATGCACTACACAACACATCTCTTAAGGGGAGCATGTCTGTCATTAGCATTAATTCTGCTTCTATAATTTCCTTAGTATGCCCAAGTGTGTAGATGATAATGATAGCATTAACCTAACCTAACCTAACCTAACCTAACCTAACCTTACCTATCCCAACCTAACCTATCCTAACCTAACCTAACCTTACCTAACCTAACCTAACCTAACCTAAGCTAATCTAACCTAACCTAACCTAACCCACCTCCACCACCACCACCACCACTACTACACCTCTCCTCTATACCCACAGAGTTTAGAGACCACCAGCAACGAGTTACAGAAATGTTCCACGGAACTTGAGGTTCAACTGAGAGAGCTAGCTTCCAAGGTCGCGACCTTGTCACCCCTGAACTCTGTTAGTACTGCCTCCTCCAAGATTGTCTCTATCAGCTCTTATCTCATCATAATCTCATGATCTTAATGCCATCCATATTTCATCACATGATATTCTTATCTAATCTTCATCTATATCTTATCTTATCTTCATTTATATCTTATCTTCATTTATGTTTTATCCTCATATATATATATTATCTATCTTATCTTCATTGATATTTTATATTAATCTATATATTGTCATCATTGATATTTTATCTATATCTTATTTTGTCTTACCTTCATCCTTATCTTCATCTTAATCATCATACTATCTCCACCCTATGACTAACCCTCCACAGAAACTGGAGAAGGACGTAATGAAGATGTCTAACGACAAGACTAAGCTAAAGACTGAGGTAGAACGTCTGAGTCGAGGTACTAATGACAAAGACAAGAAGATAGATTCACTGCAAAGGGTAACCAACATAGCATCACTATCACTTACTATTACTATAGTGGTCCATAGTGGTATAATACAAGTTGTTCAAATTCTATAGTTGTTAATGATATATAATATAATTCATTTATATACAAAATTACATATTTCTTTTAAAAATCATTAAAATTCTCACGAATTTCATCATTTATTTTAAAACTCATTAAAATCCTTATAAATTATATACTTCATTACGTTTGATCTCAGTATAATACATGATATTTCTGTATTTCGCCCAACATACATCTTACTAACGTTTACGGAACCCCATCGTACCTCCTAATCCTCACCCCCGCTCCGCCCCTCCACGCCCCTACCCCGTACAGGAAGTATCCCAACTGAAGGGAGTCACCGTGGAACTGGAGCGTCTGTCCACAATCTACGAGAACTCTGGTTTTGAACACGAGACCAAGGCGCGTAAACTGGAACAGGACGTGTTAGTATCGCCACCTGGTGAGGAGTCTCGGAACTAATAATACTAGTTATTACTGTGTGTTTTGGTTGTATTACCTATGGTTGTATATATAATAATAGTATAACGTATAGCTATTGACTTGTAGTGACAACTTCTACCGCTAGGGTGTGGTGTGCGCTGGGGTTACTAGTATACGTTATCAAATACAAATACAAATACGTATTTGACCCCATCCCTGCATGTACACTGCGCGCATGTGTTCATATAGCGATACATCAGTAACGTTGCCTATGATATGTTCTATTACCTATTACCTATTAACTATTACCTCCCCCACAGTAAAGAAGTGAGAAACGCTCTGTACGAGAATGAGAAATCACTGTCCTCTATTAAATGTGAACTGAGCGAAGAAAAAATTAATAGGTGAGTAACAACAACACTACCGACCTCTGCACTGTTCACCTTTGTGTTATATCTCATACACTATATAATTATAATGACCTCTACACTAATGACATTTATGTAATACCACTGACATATTCGTTATGAAAACTAAAAATATCAAAGACTTATGCAAATATTACTAACCAATTTATAATATCATTGATATTCGAATAATATCACTATGTGAATCATATACTCTCTATATTATTAGTCAATTGTGTCATTCGGGATGATATATCTATTGTATAATTTAACTGGGAATCATACGAGCAGACTACAAATACTGACTATCACCACATACCATATACCAAACTCCTTGTCATACGTGGATACCGAATATCATTAAATATGAGATCATCCATAGACGCTATAAACTATAAACTAAATACTGACCACATTGAACACACACTGAATGAGAGCCCTAACTACCACACCACACCACACTACACCACACATTACACCACACCACACCACACCACACCACTCCACTCCACCTTTCACTACAGGAAACACTTTGAGAACAAGGAGCGGGAGCTGAACCGAGTGCTGGATGATACGAGAGACTCCCACAATCAGGAGGTCACTCTCCTCAGGAACAACCTTCTTAATCAGAGAACCAGACTCGATACACTCAATGGAGAGGTAAGAGAGATCTCTTAACTATTAGTGGCTATTAGGATACGCCCCTTAACAATCCTGTTTATATATAGAATATTATTATTGTATCGTAATTTATATTGTCAAACATTTATAATTGATTTATTTGTAAAAATGCAAAAATGACGTTTAATTCTGAATTATTTCACATTATACTCAGCGCTTTAATTATTGATGTCGTCTCTAACCAAGTCATAAAGCCTACAACATTATTCTACCTATTAGCAATTTAAACTATACATTTTTTATAGCGGACATTATAAACTATGTTTGGAAGTTAATCTCTTATACAATGGATATATTTGATTTGTTCGAATTGTACTAATGTTCACAATACTCTACAATAATCACACTCATACACACACACACACACACACACAAATACCCACACACATACCCACACACACACAGATGAGCGATGTTACAAAGAACAAGTCGGTGGTAGAATCTAAAGTACATTCACTCTCTAGGAAACTGCAATCTAATCAGACAGAAATGGTCCGCGATAAGGAAGAGGTTTATATCTTCCTTAATTCCTAAATATCTTCCAAGCTACGGTGTATGCAACCGATTGTCCCACGGCTCCGTGGTAAAGAGCTAGTCTTTCGTGTGAGGTATCCTATGTTCAAATAGTGAGCGGGGCAATATGTAACAATTGTATTTTATATGAACAATTATAGAAATAACTGTATAATTGTATTTGTTGAGGGTTAGTCTTTTAATTGATCACACACGTGTACACATATTAGTGTACTTCTGTGACGTATACCGTGTAAGTTATACATTAAGTAACGTGCTAGTGTGTGATTAGAGACCTGCGTAGGGAGATGTTCTACCCCCCACTAGGGGGCTGTACCTGTGGGCTAACTTCAGCTTGGGTACAGACCTAGTTCATGTATTCATTATAGATAGGTATCTATGTAACGAGGTAGTACAGCTTTATATCTAGAGTTCATTCTTTATTTTCTATTGAATAGTAATCTTTTATCATTTTTTATATTCAAATATAAATCTACATTTAACATTTTTTTTTAGCAATTAGTTAATATAATTTTAATAAATGCTATATTTATATTAAGTTTAATATATATATATTATGTATATAATATATATATATATTGAATATATATTTTACAATTGATTGTTATAAATGAGATTCCATGCTATTACATAGTTGAGTCATCTGACCACTGATTTGAACGCACTGAAGCGATCGAACGCCATGCTAAGCCACCACATAGAGGAACACGAAGACAGGTACGAACACCTGGTGAGGGCTAATGAAGATCTGGAACATGAGTTTGCAGATGTTCAGGTAGGTGGCGCTACTCTACAGAACTATCTGCTATCGTCGTATTCATCACTGCATCTTATAGAACTAAACTTGTAGTATTAATAATTATATAGTATTAAATATTTATTTTATTCTAAATTAATGATATCACCTAATAGTATCTTACCATAAGAATAAACAAGCTTTTGAAATAATTGTTATCGTAATGTTATTTCATCAGTAACGTGTAGAGCTTGACATATTGATAGCGTTCACCTGTACAACATTACTAATTCACACACTAACCTACATACACACGATAACATCGTATTCACCGTCTATCACCCCGACTAAAGCAGCTAACGCGCGATTATTATATAACATCGTTCAGCGAATCTATAGCATTACTAAGGTAACGAGATTATGTCATTGTGATTACCTAACTACGATGATGTAACATCGATGACGCAATGATTACAGTAATAATCTTCCGCAAAAGATTAAATAAATATCTATTACTAGAGGCGCTGGAATGATTTTGTATGTAGGGGATCAATCAATCAAAAATAAATGTGATAAAAGTGGGGGGAGACCAATATATAGGAGGTCCCCCTAGATTTTAAAGTGGGGGGATATATCCCCCTGTCCCCCCTGTTGCAGCGCCCTTATCTATTACACTAAGTGTTATAATGCGTGTTGACATCTCCCTGCAACTTCGTACACTAAGGAATTGTACAACGACTATTGTTAACATAACTATTGTTACATAAACTTATCATTATACTACTACTACTACAGTTGGCCAATGATCAGAACAGCTACAAGCTGAATTCTCAGATATGTCAGCAGACTAAGCTCATCGAGTTCATACACACCAACAATAACGACCACGCTCTCAAGAAGAAGAAGGTTAGAGGTCACCGTGACCCACTGTAGGGGGGCGGGGCTTAGTAGTCACTCACGTCCCCTCCCCCACCGCGCTATAGACGAGTTTAGATTGTAGACTCCCTAATAGAGTAGTAATCCTGCAATGAACTAGTATCTCTTGTGTAGAGCCACCACCATCATCATTACTACTACCGCTACTACCACCTCTTCCTCCGATATCACTACCACTACCACCACCACCACAACTACCATCACCACTACTACTATTACTAACACCACTACCGTATATTTAGAAATGAATTTGTGTAGTGATAATTTAAACAATAGTAGTTGTTATGCTTTAAGTTACATATGTAACGTATTTCAACTGAAATGACTTCAAATTAAGGCAGTCGTATGTTAATCAGCATCAAATACACTCAATATATATATTTTATTATTATTTAAATAGAACCAACATTTTATAAAGAACTTTAATAAAGTTAGTACATTTATGAAAGATCAACAGTTTATTTGATATCTATATTTTATGTTTTAATACGAATGATAATAATTTTTTTTTAAATTTATATATCAAAAGTATAACAATATAATGAAGTATTTAGCGATTTAAAGAATTATTAAATAACATCATATTAATAATATTATTTTTAAATAAGTATATAGCTAGATATACTATTAGAATGTATCAAAATAATAATACCAACAACTATTTTAAATTGATTGGATCGATAAATATAAATATAATTTTATTTGATACGAGTGAAGATCAAATTAATCTAGTACGAATTGCCAAGTAATTTTAGATTACTTTATATAATAGTTAAATATCATTATAGTAATAAACGTGTATTGGTTGGTATGTTATCATGGTATATTTGATGTAATACATATATTTTATTTGTACTAACATTTTTATTAAAATATACTATAAAGTTTATAGTATCAATATATATAAATAATAGTAAACATAATACTTTTAACATCCATACATTTTTATTTGAGATTTATTTAGGTTAATTATATTTTAAATAATATAATACCTAGTGAATGTATATCATTATCATGTCATTTATTGTATGTATTCATTACATTATATACGTATCTGTATTTTTATAGAAATAATATTTCATTAAGGGGACGCGATATCATCGTTTGGTTTACATGTAAAAGATAAGAAAAAATGCTATTTTTAGAAATCTATTAACTCAAAAAATATTCACTTTTATTTATTTTTTTTTTCTAATCTATTAATAATATTCCATATTTTTATATTATATGTTGAAATTTATAAATGTTTACACATCTTTATGTTATACGTTTCTAAACAAAATAATTGAAATATAAGATACAAAATTTTAATTTTCCAACTAAATTGCTAATTAAAATTTTTTAAATAAATATTTTTTAATTTTGACAAATAACTTTAATCTTACAGGTTTTATCTAGTTATTTTGAAAAAATGAAGAAAAAATATTCAATTGTACAAAAGTTAATACTAGTTATGTCAGCATGATTGGTCACAAATAATTATTCTGAGTAAATCAAGTTTCAAATATAATATATGAATATAAACAATATGATTATACAGTTACAAATAATATAATATAAACAAAATGAATAATGTAATGAACATAATTAAAACACCATTTTAAAGATAATATTTTAAATATTATAATTTTACATTAAAAAAAAATTTAAAATTCAATTTTTTTTCGAAAAAATCAATGGTATCGCGTCCCCTTAAACGACAATATGCAAATTTGTCCATTAAGTAAGATAAAATAAATATATTAAACATCACACATTACTTTTCGATTTATCATAGATTACTTCACTATTCATATCATATACATGTGTATTATTTTGATATTTACCCATGTAATCAATCTCAAAATAGTTATTAAAATTAGTAAATTGATACACACCAATATTATATATCTAACTATGCACCTTTGATAATAATTGTATTACTATAAATAATGTTATTTAAATATTATTTAAAGTCTCACGAAATACTTACCTAATACTCCCTAATTCAAGCATCCTAAACTATTTCACCCCAATTTTCTGTATATCAACATATAATAATATTTGTATTTTGTTTTACTTTTACTTTTATTTTATATTTGTATTTTATTTTGTATCAATTTTAGTGCTGTATTGTTGCTGTTTCTACAATCTACAGAAATATAATTAAATATACCCCTGCTTATGGACTCCACCATAGTTAAACACACCCCCACCATAGTTAACCACACCCCCCCACCATAGTTAACCACGCCCCCCACCATAGTTAACCACGCCCCCCCCCACTACAGCTATTCGGTCAGAAGAAGCAGACCCCCCTGTACGGTGGCAGCACTGCTGGCAATGCTAACAACAGACCAGCATCGTCTAAGAAGCTTCAAGAGCTGACTGTTTGTCTGGAGAGCGAGCGGCTCAAGACTATTAAACTGCGACACGAGATCGTCAACCTCAAGGATGAACTCTATCAGAAACACGACTTCACAGGTACACACATACACATTCTAGTGCATATATTGTTGTTATTGTTATTATTTCATTTAAATATTAATATTTCTTTCATTTATTTAAAGATAATATACAAAATATTAATGAACAATATAAAAATTATTATATAATTAAACGGTATTAATTATAAATATTTTAAATATATAAATAAACAATACTATTATTTGTGTCCATATATTGTTATTATTATTATTATTGTTATTTTGGTAGAGTCCTTTCATCCCATTCAGGAACTTAGATGAAGATTTCAATTATAACTATTCACTTATGGTTCTAATTTCTATTTTATACTACTTAATATTTGTATCAACTTTTATGCATCATAGTTATTAATATTTCTATTGGTAGTTATTGTTATTTACAATGTAAAACTAGATATGCTTGTCTACCCATTAGTTCACTACAACTTCTGAGTTAAATGCGTCTATGTAGTTATCAAAGAGTATAACATTATATATATATAATACACCTGACACATACACGTAGACAGCCAATCAGTAAGCATTAGCACCTGTTCCACTCATTGATTTACTATTCCATTCGTGAACAATCCATTTATGTTTGAATATATAGTATACTTAATACTTAAGCATTATTCCTGCTTACTTTACGTTAATACTGTAGTTAGTTATTTAGAATAAATATCGTAACCACTAATACTATACATTATATATTATACAAGCGTATAGGTTACTATTATTGTAATCAACTATACATTTTAAATACCAGACAAGATTTAGGCATTGCCAGAAGCATTAATACTGATCAAAAAGATTACCTTTTAAATCTATATTTAATAAATTGCGAATTTACGCGTTAAATCTATATTTTTTAAATTGTGAATCCACACATTCTAACTGTATATAATCTAATGCTGTAACACGATGACCTAAGAGTTGAACTCTAACCTTTCCTACGTTACAGATAAGAGCACCACCGGCACCTACAGCAGCGACGATACCACTAGTCAGATGTCTTACGTTAGCCAATCAGCTAGTGAGGCTTCGTCGGGTCAAGGTCGTACTGAGATGATGACCTCTACTCGTGAACGAGGCGTTATCAAGCTTAAGAAGATTATAACCACGACCCCGTTGACTTCTGCTAAATCTATCGATAAGGTTCTTTACGCTATCATTTCTATTGTTCTACTAGTATTTATTATATTTAAATTAATCAAATATATATAGTGAATATATATATGTAAGTTTATGTTATTTTTAATGTATCATGAAATAATATACATATAATACAAAAATTGTAATCTAAAATAATGTACTTTAATCTCTGGTGAACTTTGAAGTTATTTTTAATTTTGTAAATGTAAGTTACCTACAAATTTTATTAATTATTTGAAAAAATATAATTGTATTAACTCTATTATTTTTTATATAAATGTACTTATCAATTAATATAATAATATTAAGTTATATGTATTTTTTACCTAGATTAAATATAAATTTGAAAATGTTAAAAAAAATTATTTTTTTATTTTTTTTATTATCAGATTTAGGTTTGCACCAGGGTTTTTTGTAGAAGCTAAAGCTTATCGAGACAATTACCCTTAATCTTAAAGCAAGTTCAAAAAAAAACTAAATAAATAAAATATTATAAAATATTAGATGACTTCCTGTTTACATAGATACAATACAATGAATAAAATAGAAAAATAATATAAATTGTTTGAACTTGCCATAAAATTATGTAATCATCATTTAATTATTTATAAATAAATAACTAAAATAAATAATAAGTACTATAAAATAATACACTAAACAAAAATATAGATGTATTAGTATAAAAGAAGAAAAAAATGAAGTTAAATGAAGTAAAACTGAATAAAACTGAATAAAACATAACAAAAAGAATATCTAGAAAGGTGGTAAGAAATGTATGTAACATTTTTTTTTTTTTTTTTTTTTTTTTTCAGTAAATAAGTTTTAGGAATTTTTTTGTAATACTTTATAATAATGTAAAGAATGTAAAATATTTGTTCAAACTGAAATGTTAGTTTAATTAATAATTTGTATATAAGTGTCAATAAAGAGAAATAAAACAAAGAAGTATAATCAAGTATACAAGAAAAAAGATTCAATACAAAATGTTTATGTAATTAAAAATAAAGTCAAATAATATTATTAGTCGGAGGGAAATAAAAAATACTAAAGAAAATACTAAAGAAAAAAGAAACCTAACAGTTTTTTTTAATTTTATTATTTTTATATAAACGTCAATTAAAAAGAAAGAAAACATGAAAGTAAATTCAAATATAAAATGCAAAAATTCAGTAAAATAATATTATTAATGTCGGGGAAATAAAATATTGTAAAGTAAAACACTCAAAAGTATTAATTTTTTTTTAATTTTTACATAAACGTCAATAAATTAAAATAAGAATAAAATGTGGATCTTAGTATATAATACAATATTAGATAAAAGACATGATAAAAGATATAAAATTAGAAAAATGAGATTTAGATTATAAGTATACTGAGTAAGAAGATAACAAATGTGTATACATACGTTTCCTGAATAATTTATAATTTGAAATATTTTTTAAAATATTATCAAGCTTATTCCAGGTAATTGGTCCAATGTATATTAATGTTCTTCTGCATAGTTCTTTTTTGAAATTAATAATTGAGAAATTATTTATGCTCCTAGTGTTGTGAGATGATGAAGTTACAGAAAAAAATGCATTTGTTATAACAGGATGAAGATCATTGAAAATTTTAAACATAAATTCACATGTACTTATATATGTAATTTCATTTATTTTTAATAAAGAATTATCAATAAATAGTCCATTAGTATGATGTAAAAAATGTTTTTTACATATAATTCTTATCATTCGCTTTTGAAGAATATATATGCATGATACATTAGATTTATATGTATTTCCCCAAAATATGTTACAATACTTTATATGAGGCAAGAATATGGAATTATATATATGAAGTAATGCTTTTTTATTTATAAATTTGGAAATAATGTTGGTAATCCATATGATTTTTTTTAGTTTTGATTTTAAAAACAAGATATGTTGTTTCCAGTTTAATATATCGTCTATAATTACGCCTAAAAATTTATAAAATGTAACTCTTTCAATATTTCTGTTATTTAAATTTATATTTATAATAGTTCTTGAATTAATAGACATAAAGCAAGTTTTATTTAAATTTAATGATAACCTATTATATATTAACCATTTATTAATATTTTTTAATTCAGTTTGACAAATATAATTAAGTAATTCGGCTGATGTATTTTCAAAATATAAAGTAGTATCATCTGCGAACATGGTAAACTTACATAAAGAAGATGATTTTGTAATATCATTAATATAAATTAAAAATAAAATGGGTCCTAGGATGGTGCCTTGGGGTACACCCGTTATGACTTTTAGTTTATCTGAAATTACATCATTATATATACACTGTTGATATCTATTTGTTAAATAGCTCATTATCCAGTTAAGTGCAATGCCTCGTACTCCAATATTTTTTAATTTAAAAAGTAATATTCTGTGATTAACTGTGTCAAATGCTTTTTTTAAATCAATAAAGATTATTGCGCCAACATTGTTATTATTAAAACAGGTACTGATTTGTGACTGGAGGTTAAATATTGCATGTGATGTACTGTATCCTTTCCTAAAACCAAATTGAGAAGGAGATAATATATTAAAAGATGATAAAAAACTATAAAAGCGAGAATAAAATATTTTTTCTAAAATCTTTGCGAATTGACAGGTGAGAGAAATTGGACGATAGTTATTAAAAAATGTATCATCACCAGTTTTGTGTAAAGGGATAATATTTGATAATTTTAAGAAATCCGGTACAACGCCTGATTCAAAAGATAAATTTACAAGAAAAACAAATGGATAAACCAATACAGGAAAAATACATTTAAGTAACTGCATGGATATGCCATAATGATCTCTTGATTTTTTTGGTTTGAATTCATTTAATACTTTAATAATTTCCTCTGAACTTACTGGTGTTAAAAAAAAACTATGTATATTAGGTTCAGGTAAAAAGAATTTAAAGTCATCATCATTACAATTATTTATATTATTATCTAAATTAGAACCAATGTCTCTAAAAAAAGAATTAAATTCATTAGCAATTTGTTTAGAATCAACAATATTCACATTATTTACATTAAAATTGTCAGGTAGTTGTTTGAATTTTTTTTTAACATTAAGTAAATTATTTAGTACATTCCATGTATTTTTTGTATCAGAGCAATTTTTTAACAGATTTGAATAATACTTTTTCTTAGCTTCTCGAACTAAAGATGTTGTATTATTTTTAAAAATTTTGTAAATAAATAAGTCATTTTCAGATTTAGATATTTTATATTTTTTATATAATATCTGTTTTTTTCTACAAGCCTTTTTAAGATCTCGAGTATTCCATGGAATGAGTTTATTTTTGTGGGAGGCTTTATTAATTTTTGGACAGTATCTATCAAAATTTAAGATAAAGTATTCCAAGAATAAATTCCAAGATTTTTCTGTATCGTTAGTTTTTATGAATTCCCAGTTTGTTTTTTTTTAAATTTCAAACAGATTAAACATGGTTCTATCATTAATTTGATTTTGTTTGATTTTAGTAGATTTAACTTTATCTTGAGGTTTGGTAGACAATTGTAAATTTAAAACAATTGGAAAATGGTCAGATATATCTGAAATAATTATTCCTGAAAATCTGTTCATATTAAGATTAAAATTTGTAAATATATTATCAATTATAGATGAAGAATTATGTTTAGTGTCGATTCTAGTTGGACGATTAATTAGATGGGAACAACCTAGTGAAATCATCGTATCAAAAAAGGTATTAGCCACTTTATTTGTATTTATATGCACTAGATCAATATTAAAGTCACCACAATTTTAACTATATTTTTTTATTATAATTTTATATAAATTTAAAATGTATTAATTTAATAGCTAAATGGGTTAGGACATATGCATATATCTTTATTTAATGATAAATATATATATATATTAAATAAAATACAACAATATATATTTTAAAATTATAATATCTAAATTAATGAAACAAATAATAATTAATATATCTTCTTTATAATAAAAATTAATAATTTATAATATATCAATGGTAGCAATTAGCCTCTAAAGACATGTTAAAATATAAATACTATTATTATATTGTTAGAAGTTGTCTGAAGTAACCGTAATAGATTCAATTGTATAATACGCAAATAATATTATTAGGAATAATTATATTTAATTTTATAAATTTAATAAAAAATATAAATATGAAATTATTGTTTTATTGTATACTTTTGAATTAAGCTTAATATGTATTATTTAATCATTGTTATTTAATT
>OZ025241.1:29592315-29730023 GCA_964019155.1 Osedax fenrisi | reverse complement strand
GTGAAAATTAATAAAATAAATATATAATACGTGAAAATATAAATATATCACGTTTCATGTCAAATGTGAATAGCCTATAGCAATATTTAAATGATCATAATAAATAATATTCATTTTTACATATTAAATTATTGAATTATAATTTATAATAATTTAATGAATAAAATAAGAATTTAATAAGATAGTAAATGATAATTTCATAAAATAATTGAATTAGAAAAAATTATTTAAACCCTATCTCTCAATACAGAAAATATAATACCCACTACACTCTATATTTCAACACAACCACGATATGACCTATTCACCCCCTACCCCTCAATACACAATCAATACATGACCAATACTATCCCTCAACATACACACACATACCTATACCTATATGTCTACCTCATCACATACCTTATCACACAGCTACACATACATCATCTACCTCTACCTACATATCATCTACGACTTAACACACAACTATACCTATACCTCATCTACACCTATCATTCAACATACACTCCACACCTATAGCCCAACGCAGACCTACACCTCTACCTCAACACAGACCTATACCTCCCCTAACCTATACCTCCCCTAACCTACACCTCACCTAACCTACACCTCACCTAACCTACACCTCACCTAACCTATACCTCACCTATCCTACACCTCCCCTAACCTACACCTCACCTAACCTACACCTCACCTAACCTACACCTCACCTAACCTACACCTCACCTAACCTATACCTCACCTAACCTATACCTCCCCTAACCTACACCTCCCCTAACCTATACCTCACCTAACCTATACCTCACCTACACCTCTACCTAAACACAGACCTACACCTCCCCTAACCTACACCTCCCCTAACCTATACCTCCCCTAACCTATACCTCCCCTAACCTACACCTCACCTAACCTATACATCCCCTAACATATACCTCCCCTAACCTACACCTCCCCTAACCTACACCTCCCCTAACCTATACCTCCCCTATCCTACACCTCCCCTAACCTACACCTCCCCTAACCTATACCTCACCTAACCTATACCTCACCTACACCTCTACCTAAACACAGACCTACACCTCCCCTAACCTACACCTCCCCTAACCTACACCTCCCCTAACCTATACCTCCCCTAACCTACACCTCCCCTAACCTATACCTCACCTACACCTCTACCTAAACACAGACCTACACCTCCCCTAACCTACACCTCCCCTAACCTACACCTCCCTTAACCTATACCTCCCCTAACCTACACCTCCCCTAACCTACACCTCACCTAACCTATACCTCACCTACACCTCTACCTAAACACAGACCTACACCTCCCCTAACCTATACCTCCCCTAACCTACACCTCCCCTAACCTATACCTCCCCTAACCTACACCTCCCCTAACCTATACCTCCCCTAACCTATACCTCCCCTAACCTATACCTCCCCTAACCTATACCTCCCCTAACCTACACCTCCCCTAACCTATACCTCCCCTAACCTATACCTCACCTAACCTCAACACAGACCTACACCTCCCCTAACCTATACCTCCCCTAACCTATACCTCCCCTAACCTACACCTCCCCTAACCTACACCTCCCCTAACCTACACCTCCCCTAACCTATACCTCCCCTAACCTATACCTCCCCTAACCTACACCTCCCCTAACCTACACCTCCCCTAACCTATACCTCACCTACACCTCTACCTAAACACAGACCTATACCTCCCCTAACCTATACCTCCCCTAACCTATACCTCCCCTAACCTATACCTCCCCTAACCTATACCTCCCCTAACCTACACCTCACCTAACCTATACCTCACCTAACCTATACCTCCCCTAACCTACACCTCCCCTAACCTATACCTCACCTACACCTCTACCTCAACACAGACCTACACCTCCCCTAACATATACCTCCCCTAACCTATACCTCCCCTAACCTACACCTCCCCTAACCTACACCTCCCCTAACCTACACCTCCCCTAACCTATACCTCCCCTAACCTATACCTCACCTACACCTCTACCTAAACACAGACCTATACCTCCCCTAACCTATACCTCCCCTAACCTATACCTCCCCTAACCTATACCTCCCCTAACCTATACCTCCCCTAACCTACACCTCCCCTAACCTATACCTCCCCTAACCTATACCTCACCTAACCTCAACACAGACCTACACCTCCCCTAACCTATACCTCACCTAACCTACACCTCCCCTAACCTATACCTCCCCTAACCTATACCTCCCCTAACCTATACCTCCCCTAACCTACACCTCCCCTAACCTATACCTCCCCTAACCTATACCTCACCTAACCTCAACACAGACCTACACCT
The DNA here is from genome assembly GCA_964019155.1 of Osedax fenrisi. NCBI lineage: Eukaryota > Metazoa > Annelida > Polychaeta > Sabellida > Siboglinidae > Osedax > Osedax fenrisi. The sequence goes on along the minus strand of OZ025241.1, from coordinate 29,727,672 downwards.
CCCCTAACCTATACCTCCCCTAACCTATACCTCCCCTAACCTACACCTCCCCTAACCTACACCTCCCCTAACCTACACCTCCCCTAACCTATACCTCCCCTAACCTATACCTCCCCTAACCTATACCTCCCCTAACCTATACCTCCCCTAACCTATACCTCCCCTAACCTATACCTCCCCTAACCTATACCTCACCTAACCTCAACACAGACCTACACCTCCCCTAACCTATACCTCCCCTAACCTACACCTCCCCTAACCTATACCTCACCTAACCTATACCTCCCCTAACCTATACCTCCCCTAACCTATACCTCCCCTAACCTATACCTCCCCTAACCTATACCTCCCCTAACCTACACCTCCCCTAACCTACACCTCCCCTAACCTACACCTCCCCTAACCTATACCTCCCCTAACCTATACCTCCCCTAACCTACACCTCCCCTAACCTATACCTCCCCTAACCTATACCTCCCCTAACCTACACCTCCCCTAACCTACACCTCCCCTAACCTATACCTCCCCTAACCTATACCTCCCCTAACCTATACCTCCCCTAACCTATACCTCCCCTAACCTATACCTCACCTAACCTCAACACAGACCTACACCTCCCCTAACCTATACCTCCCCTAACCTATACCTCCCCTAACCTACACCTCCCCTAACCTACACCTCCCCTAACCTACACCTCCCCTAACCTATACCTCCCCTAACCTATACCTCCCCTAACCTATACCTCCCCTAACCTATACCTCCCCTAACCTACACCTCCCCTAACCTACACCTCCCCTAACCTATACCTCCCCTAACCTATACCTCCCCTAACCTATACCTCTCATACAGCTATACCTCACCTACCCCTTACCTCAACACAGACCCGCTGCTAACTACACACTAGATGACCGACCCCATAACTTTGCTAACGGCCTGAATGCCAAGAGTGTGGTATGCGCGGTATGTCTGGCTTCCGTACACTTCGTTAAGATGGCCTCCAAGTGTAAAGGTTGGTCATGGTTCACTGCACAGCACTACTGAGTAATAAGTATAGCAGTGTGTGTGTAAAGCTAATCTGACTCAAGGTAATGATTTGTAATATAAGGTAGTCATTATTTCACTTTTAATGAATATTTAACCTTGATACTTTCTGTAGATTATTTTGAATAAATGACATAATTATTACACAATTCATTAACAATATTACGCATACATACTTACCTACATATACACACATATATATATATTTTAATCTTCAACCAAATAACGTAGAAATATCTTTTAATATAAACGTTGATTACATTCACATATGCGATATTGAGAACTGTTATTAAAGTGTCTAAATAAATAATATATTATTATTACACCAACACACACACACACACACACATACACATACATAAACACATACACTTACACACGCATACACAAAAACATACCCCCACCCTCCTTATACAGATTGTGAGCTGATCTGCCACCCCAAGTGTGCCCCAAACCTCCCCGCTAACTGCCCCCACCCCTCTGAATACATCCGTCAGTACCTAGCGATACTAGCGAAGGCTAAGACTCAGACGGCAGACAATCAGCGTATCAACGTAGCCGACCTTAACGTCTCCATGAAGGGCTGGATTAAAGTTCCCCGGTTTGTGCTCTTCCCATGCCCCTCGTTACTCTTGCCCCATGTCCCTTTTAACTATCGCCCAATGACTAACATCCACTTAGAAACTAGCACTAGCTCTCGCGTTTATTATTCTATTTATTTAAATATTCTTACATTATTTGTATTTATTGACTTAGTTTTAAATTGCACTCTCTCTCTCCAACTATCAAACTAACCGTGATATTAATAATTCATGTCAGGGGTATTATTATATCAATATAAACTTTAACATTGCCTATATTATCGAATATATTTGTATAAATCTTAATTATAACATCCTACCCTATTGAGATGATTTATTAACCATCCTATGTGTGAGATCAGTGAACCTAGTACTTCAGAATACTTCAATTCCACATCTATGATATACACACATGTATATATATATATATATATATAAAGTAAAAGTCGTAACGTTAATAGTCAAGGTCGCCAGATCTGGGAGAAGTTTCACCTTCGACTCGCGAGCAACAAACTTCGCGTGTTCGTCAATGAAACCAACAAACAGTGGATAGACGAGTTCGATCTTTGCCCTCGTAACGGAGAGGTCATAGTTCACGGCGCCGTGTCCTCTGTAGACTTGACTTCGACGGCTAGCGGCGACATTCCGTTCATCTTCTGCGTCGAGTTTGAACCGAAATCTTCGTGTTGGCCCTCCAGGTTAGAGAAGAGGAAGGAGGAGGAGGAGGAGAAGGATGATGTGGAGGGTAGTGGGAGGAAGAGTAGGGGGTTATTATGTGTCAGCAGCAGGAGTGTGATTGTGTTATGTACTAATAAGGGTGTGTGGGACCCTACACTGTGTACCCCATACTGGGGGTATTAAGTCTCAGTATGGAGTATATGCATATTGTTATATTAAGATGATTGTAGCTAACTGTGTACGGTACGAGGATTATAGTTATTATATCAGCAGGAAAGTGAAGTTATATTAACCTAAAGGGTAAAGTTATTGTGTTCACCCACTATCTACTGTAATGGTAACCTACCTTTAAGTTATATTCCACGATTAACTCCATAGTATAGCATTTCAGCGTGGATATGGGTTTTAGTCATCTAAATAGATACCTGCATTAAGTGAGACATTCATAGATCTCTGAATTGTCCTCCATTACTTTATCGCATTATCTGTTAGGGTATTATACTCTATTTTGGGTATTTAATATAATATTTAGAACATATTTGTTAATATAAATCAACTAAAAATCAATTATTTTGAATAATAAATTATTATCGAAAATATTTACAATCAACTTACTGGAAATTCTGTTTTTATGAACATGTATTTGATTATATGATCTTAATTCATACCGAGTTTTCAATATAATATACATTATAGATAAAAGTAAATGATGTATATTTATAATTTATTAAGGTACAACACTAACTTTTACATATAATTTTACGATTATTTTTATTGTCATGAAATATTCATATTTTAAACACATTTACAAATAGTATATATTTATGTATTTGTTTATATGTATCATATGTAATCTTACATTTTAATAAAATTATCATTGACTTTTCAATAAATATATATGTATTATTAATTATTTATTAGAAGTTTTTTTACTGTTATTGTTTAGAGTATTATATGAATACAAATATTGTGGTGTTATTTCTTCTAAATGACATGAAAACATACTATAATGTTCTATTGTTGCTCTATTGTTAACAAATATTTAAGTTGTACAATTACTTTATGTGAATTTGATAAATAAATAACTAATATTATAAAGTTTTATGCTGTTTAAAATTATATATTTATATGGTTTTATTAAGAAGTATATTTGTATATTAAAGTCGATAAATCTTAAATAATATAACAAATGATGGTAACCTACTGTTGTATTGCATGCCATCCAATGCACCTATCCGATGTACACTATACGTTACACCACCACACAGAACTATGTATATTATGTGTCTGACTTACGGAGATAAACAGAAGTGGGTAGCCACCCTGGAGGCGATCGTGAACAACAGCGGCAAAGACTCTAGAATCAAGGAAGTCGTGAGTATTTAATACGACGATATATTAGTAATAGTAGGCATTCTATAAATATATAACTATAATAATGCTCGCTATAATAATTATTAGCATAATAGATTTTTAATGGAAACATAATGGCAGCATAATAGCACAATGTAAACATTCAAGACTATTATTGATGCTATTATGCTGTTCTTATTATGAGCCAATTACTGTTAGCTGGATTTTCTATAATAAATCCTACCACTATTTATATACAACGTTATCTTAATTCACATTCGTTGACACACAGAAACTAGAAGCGAAGACAATCCTCAGTGTCTGTGAACAACCCATATTCGATATGAACTGCATTCTGGTGCTGAATTCTCAGGTAATTCCATGAAAAACGTATAATCTAGTTTCTTATATAGATACAAAATATTTAATAATATCATTTTACATCATATACTATATAGTATATCTGATCTAGTAATGCTATACATGTTATTCTATACCTGAATGCATAGACTTTTAGTGTAGCCTATAGCATATCATAATATTATATATTTAATTATATACGGTATGATTATTAATAATAAAATTCTAGTTTAAAGTGATGATGCTATATGGACTTAGTAAGTGTATTGAGTGCTGCATTTCAACATAGGAGCGTAAGTAAAACTTGTACTCCCGTATAAGTATTATGATAATATTAACTATCATATAAACTTTATATTTTATTACTTTATATTTATATTATAAAGAGAGATTGTCGCATTAATAATGAGGTTTATAACAACATATTTCAACAGATACAGTGATTTTAACATGTTATATTATATATGAATGTTTATATTCTTAGTATCTACCTATTTATTATCAAAGTATGTGTGTATTATATTAGCTATTAATGACTACAATTTAGAGAATAGTTCATGAATATTATTTACATTTAAATAACGGGTATTATTATTATTACTATTGTTATTATTTTTACTAATACTATTATTGATTCATTGATTATTTTTATTTTTAGCAAATATATAGTAGAAATATTGAATCGAAACTATAAAGTTGAAATAATTACAAATTGATACGTTATTACTACTACTATCATCATCATAATCATCATTAACAGAGAATGTTGATCGGAGCTATGGATGGCCTCTACATATTTGACTTCGCCGACGTAAAACTAGGCCAAGGTCAAAGCTTGGAGTCGACCCCTGCCCCTACGACGACCTTACTACGAGTGGACGGTCTCGGCGAAGTGACCGCCCTGATATCTAGGCCAGATCTCAACACCGTAGTGGTGATCACTGGTAAGCCATTCCACCGGTGCTATTTGTTATGAATGAGGAGTAAACGTTGAGGCTTTATTAGTGTTTTATTGAATGCGTTAGAAAGTAGTATCTTGCCTCTCTATAGAAAGAGTATCTTAATATAGAAAGAGTATCTTAATATAGAAAGAGTATCTTAATATAGAAAGAGTATCTTTATATAGAAATTCGGCCTATAGAGAGGCAGACAGGCATGGCATTCATAAATGGGTGTATCTATTTATATATGTCATGTTTTCATTCAATTTTTTATATATTTAGTATCTTTGTATTAAACCATTCATAATTATTGTATAATTCATTAACATATAAAATGATTTTTTTTATTTGTTAATAAGTTTTTTCTAAAGTTTTTAATATTTGATATACTTGTTCTATATTTATTTATATTATAATATCTTTGAATGTGAAGTAAAAATATTAATTTTTAATTGTGTTTTATTTTTTATAATTCTATATAGTAGAAAATAATGATTTTGAAAATGATGTTCTAAATTATATATTACAGAATTTTTTTTTAATATATTTATTAAACTTATTATTTAAATTATTCATTTTTATATATTAAAAATTATAATTTTAACATCATTTTAAAATATAATGTGAACAAATTATAAAAAAATTATAAATTATTTTTCATTATTTATAATTTGAATGTACATATTAATAAATACACTCTATAGAAGAGAAATAAATTTAATTATGTTTAGTATGTATGTGTATTAGCTATAATAATTATTACCTGAGGTTTATGAATATTATTAATTTAATGAAACAACAATTTATTTAAAAATCTAGTTTTATATGGATTTATCACCATTTTTTATTACAAATAATATATAATTACCGTCAATGTAATTTTTCATATAACGCATTAATTTTATCGTTTCCAATCAGAAAAAAGAAGGGATCTCCTCTACATTTCATTGGCCGAACTTCGAGAACTCGACCCCATAATCGGAGAGAAGTCGCAACTTCCCGTGTTGATGGCACGCGCTCGTTCCCTCCACGATGTCTCCGCCACCACTACCGCCATGTTTGGAGGTTAAAGTTCACAGGGGGGCCCACTAGCTTTATTCGCATGATAGTAAATATAACATGTCGAATTTAACATAAAGTTGTAGCACTCTACAAAAACTTACTCAACTTTTCGGAAAGCGTTGTCGGAATTCAATATAAAATAGAAATGTTTAACTAATTCTCGATTCAAATTGCATCTTATAAAATTATCTTTGCATTTGATAACAATATCTGCATCCATTTGAATAACTCAGTATTTTATTAGATAGCCTAAGTATTATTGCTGTATCACTCTTAAATAACTTGGCCTGTCCCATATACCCTATATTATAGTCTACATATACACCAAACCTACACACACTGTACTCTAGTCTACATATACACCACACACTGTACTATAGTCTACATATACACCACACACTGTACTATAGTCTACATATACACCAAACTTACACACACTGTACTCTAGTCTACATATACACCACACACTGTACAATAGTCTACATATACACCAAACCTACACACACTGTACTCTAGTCTACATATACACCACACACTGTACAATAGTCTACATATACACCAAACCTACACACACTGTACTCTAGTCTACATATACACACTATACACAACAGGAAGTGCCGGAGATGTAAAGCTGTGCGTGGCCACCTCAGAGTTTGTGATTTTGTTCTCCTACAACCCTCGATCTAACGAGTTCACAAAGCTAAAGGTAAGCGCTAGCATGTAGTGTAGTAACTGTAGCTGTTAAGGCTGGTCTCTCTTAGCAACGCTGATAGTTATAGTAACTGTTTACGTTCTTTAATTCTATAACTTCGTATTAGTCTTTGTTTATTTCAGTAATGTATGTTAGCAAATATTTAAAATGTTTACTTAGACTATATTTTTACTTTTAATTAAAAGTCAATCAATAGTAAAATAATTATAATAATATATTCAACAAATTCCAATTTTTCTTAACTTGGATACCACTTAATTCTATAGGCTATTATTAATTAATTGATTATATTAATTCTATAATTTAAATCGCATAATCAATTTTTCTATTACCCTTGAATCATAGATCAACTCGCATTATGTGACAGTGCTATGTTATTTACTATTAGTATCGGAGTGTTCTAGCTAAGTTATTAGCTTAACCCACGTACACTATGCAAGAGAGACTGTATCTCAGTATCAGGGGTTCCCTAGCTGGCACGTGATTGGTCAATAATGACACACCCCTCCCACATTCAGACTCTAGCCATTAAGAATGCTGCCAGTTGCATGTATTTCAGCATCAACCACATTATATTGGGTAGCGACAAGTTCTACTCCATCGATCCTAATTCATTCGTGATCACAGGTTATTTAATCTAGGGTTCTAAGTAATTATTATAATAACTATTATATGAAATATATATTATTAATCTATTGATTTCATTTTTTTTAATACAAAATTAAACATTTTATATTTATGAAATATACTGAATATTTATTTATGTTAACATTATATTTATGATGAAATAATAACAATGTATACATGTCAAATTTAATTTAATATAAATAAATAATATTTAAATCAATAAAAATGTTTATAATTTCTTATATATTTGATAACATTTTATAATTTTAAAATTATTTGAAATCTATACTGTTGTTAACTCATTGATGTTATTTTAATATGAAAGTATATAACAGATAAATAGATAATATAAATTGATATTAAATACGTATATTAAAGTATATTAAATACAAATATTAATCATCTAATATGATACAAATTTATGAATTTTCTATTATTATTTAAATTATATATTGTATGTCAATTTTATAATACAAATTCTGCTAATAAATACCTTATTAATTACCATATATGTACAATATACAAGTGTATAATGCTATTATATAAATACGGACATCACTAATAATCTCCTCTCGTGTTTCAGAGCTACTGAACAAAACTGACCCCAAGTTAGCCCTAGCAGCATACGGGGCCCCACTCTACGATAGTTTCCCCCTCGCCGTACTGGACATCACTTTCGACGGAGAACAGCCCGAATTCCTACTCTGTTTCAATGGTTCGTATTACAACCCGACTCCAATTCAATGATCAACTAATGATAAAGTTAAAATCAAAGTTAAAAAAAGTTAAATAATAATAAAATTTTATAATTTTATTTTTATTGAACCATGACTAAATTTAAATATAACTAAATATAATACTATATAAATAGATATAAACTACGTATTAATCTATAACTTCACGTAGAATTTGGTGTTTTCATCGACTTGGGAGGCAAGAGAACGCGTTCCAAGGACCTTAAGTGGAAGGGTTTAGCCCTAGAGTTTGCCTACTCGCAGCCTAACCTATACATAGCCTACATTAACTCTATTCAAGTATTCGAACTGCCTCGCGTCTACAGTAGTAAAGCGTTTGTACCCCCAGCCCGCCCCCGCCCCTAGTTATCATCAACCTTGTGAAGCTATTATTAGCATTGTATTATAATTAGCATTATACATGTATTCAATCTATTTAAATATATATATATATATTTATTGTATATTTATAAAGTATTAAAATGTATGTAATATTGTTTTTTAACCTCATAGATTATATATTTATACATAGATACACAGAATTATTACACACCATTACATATATTATACGCTATAATCACCACCACCGTTCTAACACACAAACACAACAGGAAGTGCAAGCGATCGTTCATATCTATATTCAGACCAAAGTTCCTGGGCTTCGCTAACGACTCTCAGGGCACCCTCTACATCGGTAATCTGACGGATTACACGTCCGAAGTTGTCATGATCAAAGGTACACACTGTCTTATTGTTCCTTTGTTACCTCACCGTCTTATGTACATCATTAGACAATAATATCATTCATATATAAATTGTATATAGATTTTAAATGATAATGATAGATGTGATGTATTCTAATTAATGATTACATCTGGTAGACAACAATTAACAAAATATATCTTATTTTGAAGCCCTCTATGTGAAATGAGAATGAATAATATATTTATATTTATTTATTTTATTATACAAAAGAAAAAAATCTTCCAATAAATTATTACAGTTACTATTTCTATTAAGATAAGATAAATATTTAATGTACAAAATGAAATACAAGTAATTTATTAATCTAAATTTATTATTATTTATTAATTTAATATTTTAAATAATTCTGAAATATATTATATTATATAAATATAAATATATTGTATATATTACGAATGTTTATTTGTCTTACTTCGGAGTGATCACAGATGTTATTAATACACTTTATATAATAGACTTCGCTATTTTTATAAAATTATATTTCTAATTATTTTATAGTTAAAAAAAATAATTTTGCAAAGAAAATCGTAATAATATGCTTTTAGTAGCGCTTTTAATTAATTTAGATTGATTAGCTAAATAGTTTTGAATCTGAAGATCTATGATCATTCAATGATTACACATACACATACACATACACATACAAATACACCATATTATAATGGTTACCCATTATTTTAATAGTAAATAACAACATAACCCTAATACACACGATCATTACAGCTGAGAATGCGACGAAGAGAAAACCCACGATAGAGGCAGCACTAACGGCAGGCCTCATCTACAGGGTGAACTCTAAACTCTCCGACCTCTGTAAACCTGACAAGTATAGATCAACGTACAGCGACGAAGAGTGGTACGTAACTATCCTGGCCCCACCCCTCTAAGTCCCTTTATATCTCTTGCCCCTTGCTCCTTTATAACGCATGCCCATAGCACCTTTATGCACAATAACCCATTGTAACTAGAGCCCCACAGTGGGGCCCACACCCCCTTTTAACTATTGTACAATGCTAACTTATAAACTAAAAACTTTAACAAAATAGAAACAAAAATTTAAATTAAATCCTTGCCACATGTCAACAGAATAATCCCCTCCCCCTTTAGTCGCTGGCACCCCCCCCCACTGATCCCCCCTACCCCCACAGTTACCACACTCCGCTGAAACAAGAGAATCCCCTGAATATCCTGCGAGGAGCTAAGCGAGTCAGCGACAATAAGGACGAGGAGGACCTCTCAAGCTCTTCTCAGTGTTCCCCCGACCCCGCTAAAGGTTACCCCTAGTGGGGGTGGGGCTCTAGTGGGGGTGGGGTTTTAGTAGGGATGGGGATCTAGTAGGGGTGGTGCTCTAGTAGGGGTAGGGGTCTAGTAGGGGTGGGGGTCTAGTAGGGGGGTACCATACACACTGAGGTTGAGTGGAGTTTTGTATTCGGGCATTGATGTTTAAAGAATGGGCACTAGTTTGAAAGTAAGTTACATCTGTTGATATTAGGTCATCAACTTTAATTAGGTTGTATACATTGTTGTATATTATCTCTAATACAATTATTATATATAAACACTAATACATATATCGTAATAGTACTAACCCTAAGCATTACCCCCTCTCTCTCTCACTGCAGGTAATCAAAGACCATACACATCGACCAGGAATCCTTCATCAGCTAGGAACACAGCCAATAGGTAGCGTTCACTCCCTTAGCCTATGTATGATAACCGCACGAAATCAGAACATCTAAACACCTGTATATAATTAGGTTTAATTAGAACACCAGCCACAGTAAAACATCTGCTAAAGCCTATAATTACATGTGCTAATATTGTATTACTTACAACCTCATTATATATGTGTGTTTAAATGTGCCGACTTCCTCCTGTAACCTCATTATGTGTAGTCTACTGTCTGTGCTTTGTATGTCTGTATGTTGCTTACTAACCTCTCATTAACTTACAGAAGCGTCTACACCAAGCTTCTCTACAGCAGCAGCGAGTGATCTGTACGTTCTATGTAGAGACTAACCCATAGCCTGTTTATATCAATCATACATGAGCATCTGACGTATATGTATCTATTCAATTCTATTGTATGATTTTGTATTATTTTGACATTTATTCCATTTTTTTATCGTATTAATTTTTTTATTTAAAACAATTATCATGAATTTATTTTTTATTAATTTAATTATTATGACATTTATATTTGACATCAATATTATAGATAATTATTTTCACCTTGCAATATTATAATAAATCAAAATAGTATTTTATTGAATTATTTGTTAAGTTTAAAACTGATATTAACTGATTACAAGATATATCTTAATTAAACTTCCATAATGACGTATACTAAATAAAGCTTACATAAATATATGCTAAACATATATTCAATAAAACTTGATTATTATCAAACCATAATAAATAACAAATACTTAATAGAAATAATAGGAATATCATTTTTTATAATTTAATAAATACCTGAATTAATTACGAAAATTTGCATAATTTTATAACTAATAAGTTTACTATAATTATTGAAACTTTCAGTTGAATAATAATATTAAATATTATATAATATTAACACCTTTAATTTATTGGTTTAATAAATATCAACTGTATTATTGTGTCATTTAAATTATTTTCAAATATCTTTTATATCATATAAATATTAATTAAATATAAATCATATAGTCAGTTATAGTTATTAACAATATTTGTATTGTATACATAGCACTTTTAATATGATAATCATATTATATATATTGATTATAAAGTGGATCTGAATTATAATTGATTATTATATTATTTAATTATTTATTGACATCAAATCATTAAATTCAAAGTGATGAAAATGAAAAATACACAAAATATATGAAATATGAATAAGTTACAACATATGAAATGTAACATCTCTCAAGATATAATCTAATCTTTATATTATGAACACTTAATTACTACAACTTACTTACATACATAAACCACAATTACTTAATTTATAAGCAAAATTATAAATATAACTTGAAGACGAATGGTCAAGCGTCAAAATGGAAACATACCGATGAATAACTGAATGTGATTAAATTAAAACTCACTCCGAATTCTATTCACTGTTCTCTCCAATACCCATTCATATACTATTTCATCCATTATACTACCGCCAAGCATTATCACATCACTTATAACGTCAGTCAATACCTCTACGAACTTGCCCCTACCCCTCGATAGTTACTAAATAAGTAGTTTTTCTACCAGATCTTACTATAAAGACAATAGATTACTCACATATATCTGGAATGTTCCATGTTTATATGAAAACGGCATATATTACACCCATCATAACGAAATAAAACCTTGAGAAATCCACCTTAACACATTCCACATCATTGTTCTTGAGTAATTCTTATATTCATGAAATCATATATTAACTCTGATATTAAAGTGATTATAGGCTATTGGGTATACCCTAATCATAACACCACTAAAACAGCAATATTAATATCCTTATAACCTCTATATAGAACTATCCCATGATTCAGTGATCATTTTCCTTGCTTTATCAAATGCCTTCGATACACTGAACCATACTAATATTTAGTATAGTATTTTATAGAATTTTTTTGTTGGTTTTATATTTCGTTATCTAGTTTATAATGATAATAGGCTCTCTCTTCTAAAAGGCTTCACAATAGTATTGCATATTTTGTGTTGTTATCTCCCGAAATATACTTACTACTTAACTATCTTCTATTGACATCTCTGGTAAAACTCCGTATCGATTCATCTCATATTTATCTGAACGATTTTATCAAATTAATATCGAATTATTGTCTCTAAACCACAAAATTTCTCATGGAATAACCCAGTGATCTGTCCTTAGCACACCCCTACTAAAGAACTATCTACTACACTTATTAAAAGTATTAACTAATACCCGACTGTCATAAACATTATGATACGAAAGAAACTAAATATAAGCAAAACGATAGAAGAAATAGTTCTTAAAAGAAGACTTAGCTGGTTTGGTCATGTTGTCAGGAATACGTCAACACTAAATTCCAGCTACAAGCTGGATTTCAACAAAAAGAGACCAAGAGGATGCCTGCCAAAAAGATGGTCTGTTGGCATAAGGGAACAGTGCGGTGAGCCACTATTAAATATAGAGAGACGAGCCAAACGACGAGATGCCTTCGGAAACTATGTATTCATGTGGAAACAAAGGGACGCTAATCCAACGCATTTAAGTCAAGTAAGTCATATATATTTATTCAAATAAAAATTCAATTATATATATAATTTGTTAATTAAATTAAAAAAATTCCATTATATATATATATAATTTGTTAATTAAAATATACTAATTACATAAAAGATTTAATATATATAACAATTTGTTAATTTTACAATTTACATAATAAAAATAAATATCAGTAATATATATATATATAAATAGAAACAATAAGATACATTAAATATAACATAACACAAATAATGAATACAAATTTATATAAATATGATTTTAATGGTGTAATTTTAAAAATATTATTTTATTTAAATAAAAAGGAATATTTGAAATACCTATATATTTTCCGTGCAATACATTTATATTTATGATTTGTATTGTAAAGCAAGAATGATCGACTATCCTGCATCCAATAATACATAAATCAAATGATCCAAACGATAAAAATGAATTTGCTTTATATATTTTACACAAAATTTTATCCTCCTCAATACATTCAATTATCTGACAAAAACTTAAATCCTTTAGATAGTAATAGTTGTTAGGATTTTTGATATTAATACGACTATTGATATATTTTGGTTTAAGTAATATATTATCGTTGTATTCATCGAGTCGGTTTATTATTTGAGCAAGGGGACATTTTCCACTCCTTATCATTCTTTTTATATTTTGGAGGTAATTTTCATATTTAAATGAAGAATTTTCATTTAATGGGCCATATTCCTTAACATCATCGACTAAATGAAGTAAACTATGTACATTATATATACAGAATCGCTCTCCGAATAATAATTTACCCCTTTCTACAAAAAATATTATCAATTGCTTTACATATTCTATATATATATATCAATTGTATATAATTTGTTTGATCATAAAATAGATATTGCAATATTAAGTGATACAAAATAATTATAATAATCGTTATGCAATATACCCTTTAAAACAATTTTAACGGTTTATAATAAGAATTGCCTAAATTCTGTAGCCTTGTATCTATCAATATTTTCTAATGGTATTTATTTTCTACAGCATGTATTTGGAATACAACATTCAACTATTTTTAAACAAGTATTAATATCGATAATATTACTCTTTGAGAGTTTATGTCGTGTATTTATAGCCTTGTCTTTTGACATATATATGTGAAGTAATTTTTTCATTACAACTAATAAAGTACAATGCATATAATCTACATTAAATGCCTTTACCATATCTATTGGAAGATTACTTAATGGGGTATTGCAATTATGATGTAAAGGATATGTTTTGGATCTAAAATCAGAATCAGTTCTTTTACTAAATGCAGTACCAATAAATACATTCGAACATTGAACACGTTTACCTAGTATAGCATCCATGTAGGGCATTATACAAATTGGTACCTCTTAACTAATGCTTTTGCCGGTGCACCACAAGTTATGCATTTAAATCTAAAATTATATATATAACCATCGATATTAATACCAGTTTTGAGTAATTCTTTTATGTAATTTACTTAATCGGAAAGAAAATCAAGATTTTTTGGTTTTTTACCATACGTCATCGCAAGCGTAAAAATAAATTCATTAACTGACATAAGTATTGGCCATACAGATGATAGTGAACTTTTAAATAAAGGCAGACCATCGATATTGAGAGATAAATTTATATGACCTCTATTATTTAGTTTAACATGTTTAATAGCATAAAGTACATATTTTTTGTAAGTGTTTTTATCCAGTCGAAACAATAATATAAAACTTGGGGTTTTTCAATAATATTAGGAGGAAGTTTATTAGTGTTACATAGAGTTCTAGCAGTTTTAGGACACCTAACACCATGATTATTTAAAATATTTAATAAGTCATCAATAGCTCGGAATTTAATGTTATGTTGAATGGCCCATATGGTTAAAAAAGAGAGACAACTTTTAAAAACTAATCGATCCATAGAGTTAATATCTCTCCAACTTCTATTTCCTTCATCCATATTTTCATCAGCATCTTCAGTGGAACCGTCACTTTCTAATTCTTCTTCCAAATTCATATTAGAGTTCTAAAAATAAACAAAAATTATAACTATATATATATTTTTATAAATAATTATTAATAATATCTATACAAACATCGGAAATGCATTCAAATGTCATAGTGTCTTCATTTTCGATTTAACAGTGATTCGCATGGCAACAATATCTAATATAATAATTTAGTTACGTAATTAGATATATATATATATATACAATTTTATTTTATTTGATTAAAATATAGTTTAAATTACATCGTATATACCTGGTTTTCATGTGTCTGCACTACATCCTGTAGTATAGTAGAACCATCCAATAATTCAGAATTATCATCGCTAATATTTTCTATACAATTATTATGTATATTATTATCAGTTTGACAATTAATGTCATTTAAATGTGAATCAGATTCATTATATTTTAATGATTTAAATATGTTATCATCATAATCATGATAATCATGCTCCCTTTTTTTCATCCATTTTCATTTATATTCTAATCTTTTAGGTGTACTCATTACCGAATTATAAGAGTTATTAACGTATTACAAACTATGTAGGTTATATATCATATATAATATAACTTAATTAAGTTACGTTAATAATTATTACAATAGAATATTAAATTGAAAACATTTAAATGTTTACAAATTCATTCTCCACCTAGGGTCATGACCTATATTTCTAGATTCTTTGTATTCTCGTGTTTATTAAATTAATCATAATTTATACTATTCATCATTTTATCCATTTTTACCTTATTTACGAATATGAGTTCGGACAAGAGTTCCTACATAATAAGGTTAAGTTATTATATTTCTATATTTATGTATTTATATATTACAAAATGTATTAATAAAAGTAAATTTAGTTTTATAGATTAATTTATATATAATTTAATTATCGTTCAAATTATTTTATTAAATTCCATCATTATAGCCCAAGTGGTACCACTTCGTATCTCCTAATGAGAATACGAGAATACGTAAACAATCAAGCTAAAATGTAAACATTGAATTTTTCGGCTGTTAATTTAGCGATATATTATTATTTACAAGTGTAAATCCAATTTAATGTATCTACTAGAAAGTTAAATATAATTTAATATTATAATATTATATAGTACTATTATTAAATACAATTTTCCATTAAATTTATACATTAAATGATCAAAATAATGATATATAATGAAATAATTAATTATTTGTATTCAAAATATATTTTTCAAATTAAATGTTTTTGATATTATTTAAGTTATTATATAATACATAAATACATCTATATATTATAAACTATTATTAAATAAAAATTGTCATTAAATGGTTACACAAATTATATATAATGAATTAATTAATTATTTGTATTCAAAATTATTTTTCAAATAAATTTTTTTGATATTATTTAAGTTATTATATAATATATAAATATATCTATATATTATAAACTATTATTAAATACAATTTGTTATTAAATTTATATGTTAAATGATTACAATAATTATATATAATGAATTAATTAATTATTTGTATTAAAAATTATTTTTCAAATTAAATGATTTTAATATTATTTAAGTTATTATATAATATATAAATGCATCTATATATTATAAATTAATATAAATATAACTATATAATATTATTTATTTACAAAATTAAATATAAAGCATAATTATTAATTGCTATTACAAGTAAATATCATGCCGGACCAATTAAATATCATGCCGCCATAAGTAAATATCATACCGCGACAAGTAAATATCATACTGCGACAAGTAAATATCATACCGAGACAAGTAAATATCATACCGACACAAGTAAATATCATGCATATAAGTAAATATCATGCCGCCACAAGTAAATATCATACCGACACAAGTAAATATCATGCATATAAGTAAATATCATGCCGCCACAAGTAAATATCATACTGCGACAAGTAAATATCATACCGAGACAAGTAAATATCATACCGACACAAGTAAATATCATGCATATAAGTAAATATCATGCCGCCACAAGTAAATATCATACCGCGACAAGTAAATATCATACCGAGACAAGTAAATATCATACCGACACAAGTAAATATCATGCATATAAGTAAATATCATGCCGCCACAAGTAAATATCATACTGACACAAGTAAATATCATGCATATAAGTAAATATCATGCCGCCACAAGTAAATATCATACTGCGACAAGTAAATATCATACCGAGACAAGTAAATATCATACCGATACAAGTAAATATCATGCATATAAGTAAATATCATGCCGCCACAAGTAAATATCATACCGACACAAGTAAATATCATGCATATAAGTAAATATCATGCCGCCACAAGTAAATATCATACTGCGACAAGTAAATATCATACCGAGACAAGTAAATATCATACCGACACAAGTAAATATCATGCATATAAGTAAATATCATGCCGCCACAAGTAAATATCATACCTAGACAAGTAAATATCATGCAGACACAAGTAAATATCATTCCGACAAGTAAATATCATGCCGCCACAAGTAAATATAATATATATTATATAATACATAAATACATCTATATATTATAAATTAATATAAATATAACTATATAATATTATTTATTTACAAAATTAAATATAAAACATAATTATTAATTTACAATAGATTATACAATTATATATGTAATTATATGAGCCTAATAAACTTTATTATTTACTTAAATCATTTAGATAAATAATTGAAACTATGAATATGATTTTAATATTTTTATTAAATATGTTTAAGTTTTAGAAGTTTCCTTGATTTTAGTTTTCCATTTTTTAAAATAGAAATTCTATCCAAGTTATCTTTGGACAATACAACATTAAGCCGACGACGTACAAAATAACAAATAACGGGATTAGTAATTATACAAACACCACAATAATCAAACTTAACATTATTTACAGTTATAATTTTAATAAATATTTTACATACATTATCTCTATATATTATATCATTTTGATATGTATTAAATAACATATATAATGAGTATATATAATTGATAAATGCAGGAGATGGAATTAATTGATTATTGCTATTTTTATATTTATCCATTAATAATAATACATTAGAAGAAAAACAACTATTAGAACTAACACATACTAAGCTAACACATACTTTACAATATAGTTTAGAGATATATTCACATATATCAATAGTTAATAAAGAAATAGTATTTTCTAAAAGACTACTTCGTGGAAGTGTAGTCAGCGCAGTGATGGTTGGTATAGTAACCACAATGTTAGATACAGGATGTGCTTTTTGGAGTTGTTCTAATTTTAAAAGAAATTCTCCTGCATCTAAATTGCAGTTACTTCCCCTTACTTTTGAAAATAATGTATCGACTGTTATTTTCCGATATTCGGCAAGAAATTCGTTCGCACTCGGGTTATCTCGGTTTCCCCCTCCCGAGCGTATCCTTGAAAAAAAGTTCTCAACATCATCTTGTGTGCAGTTATGGGTGGTAAGAGATTTAATATTGAATTCAGAGTTGAGATGCTTGAAAAGACTAATAAGGTTTCCGACATTCTTTCGCCATCCTAGTAAACATGGTAGCGTGTTTGAATACTTCGTACTTGCATATCGCATAGATTTTAGTTTTTCATGAGCAGTCTTCAAAAAAGTCATAGATAGCCCTTCACTCTCTAAACCTGACTTATATGGATTAGGGTCAGTTCCTTTTGAATTAAATATATCGAAGAGACAATTAAAGAATTCACAGAATTCAGCAGTGTGGATGGCTTCTTGCGGCAATTTAGATGATAGCATTACGACACTACGTATACCAGATGCTACACTCTGAGAAAGTGTTTCAGTAGCGTAGTCGACTCTCATCTTGCTGAAGCTCGTTAGGTTCATGTGATTCTCAGATAGTTTTCCAGCCACTTGAATCTTATCAAATTTCTTGATATTATAGAGAGCCTTAATATGATCCCAAGAAATAATTTTTCCATCCATCGTAAATCCCGTATTATACAGACCGTTTCGGATACTTTTCAGTAGATGCGGGGGATCATACATGAAATAAGCGCGTTCACCTATTAATGAATAATATATATATAACATGTTATACTTATGTTAACTATTTCTAAGTTATATTGTCATCTATATTAACGTTATATATTCATATAAAAGCATATATATATATATATATATATATATATATATATATATATTTAATATTTATAAATATGTATATTTTACCTTCAGAAATAAAGTAGCCATCATCATTCACATTAAGTAATGAACAGCATCCTCGATTACTGGGTCCTTGATCGCATATAACAACCTTTGGAATCAAGCCGCACCGCCTAATTGGGATAAACATTGTTCCAGTTTCTGTTTACTAATTTCAGCAGACATTGTCCCTGAGGTTAGAAAGTAGCCTACAGGTTGCTTCCATGTGCCAAAAATTCCTCTCACCATGAAGACAGTAGCATAGCTTGCGACCTTATCCGAACGTACACCATCTCCGATATCTTCATAGCCCACGACAGAATCTAATCTCTGATCAAATATAAGTGATGTCTTGATGGACATCTCATCGAAGGCAACCGCAACGAGCAATTCCTTATCACTGAATGATGATGCTCTATCTTTAATACATTCAAGGATCCTTGGATGAAAGCCAGGCTTCATATCTATCATCCTTATAGATCTTCTTAGGGTGGTTATAGAGGGAAGAGAGAATGTAGAGCGAAGAAGTCTATAGCAGTTTGGACTCGCGTGCCATAATGAAAGTGCAAACATCTTTTCCTTAGAGTTATATCGGTTACCACGAGGACAAATTCTGGTATTTTGTTGCCTAACGAGGAAATCATTTAGATCTCCTGTATGTACGGGTGTCGTAGTTGTAGTAATGTTTCTCGCAGTTTGAAGAGATTTCGACTTCAGCCGAAAGTTTTTTGAGTGTAACCTCCGGTTTATGACTCTTAGACTTGAGATTATCTTCTGCTGAGATATAACAGTAATTTTTAGTGATTCAATCTCTTCCGTGTACGCGTCAATCTGGGGTTGATTGGGACTAACAGGATGTGGTGTAGGATGTGTAGGAGGTATTGAAGGGACTTGCAGGAGAAGCACTTCTTCTTGAGGTGAAGTTTCAGTCTCAGATGCAGTATCAGTTTCCGAATCTAAACCAATAAGATAATATGAATATAATATTTATATATAATACGTAATAACTGTATAAAATATGCTTACGCATATAATATGTAATTAAATGTATCATATTATATAATATCATATAAACCTGGTACAACAATCGTTTTCTTTATAGTACGTCGAGATTTGGTTTGCTTCGGTGCATTTTTACACGATATCAGGGTTGGTATCGCATTAATCTTCAATCGTTTCCTATAATAAATGTGTTAAATATGTACGTAGTGAGTTAGATAAGTAAGTAGATATATAGGTAGGTAGGGAGGGAGAGATGGAGGGAGGTAGGTAGAATATAATATAATTTTATAGATAATCAAGTGATACTATTCGAAAATATATAAATATCCACAATTTCACTAATCGAAGATTTTGATATCATAAATTTCACTATTCAAAGATATCGACATCTTCTATAATTAAATATATATATATATATATATATATATATATATAAATATATATATATATATATTATATATATATATATATATATATATATATTTATACATATATATATATCATTAATTGTTACATCATATATATTCATAAATTTGTACATTACTATATCTAGAACATCAAATAGTAGAGAATATATATATATATATATATATATATATATATATATAATTGTTACATCATCTATATTCATAAATTTTTACATCACTAAATAGAACATCGAATAGTAGAGAATAAATATAATTTTATATATATATAAATATCATACATTTTTCCATCACTAGATATCACATCAAATAGGAGAGAATAACTATAATTGAGTATATATATGTATATAATCTTAATTCTAACCGAATAGAATTAACATACATATCGTCAGTAAAATGCCGCCCACAGATACGCATATTATAGACACCTGCAACTCCTTTCTTTTTAATAATCATTAGAATTGTATCATTCCGCGAATTAATTGCCCATCTCATACAACTGTAATTTATATATATAATTTAATTAATATAAGTATAACTATTTACTTTTAAATAGTTAAAATAATTATAATAAATATTATTAAATTTAAATTATTCATTTTTTAAAATAAAATGTTAAATAAAGTCCTTATTAGAGTTAAATAGTAAACTAACCGATCCTTATTTACTGGAAAACGATGATACGTAATTGTATCACATTGTGAAAAGTGATCACAACCCATCACAGAACATCTCGTTCCTTTATTAATGTATTTAGTTTGATACATTATGAGATTCTAACAATAATCTAATTTAACAGCCGAAAATTATTGTGTTCATTTTGATTGACATATGTCAGATTTTACGAATTCTCTATTTCACCGAAGTGGTACCACTTGGATTATAGCGATGCAATCATAATTTTAATTATAAATATAATTGTATATATATATAAATATATATATAAGTGACGTGAGGTGGTTTTGGTCAACAAATATTGGTCACTTAACAAACAGTAATTACTCTATGAATTTTAAAGTTTATACTATATATTTTTTGTTGGTGCTAAACACCACCAAAATGTTGAGTTAAGCACAAAACAATGTAATGTGTTAAGCACCTGCCATAATAACGTGCTTAGCACAAATTTGTTATGAATTTGACACCTTTGAAAACAAAAAAATCAAGTTTGAGACCAATAATAGATATATTATTATAATAATTATATAGGGACGAGAATGAGATTTTTAATATTGATGCTATAAAAATAAAATTGGTATCATTGGAAAGCTTGGTAAATTCTATAATATAAGTCATATCTTAGTTTATTTTTATTTAAAAAAAAGTTATGATCAAAAATATTCAAAAAAAATTGGTAACATTTTTAAATGGTGTAGATAGGAATTATGCATGTTTTAATATATTTTTAATATATATATATATGACTATAACTAATTCAATAATGCATATTTTTTAATGAAATTAACAGTATATATTTATTATACATGTATCTATATTATAGATTCTATATATGTTGACATTTATTAAAAAAAATGATCAGCATTTCTACCCAATGTGGGAACAAATTAATTTTTTTTTTCCAAAATTAATTTAATTTATATTTTTACAAAGCTCTTTAAATTCTATGTTATAAGTTGTATTTTAGTTTTTACAAATTTACAAAATAAAACAAATTATTAACAATATAATATTTAATAATTTATAGGAAAATTTTAATATCTACTTTATATATTTACTATTTAAAATAAAATTATAAACACATTTCAAATATAAATTGTATAATAAAATGTATAATTTATTGAATAAAGTATATAGTATAATTATTATAATAATATATATATATATATAGTATATAATATACAATATAACAATGGATAAATATATATTATATATATAAAAATACGTAATAAGCATAATACAATTTATTTTAACAATTTAAAATTTCTAGCTTACTTATATACATAGAATCTATGTAGAGAATATAGAATATGTGAATCATAGTATGATAGATTTCTATAAGGAAATATATAACATAAAAATCATGTAATTATGTAATTATTTCGTATTACAAATATTTTTCTAAAAAAAAATATATTTCAATGATTATTATATTAATACTATTGCTAGCAATGTCAGGTAGTAGTTGTTAATAATTAGCTTAATTACATTGCATATGAGTGTTATATATATATAAAATAAATATCTAATAGATAATATATTAATACATATATTAAATTTTATATAAAATCTTCTCTTTAGTCATCAAGGTGTAGAACTCATAAGCCGACTATAAAATTAATGATTCTTACATATAAACTGAATTAAAGATTAAATATACTAAACATTTTTCAGTTAAATTTTAAATAATTTCTCCAGTCAGCAAGGTATACCACACTCTTGTCGTCAGTCTTCAAGATGTAACACTTATAATCCGGCTATAATAAATTAATAAATTTATGATTCTTATATATATATATATACATTTAATTAAAGATTAAATATACTAATCATTATTCATTTCGTAATATTAGTCAACTCGGTTTGATGTATTTCAACTTTCAGTATATTGCATTCAGTAAATGATAATATTCCAATTCACTTTAGGATTTTAATCATTAAATTAATGCTATGGATATATAAAATTAAATATATGAAATTTTGATAAATAATAAATATATAAAATTTGTATATATTCATTTAACGTTACATATTTTACCAACTTTAATTTTTTCTTGATTCCTTATTTACATCATCTATAGTATTTTATTTGACTGATTTAAGCTCATTGGATTATAGATTTTAAACTCTATAAAATTAATTTGAAATTAGTATATTAATAAATTATATATAATTTGTACTAACTTATATCAGTAAATGATCACACACGGATACTTATCAAGCTCACCGTATTATAGGTTTTCAACTTTATACCTCGTTTTCTTAGTAATAAAGACATATGGACCATGGATGCTAGAAACTAGTTCTCCAATTTATAATAAAATATATTTGTATCAATATTTGTATAATACATATTATGTAACATAATAATTGGAATTAGAATATTATTTATTTTAGAACAAAATCATCTAATAAATAATCTACAGCTAATTCATATTTTGTTAATTTATATATATCTTCATTATCTTCTTCACCATCTATCCAATATGTTATATTATACATTCCTGAAATTTCACTAAACTTTTTAACCTTTCCTTCATATAATTGCCTTGTACCATTATTATACCACATATGACATATTCTATTTCGTACGATATCTCCATTTAATATTTCATTTACTCCAACTTCTTGTATTATTGTTAACTCTGGATATATAGAACTAAGTGGGGCTTCTCCTAAATTTCTTAAACTTTTTTCTAACCGCTTACGATCGATTGAAATTTTCTTCTCGCGAACACGCCCGCGCCCCTAGTCCGCAATAACGCCTCGTATTAACCGATGATTTCGTTCGTCTTTTCTTAGATCGCGTTTCGAACGTACCGGCGACGAATTGCATGTATTCGTAGTATATCCAGCAGCTCTTACCGACGTAAAGTGTTTCCGCGGGCGTACCCGTCTCTTTCTCGTACTTGAGCTTGTTCTCCTTCATCTTGATGTGGAATGTGGCGCGCAGATTTTTCCACAATTTGCTGCACCGCTCAACTTTTAAATACGTATTTATTAGCGACGGCTACTTAATTAAGTATTATTAATTATATACGATATATTAAACTAAATAATCGATAATATTCATATTAATAAATAAATCATATATTATATATAACAAATTACTATACATAGCGTTATTTACACATAAAATATTGGATACTTTTATTTATTAGTGACACTAATTATTATGTATATAAATCCTATTATGTATATACATCCTTGCACAACATTTATATGTAATATTGGAATTTAAATTATTTTCTATATACAAAAATGTCATCGAATTAGTAAGGTTAATAAAAGCACTTTAAAATATAACGATACTATTAAATTAATAGTCTAAAAATAATAATTATTTGACATCTATTAATTTTTGAACTTCAAAGGTGTTCAACTCAGCATAATGGAGTGTACTTAAACATTACATTTGTTATGAATTTGACACCTTTGAAAACAAAAAATCAAGTTTGAGATAATTTATTATTATATTATAGTTAACTAGATCATAAATTTATTATATATCCATAACATATTTTAAAATCATATATTAATTAAGAAGTAAGAGCATTTTAAAAATCAAAAGTTTTCAACTCGTTACATATGACATGTGTTAATCACGTTACATTACAACATTGGTTTACTAGGAAGACAATCTAATTTATCAATCAATGAAAATCATTTATGTATTATTTGCGTAAATTATTTTCAAATATTTTCCAAACTTATTGCTTTATTTTCAAAAATTTGCAAGAAAATTACGAATATTGAAAATCATTTTCAATATTCGTCAATAAATTAAAAAAAGTTACAATATTAATACAAATATTGTTGTTCACTATATTACAGGACAATATTAC
The DNA here is from genome assembly GCA_964019155.1 of Osedax fenrisi. NCBI lineage: Eukaryota > Metazoa > Annelida > Polychaeta > Sabellida > Siboglinidae > Osedax > Osedax fenrisi. The sequence continues at coordinate 29,702,411 of OZ025241.1, read as the reverse complement.
AAATATAGTGTAATTTTAAATTATAAATTGTCGTTACTATAAACTACATTTTCATACTTCATTAGATTTATCATACTAGATTTTCAAACTTATTTATAGGATTATATTTTGTAAATTGAATGCGAACTAGATTTTATGTAACCACCTGCTTTTATATGGACTAATTATGCCATACTCATCCGGACTTATATTTAGAAAAATAGTGTTCAATTCTTGTACGTATTTAATAATATTACTTATATACGTATAAAATTATAATGGTAATAAAGTAGGTATTTAATAATATTACATATATATGTATACAAATTATAATGGTAATAAATAAAATTTAAAAAAGATTAAATGTAACTACCTGCTTTTTATATGGACTAATTATGCCATAATCATCAGGATTTATATTTGGATAAAGTGTTTTCAATTCTTGAGATCATTAGCTGATAGTGTATTTTCGATATCTCCATCGTGATACTGATTCATAAGAGAAACCAGGCGATCATTATTGCGCTTAAATTGTGTCTTTTGTTGCCGATTAACTTTCTGCAAGTCGACAAGAGCGCATGTAAACCGTGAGCACTGTGCATCTGAATGCAGAATACCAATCAATTTATACATGTTGATGTGGCATTCTCCAATACGTTTATTTAATGAACGATGAGATGCCTCTGTATCATTATTAGTTCGTATAGACATCCCATATACTGATATGGAAGAGAGAGGATGGAAGTTGGACATAATCACTGGCGTAGCATGTACTCACGAAGTTGGTTAAGCATATTATCGTCATCTCGGATATCTATGCAGAGATCTTCAAACTTCTGACGTATGTGCTCTGCCGGTAGAAGGGGCAATGCCATGAAACACCTGATCAACTGTGTAGTGGCAGGATCATGTGCATACCGTTCAGAGAGTCCTAATCTCCGTGCTCTTCGCATTATTGACTGTATTTCAATATACAAATTAATATTATAAAGTATATAATTATTGAATTTAAATTACCTACTAAATTTTAGTTTATTAGTATTTACTAGTTTAGTTACATTTATAAGCTAACTCTATTCTTAGTCTATATATGAATTATATATATATATATATATATATATATATATATATATATATATACTAAGATATATAACCTTACTATAATGAAAGAGGCAATATCCTTTCAAATCTATATCTTCAAATATATTACGAACAGCCTGCCAAGCTGCTTTCTCGAAGTCTCCTAGAACACGCTCCACTGCCACTTCGCCCAGAGTTAACTTTATACTTCTAACTTTATACTTCTGATATGTAAAATAATTAGTAATCAGTATTAATTAAATATTAATATTTAAATAACCTGAACACTTCAGTATAGTCCTCTATAGTTTGGCTACTCTTTTGAACACGTGAGCGACTGTCAGTTGTTTCATACACTCTCCACTCGATATATAGACGTGTATTCCAAATAACTGACTAAATGGATGGCGTATAACACGGAATGTCCCATCCATTTACCATGTTTTCGCCGTCTTGAGTATATCCATTTGAGTTTGTGTCATGAAGATAAGATGTCTCTTATCTCCGACTCGGATATCACCTCACAGAAATTCAGTAGGTATATGAGCAAGATTGATTTGAAATGAGATATTCCAGGTGACCTGGGCGTCCTTTTGCACGATAGTAATTCACATTATTACACATACGTTTCATTGTGGGCATATTGTAAACCAATAATTCATCATTCGATAGTACCTATATATAATGTATAAGAAAAAATATGATAACTAATTATATAATATGTATATGGTATCTGCAGGTATAACACACACATATACGCATAAATATACATACCTATATACATATACATTAACATACACACTTATACAAATACACATACATACAAACATATACACATAGGGGAGAGAAGGGTATTGTGGCCGATAACGATATTTCAAGAACCATTATAGTTATCAAAAAATGATATATACGAAAAATGTAGATAATTTAATTCTAAGAATGATAGTGTACATCATTTTTTATATATATAAATATTAATTATTGATTTTTGATTAGAGAAAAAAATCAAATAAGCGTAATTTTTATCGAAAAAAAACGTTTGTAGCTGAATATAAGTAAAACCAAATGGGATAACGATTAATTATTTTTATATTTAATATAAAAGTGCGTGTGTATCTTAATATCTGATATAATGTATTTTATTTTCTAATAAAAATAATACGTATTTGAATACATGACGCGATCCTAGTGGCTATTTCGGAACTATCGACCATAATACCCGCACTAGTGTATTTTATCTCTATTTATACGGAAAATTTGCTTTTTAATAAAAATCAAATGATTTGAATACAAATAAATAAATGAGTAAATGTTGATAGCCATTATTTAGAACAACATATTGTAATTGTATATACAACTTATTGGATCATAATATCCAATATTAGTATGATATATTTTGTTTCTTGTAAGGTAATAAAAACATCGGCCATAATACCCTTCCCTCCCCTACATATGTATATATATATATATATTATATATATTATATAATATATAGATAAAATGTATAATAATATTAGTTGATTATTATTAACTAACAGTATTAATTATATTAGCAGCTGACTCGTACGGTCTTTTTTTCCCAGTTAGTTTAGTGTCCCTAGTAAACTCGATACTCTTTTCAATTCCTATATTAATAATATATATTTTTATTTATATGTGAATATATGATAAATATCATAGATATGTATAGCCTACAGAATAGATAGTTTAAAGTTCTAGATACATTATATTGGTATATATTATAATACGAATCAAGTAGTTTTAATTGTAATCGTATCAATAGTATAAATAACTACTTAAAATAATAATTATATATATACATATCTACTAAAATAAATTATAATAATTCTTATAAATGTAATATATATATACATGTAGGTTTTCTTATAAAGAGGTTTTTTAATGTGGAAAAGATTGAGGTTTATAAGAAATACCTCTTTATAAGAACAATTGTAACACATTTGGTTGAAATTCAATCTTTTCCACATTAAAAAACCTCTTTATAAGAAAACCCTCTTTATAAGAAACTTATTGTATACTAAATATAAAAAAAATGAAATACAAAAATAAATAGAAGTATTGTATATTGAAAAAAATTATAGAAATTAATTAATAATTTTCTATAAGATATTTGTATTTCTTACAAATATTTTATATTACATAAACAACTCAAATTTAATTAAAATTAATTAATAAATGTTATTTATATCCTTGAATTTATTAAAATGAATTAATAAATATTATTATATCCTTCAATTTATTGATGATACCATTTATTAAATGTTATTTACAATTTTATAACATTATTTGTTAAATATGTAATAGATTATTATACTATTAATTATATTATACTCATCAATGATGCTTCATAATTTATATATTTATAATTGTAAATCTTTAATCATAGTATAAAATAGATCAATATTTATAGGTTTATCTTGCAAAATTATAATATTTTCTATTTCATTATAAAAAAAATTTATGGTAGAGGTTAATATTATTTCTGGTGAATCTATATATATTTTAATCTTATCTAGCACACCTTTTATAATCTCAACAACTTTTAAATGTGTTAGAGTATCTGTAGTTAAAGCATAAAAGGTATGCATCCATGGACCTGTTAGAAATTTACCTACTAACGCTAATGCCTGGATCTGGAGTTGGACTTCTTCTTCTTTATAATCTTTTAAACAGCTTCTTGTTAATCCTCCGCATGCCGATAAACTATTTTCTAAAATATCTATAATATCTAGTTTATGTATTATTAATATTTCACATATTTTAAATAGTATATGTAATCGGTTACCTCTATATCTAGGAATTAATGATAAGTTAAGCTTTTTATTTTTTAGAGCTGCGGTAAAAGCTTTCGGATCACCTTTACCATCTTTATATCTTAACTTACAAATTTGTGGAACTAAATTAGCGGCTACACAATCTCTACCATATAATAACCCTTCCATTACTTCAATCTACTTGAAGCGTGTTTCTTGATGTTGAGGCGATAGTATCTAGAGGGTGTAAATGGCATTTCAAATCATATACATTTTTATCCCAGCATTCATTTAGATTATGTATTGCCTTTGAATTAACTATAGCTCTATCACTCATAGTATTTGATATGTTATTTATAATTGTATTATTAATATCGTTGCAAGTTAAATTTTTTAAATAACTATATATATGCAATATGATTAATGGATTTATATATATATATGATCAGTATAATCGTTTGCAGTGCCACCAGCTAATTCATCTAATGACACTAGATATCCTTGATCTTTACTATTAATATTTATTGCATTAACTTGAACTCCTTGTGTTGTGGCATCAAATCCTAAAGTTAAATTTTTATTTTTAAGTATAAATTCTGCCGTTATATAATCTGATAAAATACCTAATTCTAAAGACATATTCTCTATTGTAGATCTATGTGGAATAATATTCACATTTATATTAAATAATTGAAAACAGCATTTTATTATGTCATATATTCCTGTTGAAGGCGGCGTCGATACTCCTCGTCAATACGATATAAACACGATGTTTTACGTGTTGGTATTCCAGCGCGTGGCGAACACGCCCGCGCCCCTAGTCCGCAATAACGCCTCGTATTAACCGATGATTTCGTTCGTCGTTTTCTTAGATCGCGTTACGAACGTACCGGCGACGAATTGCATGTATTCGTAGTATATCCAGCAGCTCTTACCGACGTAAAGTGTTTCCGCTGGCGTACCCGTCTCTTTCTCGTACTTGAGCTTGTTCTCCTTCATCTTGATGTGGAATGTGGCGCGCAGATTTTTCCACAATTTGCTGCACCGCTCAACTTTTAAATACGTATTTATTAGCGACGGCTACTTAATTAAGTATTATTAATTATATACGATATATTAAACTAAATAATCGATAATATTCATATTAATAAATAAATCATATATTATATATAGCAAATTACTATACATAGCGTTATTTACACATAAAATATTGGATACTTTTATTTATTAGTGACACTAATTATTATGTATATAAATATATAGTATATATATATACATCCTTGCACAACATTTATATGTAATATTGGAATTTAAATATATTTTCTATATACAAAAATGTCATCGAATTAGTAAGGTTAATAAAAGCACTTTAAAATATAACGATACTATTAAATTAATAGTCTAAAAATAATAATTATTTGACATATATTAATTTTTGAACTTCAAAGGTGTTCAACTCAGCATAATGGAGTGTACTTAAAACATTACATTTGTTATGAGTTTGACACCTTTGAAAACAAAAAATCAAGTTTGAGATAATGTATTATTATATTATAGTTAACTAGATCATAAATGTTCCATGACGATCACGAAGCAGTCCGGCCGCTCGAAATAATCTATAAGGCGTATGACCCCGTCGATGTGCCGGGTCTTACGCAAGAGAACCACTTCGAGGGGTACGGTCTGGCCGTTCACGTCCTCGTCCCAGTGGTAGATCTTATCCCTGGGTATCTGCTTTATAACGACAGGGAGGTCGTCTAGGTTACGCGTCGCTTTGTATACCGTTCCGAAACCTCCCTCCACCAGCTTCAGTTCGATGTGGAAATTACGTTCAAAATCGTCCGAATCCTTCTTCATCTTTAGGATTCTCGCTTTGCCCGCATGCCTTAGCCATACTTATAATAAACTTAACAAATACAATATACGAGAAATACGTGCATACTGGAATGGTCCATTATGCACGTTTACCGAGGGGTAGTTATATAGAATATATATAACATAACAATTATATTATAGTTAACTAGATCATAAATTATATATCCATAACATATTTTAAAATCATATATTAATTAAGAAGTAAGAACATTTAAAAAATCAAAAGTGTTCAACTCGTTACATATGACATGTGTTAATCACGTTACAACATTGCTTTACTAGGAAGACAATCTAATTTATCAATCAATGAAAATCATTTATGTATTATTTGCGTAAATTATTTTCAAATATTTTCCAAACTTCGTGCTTAATTTTCAATAATTTTCAATATTCGTCAATAAATTACAAAAAATTTCAAATTTTGGTTCACTGGGTTACTGTTTTGGGTACTGTTAAATTATTATGAATATACAAAACAGTGATATTAATAATAATATTATTGATTAAGTGTTTCGGTCTTTTTATATTTTCATGGTTCATATCTTTAATATCACTTTAATCTAATTATTACGTTTTAAGTAGGGTTTTTAATAAATATATTAAAATTACAAATTTTAAATAAAATAATCACGTTATTTATATATATGGGGGAAATACAAATTTTGGCTAGTAAATTGCTACCTAATCTAAAAATAGATTATTCTAAATATAATTCAAGCATATTATTATCATATTTGTATCTAAATTGTTTGTTGCATTTAATCGTCATTTTATAAATATTCATTGGAAAACTGTCATTTATTAAATAATAAATTCCTGTAATATGAGATATAACACTTTTAATTCATGATATTACAATTATATTTATAAGAACTTAATAATTAAACGTAATCCATATAATCATATATTTAAGGCTACCCACAAAATTACGGCACTTCCCAATTTTTGTAGCTGGATAGCTCTAGAATGAACACTGACATATATATAATTATATAATTATAATTATTCACATAAGAATATAAACCTTCTGTAAGATCATCTACGTAATCACTCGCATTCATTGCATACTTCACCAGTATTTTTCCTTTGGTTTTCCTCGGGACTCTATAAGTTACAGTATTAATACAAATATTGTAGTTCACTATATTACAGGACAATATTACAAATATAGTGTAATTTTAAATTATAAATTGTCGTTACTATAAACTACATTTTCATACTTCATTAGATTTATCATACTAGATTTTCAAACTTATTTATAGGATTATATTTTGTAAATTGAATGCGAACTAGATTTTATGTAACCACCTGCTTTTATATGGACTAATTATGCCATACTCATCAGGATTTATATTTGGAAAAAGTGTGTCAATTCTTGTACGTATTTTACGACACCGCTTGTATTGGATAATGCGATCGTAGCGGTAATCATAGATCTGCCCTAGAATCTTTGACACCTTTAAAATATCCATGTTCATAAAGTTATCTATAAAAGTTCTTCCTATAACTTAAATGTTAAGTTGGGGAAAAAATCTATAATTGATTATATTTGTTTTATAATATTTATATATATATATATATATATATATATTTATATATATATAGGGAGTGTCTTCAAACCGGTAGTTAATCGTTCTCGTATTCCAGCATAGTCTCCCTTTTTATACGGATTATTAATTATAAAATAGTCTGAACTATCTATGAGAGACAGACCATTCATAATATATATATATATATATTAAAATTATAGCTATATCTATATATATATATATATATACATATATTCATTTAACTTTTTCAATATTTATTCTTTGAGTAGTATTCTTCAATACTGACTTTTTACATCATCCATAATGATCATTTCGCAGTTGGTTTCATCGGAAATAAATATTAGTCGGGAGATTGTCGAATGTGCGTGTAAGCTTATGGTGGAAGTAATCATAGGTGTATCGATAGTCATTTGTATATTTATACATGTATTGCAGTTAAATGTGAAATTAATACTATTGAATATTGTTTTAGCATAATTAGATGGATATTCATTTTGTATGTTATATGCAATCTGAAGATCAGATTCTGAACATCATAATGTTAGCATTAATAAACTTAATATATGTATGATATTACCACAAGATAAACATGTAATAATATCATTTGATGCAATTTTACTACAGTGACAACCACCTGCTTTTTATATGGACTATTATGCCATAATCATCAGGATTTATATTTGGATAAAGTGTATTCAATTATTTTTCGTATTTAATAATATCACATATATATGTATACGAATTATCATGGTAATAAATAAAATTAATAAAGATTAAGGATTAAACGTAACCACCTGCTTTTTATATGGAATAATTACTCCATATTCATCCGGTCTGATATTTAGAAAAAAGTATTTAATTCTTTAATATATTTTAGTACCTGAACTACTTTGAGTGGCTATTACGATCGTAGCGGCAATCATCTGCCTTGAATCTTGCATGCTTTTAAAATATCCATATTCATAAAGTTTTATTTACCAAAAAATATAAATATTTTGAATTAATAATGTTTAATTTAATGTAATTATATAATATATCAATTTTAATATTTAAAATTGATAAAATAATTTGATAGTTATATAGTTTTTTGGTTTTTTTAAAAAAACAGGATTTTTTTTTTCAAGATTTTTTTGTTGGTTTATTTTTTTTTTTTTGGATTTTAGATATTATAACATTTATAATTATTACTATTATAATTACTTACTTTAATCAATAGCATTATTTATATATTATATTTTAAATTACCAATGCATATATTTCATATTTAGTAGTACTGAAAAAATGTCATTAACATTTGTAGGAATGCTTATTGATTATAAACTAAATTTGATAAAATTATATCATCCTTATTAGTATTTATTTGTATATATTGTATTATAATATAACCTAGTGCAATCACCACACATGGGCCAGTAATTATTAACCAGTACCTAAAGCTTTGTCAGACATATTCCATAACTTCTTATATATGCAAGTGCTTTGCTGTAAACTTATATTTATTATCCACTATACATGCCGACGCACGAAAAGAAATTATTTGTATTTTTCTGATATATGTAGGTATATATTTTATTAAATATTTTATTTTATATTTTATATTTAATTTTAAATATATACATGTTAAAATGTTAAGATCTCTATAATCTTATCTATTTTCTAAAAATATATATTCTTAGACGTAAGTTTTTCATAAAAGTTGGTATGCTAATCATACTATGGAGCATAGTCTATGGTCCCATCTTAATCAAATTAGTAGATCCCACTATAAACTATAGATACTGTATCCAAATTAATAGAATTATATATATATATAAATATTTATTTAAAGAATATAAAATAATAACTATTATTTATATCATTTATTTAGATATATTATTCATATACAATTATGTATTACGCACACTTTGATAACATTCACCTATTAATGATTTAAATTATTTTATATAAAGATTATAATAATAATTATTGATCATTAATACATATCTAAGAAATTATTATAATAATTACAATACAAATCAATGAATAATATCTAAACCTTGGTTTGATAAACTTTAGTGGGTATGTAGCTAGTGTGTATGTAATACATACTATGTATACATTTATAAGTGATTATTATATTCTTGATTGCATACTAAAACTTTAGGTTTAGTCAAATAAATAATAATGTATGTATTCAATTTAAATGTTTTTCATATTGTATATCTATATTATTCATTGAATATTTTACGCGATAATAAGATACTAGCTGTTTCCATTGTTAATATAGTGTCGCATTACATACTATAATATAAATACACATTTTAATTGAATTATCATAGTTTATGTTAAACATAATAAATAAATTATTCATAAATTAAATTAAATTTAAGTATTTAGAGTCTATTTTAACAATATGACATAAACATTTTTATATAAGTGTTTATAGTAGACACTACCTTATTTCCTTATACCCTATTATATTTATCATTATATTTATCATAACTATTTATTAATATATATTTATAAACTAGCTTCCTAACTTGCTAGATATATGGGTAACTTCACAAATGGATAATTAAAATTCATATGCTTTGCGGTAAGCTTATCTGCTATATTAAGATCAAACTCACAATCAAGCTTATATAATACCATGACACACTTTCACATTCAAAAATAAATCATAAGGGATAATTTAATGTATTATAAAATATATTGTAGAATATGATTATTTTAATATTTATTGGAAAATTAAGAAATTGGACAACTAATAATAACATATAATTAACAATTTTAAAACAAAATTTAAAATCTTTATATGTATGATCATCGATTATACAAAACAAGTTATTTTACATTGGAATATAATAATACCTATAGAGTTTACGAAAATATTATTATATAAAATATTTTAAATTTTGAATTAAATGCGTTAATAGATAATATTATTAAAGAATATCTAGTAACCAACATTCAGTTGAAGTAAATTCGGGTAATGATTATTTGTTTGAATTTAACTATTGACTTGAATTAATCTATATTAATAGTATATAACTATATTTCTCACTCCCCCTCTCTTTATCTATTTCTTTCTCACTCTTTGAATAGGATGTGTAGGGATAATAATATCTATATATTTACTTACGTATTCCTTAGATTTGGGATACTTTATGGATTTTTTAACAAGGTTTTCTAGATGTTGTGGAATTTTATTTTTTCTTGTTTTCTGTAATATAAGTTTTTTTGAGTTTTTTTATGTTAAAATTATATTTTAGGTTGAAATTCCAAGGCAGACATGAAGTCTTAAGTCCTAAAATCCATTTAGCATTACAGTACCTTGACGTGGTTAAATGGCCTCTATAATTATAGACTAAACCTGTAATTTTTTAATAAAAAAATCCAAAAAAAATTACCAAAATATTATTATTTAAATAATTATAAATTCTTATCAATATAAAAAATGTTCAATGTTAAGCTATATATTATATAAATTTATAGTACACATTTTAAATAAAATAATGCATTATTACTAAAGTAGCTAGAATTAAAAATAATTATTTTATGTATATCAGGTTTAAATTTTTAATTAAATTTCACTATGTATTTCAAATAAATGACCTCTATATATATAAATTAATGCATATGAGTGTATTCATATTGAATTAGTTTAAAGTGTATACATATACATCAATATAGTTATATGATAGATATAATAGATATAATAGATATATATATATATATATATATATTGTTTTTATAGTTGTTTAAAAATATTTATTTTTATAAGTTTTATTTTATGTAAACACACCGTTTATATACCATTTTAAAGATAATATTTCAAATTTTATATATTCATAATAAAAAAATTCAGGCCACTATCCCACAGGTCAAGATTACGTTCACTGTTCACCAATGGCTATTTTCTAAATACACATGAAGGGCGATGAATACGCTGCTTTACATCATTAGTGATTTGATTCTTGTATATATCGCAATAAATTAATAAAATTACATCTATTGAGGATGTCGAAATACAGTATCTAAATAATTACGCAAAAGTTAAATGAAATTAATCTAGATTTTTTTTATTATTTACTTCCTGGGGCAAATATATCAAATAATAATAAATAAATTCTATCTCATCATCATCATACATAATCTATATTACCTATTTAATATAATATAGTTTATATTATAATATTTCATTTATGATTATAATATTCTATTTTTAGATAGTTACTAGTGTAAACAGTAACATTTTAAATTAGTTTAGAAATAAATTATATAAACAAAATATTTTATATATTTTACTAATCATTTTATAATTAGATAACATCTTTGTTTATTTTCGTAAATAATTAAATAAATATTGTCTAATAATTATAATAACATATCATATATGATGATGATATTCGGTTTATTAGTCACTAAAATAGTCATGTAAAAATAAAATATACCCCTTCACTCGTGCGGGAAAAAATAATAATAAGATAATAGTAATACGATAACAATTTAATAATAATATACATAGAATACAAAATTGACAAAAATAATAAGTGATACAGAAGAGTGTTATATACTACAGACTGCATTGATATAGTGGAGTGTATCAGTAATACTGATTCAGTATTATCATATTATTAAAAACCAATATGTATGTATAAAGTTTATACTATAAAAAAGTTATTATTAAATGAGAATATACTTGTAAAATATGTGTATAAAATAAAGAAATATGGATAGAAAATAATATTATATAAGGTATTACATAAATATAGGTATTATCATTATTTGTCTATTATTAGTAACAACCAACATATTTATAGAGTAAACTATAATGTGTCTATCTTAGTAGAATCTTAGGTTATAATTATCAAAATAAAATATCAAGTAATAATAAATTTAGTTTATTATTAGATATAGATTTTACATGTAATGTTAAAAATAAAATTAGAAAATATAAAAAATCAATTAATTTTAGAAAATGTTTTTCAATATTCAATATAATGCTGGAGATAATAATGAACGAAGCTCTACTAGACCACAAAGGTACAATATATATTGGAGAAAGAGTAATTATAAATCTAAAATATGCAGATGATATCGACGGTCGAACAGGAAGTGAAAAATAACTTGTTAATTTGATCAACAAAATAGATTCTACTTCAAGAACTTATGGCATGGAAATCAATACAAAGAAGACAAAAATCATGACAAACTGTGAAGGGTGAAGTAATTGAATCAGTCGATATACTATATAATTTGTAATACTTAGGCTCCATCTTAGATGATAATAGCTTGATGAAGGATATCCTTTTAAGAATTGCCCAAACAACAGCATCATTAACAAAACTTAATCCGATTTGGAACGATAGAAACTTAGCGTTAAATTCCTAAATTCGTCTCTTACATTCACTTGTAAGTTAAATATTTGTATATTCATGTGAAGCATGGACAATCAGAAAAGAACTTCAAAGAAGAATAACAGCAATGGATTCCAGATGTCTAAGAAGATTACTCAAAATATCATATTAAGACAGAATTACAAAAAGTTAGTCAGAAATAGCGTTTTCATGAAAATCGGCAATCACAAAGACCTACTAACAAAGTGAAGGAGGGAAAGCTACCGTGGCATGGTCATATAATTCGCGACGAGTAGGTCTATGTCAAAAATATTCCGTCAAGGTACTGTAAATGGCACAAGAAAGAGCTCTTTCGGTCGTCTACCTCTAGAGGTCGTCCGAGATTGAAATGGTCTGACAACATGTTGCCAAACCATTTCAGTATGCATACACCAATGGACAGGACTTAATGCATGTGACATAATGAGAGCAATAGCCGATCGATAAAAATTGTGAGAGATTCATCAGCGCCACTACGGCTCAACGCTACGGTATAGGTTATCAGGTAATAATATTATATATTTTAAAATTATTAATCATTACATTATTATAGTATTTAGGACCCTTAAAAAAAGTGTGTTTTTAAATTGTGTAGTTGTCATTAATGGTAAAATAAATGTTGTTTTATCTTTATTACAAATAAAAAATGTTTCTAGATTAATGTTATAATTATTAGGCTATTAAATTAATTTAATTATTAACCTATGTAAGAGGTTATATAAAAATAATAGTATTCTAAAAGTTATAATTTCATTAAATTTTAAAATAGAATTATATTTAAACATATTATTAGTGTGTGAATCCTAATTGAGTGGTTTATCATAATTGTATTGATAATTATAATTCGAATAGTTTTTTTGTATTAATATCAATTTTTCTAATCTTTTTTCATAAACTTATATATATATATATTGGAAAGTAACCAAATACGGATAGTATCCATATACGGACACTCCAAAACCATAAATACTACAAAAAATGTTTAATGAATAAATTATTCATAATTATATACAGTAAAACCTCTCTATAAGAAACCTCTTTATAAGAAAAATGTTCACACATTTGGTTGGAATTCAACCTTTTCAACATTAAAAAACCTCTTTATAAGAAAATCTTATAAGAAAAATATAAGAAAAACCTCTTTATAAGAAACTTATTGTATAAAAAATAATAATATATAAATAGAAGTATTGTATATTTATAAAAATTATAGAAATTAATTATTATATAAGATATTTTTTTTCGTACAAATATTATATTACATAAATAGCTCGAAATGAATTAAAATTATTCAATAATTATTATTGTATATCCATAAATGTATTAAAATTAATTAATAAATGTTATTATATCCTTAAATGTATTGATGATACAATTTATTATATTATACAATTAATTGTTAAATGATAGATTATTATAATATTCATTATATTATATTAATCAATGATGATTCATAATTTATAATTTCTAATGTAAATCTAATAAAATGTCATTATGTATTAACATGTATAAGCGCAAACAATACAGTATACATTTAAAACAGTATACAAAATAAATATACTATATATATATAACCTACAGGTTATATAATGCATTTTCAATTGTAAATTAATTCTTTAAATCATTGGAAAAGTAAAAACCTCTATAAGAAAAAAAGTTATGAAAAAAAATAGTTTCTTATAGAGAGGTTTTACTGTATATGGTATAAATAAATATTTGTAATTATTCAAAATATTGTTAATATATCCAATAAATTGATTTTTTTATTACGTTTTTAAATTTATAAAAAAAATGTCAACTTAAAACCTTCTCAAGAATATATAGATATATTGATATAAAATATAACACTATATTATTAAAAACTAAAGTATATATTCTTAAGAATATTCTAAACAGTATATACATATATATAGTCTTAAATATATTTGTTATCAAATATTAATTAAGTTATATATCTAGAGGTCATATAAATCCATATTACGGACATTCTAGATTTCTTACAATAATACGGACAACCTATACCAATCAGCTCGCAGCGTATGCACTATTCTGATTTTCATAAAAATCTCGTGTTTTATAATATTAATACCACCAATAAAGCTAAATCTAAAACTAGTATTATTTAGATACTTAACAAAATGTAATACTTAAATTGTATTATTAATTTATTTATATTATAAAAATTACTTTACAATTATTAACAAAGGATTAATTGATTTATATTAATTACTTTACAATTATTAACAAAGGATGAATTGATTTAATAGTTTAATTTAGTTTTTCTTTACAACATTTATAATAAAAAATAAATGGTTATATAATCAAGTAGTAAATATATCACCACTCCTGTATATCATCACGCCTATACATCATCGATATAAAGAAATCGATTCATTAAATCGATGCTATACAAACGTCCATTTATAAATTACAACGTAAATTCACCTTATTAAAATTATAATACTACCACGGTTGGTAGTAACATATTATATAACCACTAATGAAGCTAAATATAAAAATGTTATTATTTAAATACTAAATTGTATTATTAATTAAAAAAATAATATAAATAAATACATTATTAACTAATTAGGCACTGTCCGTATTCGGTACCCGTGTCCGAATAAGGACACCCTGTGTTATAATACGGAAACCTAATATACCACTATATAAACTATATATTATTTATGAATCAATCAGAATTATAAGTATCGAAAAGAGAGAAGTAATATTATCAGCTGATTACTTATTCACATGGTTAATGATACAAATAGAAAGAGGATCAAAAAAAGTATTACGAAAAGTCGTTAATAGGCGTAGGACCTACATATAAACAAGCACATTTATATTTCCGTATTTAATATTATGTATATTTACTGTTCAACTGATAAACTATGAAGACTTTTATTGATAGTTTTATTGTAATTGCATTTATTATACAATATAATTATTTATTATCTGAATATATATTCAGTATATACTATACTTTATATAAGAAGTAGGTCAACTACATTATTTACTGCATTGTAAACTATAGTTTCTTATACTTATAAGTATACTAGAGTATACTATAGTATTACATTTATAGATATCTCCATATGGCAATAGGGGTATGATTATATAGATAGTAGCCTACATATGTTTGCGTTAACATCGCGTACAGATTATTGCACTATGTTACATATGTTATACGTGACCGTGACCTATATGTTACGTATGTGACGTAGGTGATACAATGGTATTGTTCACTATATATATAGTGTATATATATACACTATACAACAACATAATTATAGTTTTAAACTTGTTAATTTTTTAGTAATCTACAATTCCTAGATTAAAGTTACGTGTAAAATGTAGATTTTAATTCAAAGGAAATAGGCTACCTACCCAAGGTTATATAATATATAGCCTACATAGGCCTACATAGCCTATACTATAGTAGAGTATAATGTACTATATTATATCGTATAATAACGACCTCTTATTATGTAATTCATTGTACAATATTTTACAAATTATGATTCTGCAATTTTAACATATAAAATAATTATATTTATTTTGTTGTTATCATTTTATTCTCTAAATAATAAATTCGAATGTTAATTTTTATCTATTTTAATTTAAAATCTCAACTATTTCTTGTAATTTAATAATAACGTATTTGTACGTAGAACTAATGTATTCAATAAACATGTTTACATATATATAAAATATATGATGTTATGTTGTTCTAATAATACTTATATAATATATCATTGAACATTGGTTAGTTATTAGTTCTAATATATAATAATTTATAATGCATGTGTATTTACATCAGTAAACATCTATAACATATATAATATATACCAATAAGATAATAAATATATATTTACATTACATTACTTTCAATGTCGAGCTCGGCTACTCATGACACCTACTCCTCCATTCATCTCTGTATTACATCGCGTTTGGAAGTTCGTCTGATCTACAATTTGTGTCCTCAGCCAATTGATAAACATATGTTTTACTTGGTCTTCTACCATGACTCGGTTACCAGATGATAACATCTGCTTCCAGTTCACCTTTCGCACGCCAACAGTGTTGACTAAAACGTAATATTCGCTGTGCTATGCGATACGCAGATAAGTGGGATGTTTATACATATAGTTCTCTGTTGATCGTGTGGTCTCTCCGTAACTTGTTTAGTGCTTATTTCAACATTAACGTATTTTCAATTTAGTTATTTTTCTAGAGCTGGTCATCGTACGACGTACACTGTACACTGCACGTCGTACAGTCATAGAGACATATATAAGTTTACTTATATATATATAGCTCTATAACCTGGAATGTTACCAAATCACTTGAAATATAATTAAATTTATACATAGTCAACTATCGTTCTAATTAAATTTCTTTGTAGATTATCAGTTAGATTCGACTACCAGATTGTATTCATTGCGTATACGCTGCCCAGCTTATCCATAGTCTTATATTTACATATTATTCGGTAGATGAGACATAGCTACCCGTACATTTGAATTCATTTACTTTCTTAATTGCATATCCTTGTAGTGAATATTATAGACATGTCTTATATGCATATACACACATCCTATATATATCTATATATATATATATATATATATATATATATTATTTATTATTTACTCCTATTAGATTTAATATTTCTTCCCTCATGTAAGTCGGTATTATTACCTACATCGCTGTATCCGCCAGCTTATTATATCTTTCTTTTTCAATGTTGTTTAATTGTCTCCATCTTTTTTCTGCAATTTTAGCAAATTCCGTTATTAGTGAGACCTAATTTTGCTCATTTTATACATTAACTGTATACGGTATATATATATATATATATATACTGTATAAGTAGGCTTATATATTAGTATAAGCCTATGTAAACTATGATATAGATACCCATAGAGTGGAACGTTTCCAATTACTGACCCCTCTTCTATCTCAATAAATATTAGAGATATCAAACAATTATATATATATAATATATGCTTATACAATTATTTTTATAATTAAATAGAAAATATGTTTTCTTAAATATTCAATAATATAATTACATTTTACATATATATAACGTTATATCTTGTATTTGTTCAAACATATAAAAACATTTATTTTCACTTTTTATTTTTAATGAGTAAATCATTTTTAATTTATGTTTTTAATTTAAGTTATATTGGGTTTTAATATAATAATGTATTCTATACTTTAGCATTTCTTCCCTCTTATAAGTCGGTAGTATCTGTTTGTCTTTTTTCCGTCAGTTTATATTTATTTTTCAATGTCGTTTAATTGTCTCCACATTTTACCTGCAATTTTAGCAAATTCCGTAATTGTAGAGATTTGATTATATTTTCATTTTCTAAAAAAGTAATTACTTTTGAAGCTCAATCCCACATAGTTAGAGAGATTTATCTCTAGCTCTATGCTTAAGACTCACATAATAACACATTGGTCTTTTGGATCATTTTTTGTTTTTGTTATCCAACATTTATTCAATTTTTGAATACATTTTATATTATTATTATTATTATTATTATTTATATTTACATTAATTAGAGGAACATTAGTCTATGCTCGTACCGCAATTGTTTTATTTATGTCCAACTTCACACGTGAATGTATATAAACTTGTAGGAGTACCTATACACATATAATAGTTCAATAATCGTTAAAAAAAACAAGGTTTATTTGTTTTGTTTTTGTTTTTTTTTATATACCTTTATTGAAAATATATATTAATTTCAATACAAATATATCATTTAATATTATAATATAGTATCAATATTATTAATAAGTGTATAGAATATGTATATTATATAAACTATACCATTGTTAACATGACAAATATTTGTATATATTTGTATATATATATTAATTGTATTATATATAATACAATTAATAACAATTTACAATATAAAAATAAAAGTATTGATAAATATATTAAATAAATATAATCACATATCACTCTGGAATAGTTATGAATATATCGTATAATACCGACTTATTATTATGTAATTCATTGAAAAATATTTTATAAAATATGATTCTGAAATTTTAACATATAAAATCATTATATTTAATTGTTGTTATCATTTTATTCTCTAAATAATATATTCGAATGTTAATTTTTTATCTATTTTAATTTAAAATATCAACAATTTCATGTAATTTAATAATAACGTATTTGTACGTATACGCTCTATAGAGCAAATGTATTCAATAAACATGTTTACGTATGTATATAATATATGATATCATAACATATGTTATGTTGTTCTAATCATACTTATATAATATATCATTGAAAAATGGTTAGTTATTAGTTCTAATATATAATAGTTTATAATGCATGTGTATTTACATCAGTAAACATCTATAATATATAATATATACCAATAAGATAATATATACATTACCTTACTTTCAAGATATAGCTTTCTTGGCTACACATGCCATCTACTCCTCTACTCATTTCTATTATCCATCGCGTTTGGAAGTTCGTCTGATCTACAAAGGTGTGCCCTCAGTCAATTTTAATCATATATTTATAGTACCCATACGATTAACCATACGTATATATTACACATCGATGTAAATAAAACTTTTATTTACATCGATGATATTACACTATCCCATAGCCTATGGGTCATAGTGTGAAACTTTATCGTAATACAATATAATCTAGTTCCTTATTATAATATGAGTGTCCTTCTAATGGACATTAACGTAATATATATATATATATATATATATATATATATATATATATATATATATATCATACGTTCTGTTGTTGTCACCCGTAGGTAGTACATAGATATATAATTATATTATATCATATATGCTATATATAATATATATATATATATATATATTCGGTATATATACGGTATATATACGGTATATATATACGGTATATATATATATATATATATATATATATATATATATATATATATATATAAATATATATATATATATAATTATATATATGCCCTTTTGCGCAATCGCATGCAATTGTAAGTATTGATTCCATTCGTACACGCGTATCATTCTCACAGTTTACGTAGACATATGTCAATAGTGTCCATACTGTAGTGTAGGTGGCGACACATAACTGTGGCGAGAACTAGGGCTGCCCTATAGGTAACTCTAGGCTCCATCCTTCGCCATGTGATTATGGTATACGACGGCGGTATACCGGGGTTTAGAGCCCCATGGGGTAGTGGGTAGACTGCAGCCCCCATATATGGGGTCCTATAGGTACCGCACTATACATATATGTACTATAATATAGTACTGTTCTATAGCAGAAGTCGTATATCGACAATAGTAATAATAGCATTAATTACAACTTTAATAATAATATAATGCTAAATTAAATAAATAAATATGAATATATTGTACACTATAATATATATATATATATATATATATATATATATATTAATTGTTATAACAAATATCGGCAATATTTATTTGTAGGAAATTTTCCTACTTTTTAATTTAAGGAGTAAATATAAACCTGTAATGTTCTTAATATATACACATCGATTATACTATATAAAGCCCGGATGTATATTGTAGTTCCTTTACCACCACACGTATAACAATAGGTTCATAATACAATAGCTACATTCCTTCTGTAATCGTTAATCCTCTCTTTTACTTTAGCATTTCTTCCCTCTTGTAAGTCGATAGTAGGTTATATATCCTATCTCTTTCTGTCTTTTATCAGCCATCTTATTATATCTTTATTTTACAATGTCGTTTAATTGTCTCCACTTTTTTCCTGCACTTTTAGCAAATTCCCTAGGATAGGATTCCCTACTTAAAAATGCCCTACTTAGGATTCCCTATTGTGATTTGATTGTTTTAATTTTCTAAAAAAAAGTAAGCCTCACATGATCATACCTTGGTCTCTTGGATCCTTTTTTATTATCCAACATTTATCCAATTGTTTACTACATTTTATATTATTTTGTTGTTTTGTCCTAGTGGAAAGTAACCTAACTGTAGTAAAGTAATTACTTTAGGTTAACCTAAGTGAATCCCGCTTACGGAAACTTTACAAATAAGTGGTCTTAACATTGTATGACTCATTATTTGTATTCAAAAATTACAATATATTAATATTATATGATTATAGATATTATTGTGATTTAAAATTTTATTTAATCTTTTAATTCCATTGATAACGGGGGTTTCCGTATTCAGTTCCCATGTACGAATACGGACATCCTGTGTTAAAATACGGACACCCTATATACCACTAGATAAACTATATATTATTGATGAATCAATCAGATAAATTAATTGTAATTACAATTACATTATTTATAATTAATTTTTTGAATAATTTATTATAATATAATTAGATAATAATTTATGTATTTTTATTATTTTTTTAATTAATAATACAATTCAAGTAATTAAATAATACCATTTTTAGATTTAGCTGTATTAGTGGTATTAATATTATAAGTCACGCAATTTTTATGAAGTCAGAATAGTTCATACGCTGCTCGCTGATTGGTTATAGGGTTTCCGTATTAAAACATCTAGAGTGTCCGTATTAAGGACTTATATGACCTCTAGATATATGCTTATAAGTTATATATAACTTAATGAATATTCGATAATAAATATATAAATTATATATATAATTTTATAATGACTTAATTTTTAATAATATATTGTTATATTGATACATTTGTATATTAGAAAAGGTTTTAAGTTGATCTTTTTTTTCATAAATTTAAAAACGTTTAAAAAAATCAGTTTATTGAATATATCAGCAATATTTTGAAAAATTAAAAATTAAAAAAAACTTTTTTAGACTATTTATATAATTATGAATATTTTATTAATTAAACATTTTTTTGTAGGATTTATGGTTTCTGAGATATCGAGAGTATCCGTATTCGGGCACTGTCCGTATTCGGTTACTTTCTCCTATATCTATTCAATGAAAAATAACTGAGGATACGTCTTTTAAATCATTAACATCAAATAATAAACCACTGTTTATTTAGTTAAACTTATTTTTGAATTATTCATTGAAGGACAAATATGCTCATTTTATATACCTACTAATACATCTATCATAGGCTTATATATATTTAAATATATAACCATATTTTTTTTATTATATTCTCTAAGGGGAACACTCTAGATCATTTATTTATTATTTGAAAATGTCTTGATTTTTGACTAAATATTTATTAAATATTGAAAATAATGTGACAAGTTTACAAATGATTTTCGAAAAATGTATGAAAATAATTATAATTTATTTTCGAAAAGTTTATGAAAATATCTGACAATTATTTAAGGGTAAGCACTACGTTCGCGGCTTTACATGTAAACAGTTACGAAAATGACTAGTTTTTAAAACACTCCAATTTGAAATATTTTTAATATTATTATATAATTTTTTCTTTTATACTTTTTTTTTTTATAATATATTTGTTTTATAATAGGAGTAAAAAAAATGAAATTTCAAAAAAAAAAAATGAAGAAAAACAGAAATAAAATTGTATTATTAGAATATATATTTGTTTAAATCAATAGTATTATGCATTTGAATATTTTCTAAATATTATGAAAATTATAGCAATTTTAATAGAATAGAAAAAAAGTTCCCGAGTTTTTAGTAAAGCAACATTCATAAAATCAATATTCTGAGAAAACAGATATCAACGTTTAGTGAAATATTGTCATGAAATTATAAGAATCATAAACTTTAAACATCATAAAAATTATAAACATCATTTATACTCATAACTATAGTGCATTTAAGTATAATCTTTTCATGAAATTATAGATAAATAATTATTTATCTTGTTTTCAATATAATATTTTTTTTATTTTTTTTATTTTTAAATACAATTTTGAAAGTAGTGCTTCCACTTATAAGTTTAAAAATGGTTTTCGAAAAATGTACAAAAGAATTTGCAACTTATTTTACTATGAACATATATTATAATCTAAACGAGTAAGTGACCAGGTGTATTAGATGACTACAGCGTTGATTACTGAATACCGTAAGATGTGAATGCAAACAGAAGAACACGTTAATAAAGGAAACGATGTCCTACATGTGAAAGTATAGCACGACTACAATGACTGACACCCCTGACACACGGTGAGGCCCTGCCACTTAACCTGCATGATAAACACCCCTCGGCTCAAGGATGTGATATACCTACGTGTTAACAACAGATGATAGTGGTTAGTAATCGTGTTATCATTCTTTTAATATATATCATCATCATCATCATCATATATATTAACATAATTACGTTCATGATAATGTATCATTATATATATATACAATACTTATCTTAATAGGATATAGTAAAGAGGAAATGCCTTACAGGATCTACTATGAAATCATTGCCACAACATATTAGGAGAATTTAATGAACACGTTTCAGAGTTAACTTGTGATAGTGTATAATGCATTAAACTATAATATATAACACATTGTAGTTTCATCTGCTTTAAGAGTAATTTAGTAGCCTAATTTGTCTAAAAGTTGACGGGAACATAATATGTAATATTACCAGATACCCGAAGAAAGTCTAGCATTTAAGTCTATGGTATTATTATCACATGATTATAACGCTGCATCAATACAAGGTATGCAGTAGTTCAGAAATGTAGACGGGCCTTTAACACTATTGATATACTACGACTTCAGTATATAGTAGTGACCTATATGAGATCGCCATGACATGTGCTTTAGTTCAGTTATATTGTTCTACGACATTTCTGTCATTATTATGAAGAAGAAGAATAGGAAAAATAAAGAAAAGTGAAACTGAAGAAATAATTAAATTATTTAATATGAAGATTTGTTAATAAATATTAAACTTTATTATTTCATTAATATTTTGTAATTTGATATCAATATTGTATACATATATTATGTGAGATGATGAAATACACTAAGTACCTGCACAGTATAACCTACATTTTATATTCCCCAATGAATATGTCATGTCTACGCCACCACAAGTATATATTCGTAAAACTCTTTAGATGTGAAATATCCTCACTTATTACTTACTCTGATCCGAATAACAGATTTATATATTTTTATTTTTTCGAGTTCATTCTAGAGTTTATATCTAAATATCTTCCTAATCCACATATATATACCCTAAATTGTAAGATAAATCTAATTTAATGAATTATTTGTTTACTAATCTCCAGAACTTCTGACATTAAATTATATTCAATATGTTTGTAAACATTATAATACATAACAGACATGCATTCTAAATAGTTGATTAATAATTCATCGTATTATTACTGTGGTATACCCTATATTATAAATCTACTATCGCCAGTAACTGTCACCATCTGTCGTATGTCAGTTCCTCATACACGCGCGCGTGATGATAATACAGGGAGATACTGTTGTAACATCGGGGGCGTCTTAGTAAATATCATCAATAGCCATCCCATATTTAATGCTAAATGTATATAGAAACTATATTTAAAGGTTATATCAGATCTTGAATTTTATGAGAACACTTCAGTAACGAAATGGAGAGGGACTTATGATCTATGGGTGCATGGAGCAGCCTGTAACAACCTATCAAGGACATGTTCTTGCTTCTATATCACAATATGTGTAATAATAATGTCTTGATAATTATACAATTATGTGTAGAATGTATTATTGACATATTGCAAGATCATCATATCTAATACTGAGTATATGAACAGGTGTATAACAATATACAATTGTAAATATTGTAACCATGAACATTACTAAAGCTAGTGATATTTGAATAATATATCGCATTCTAATATTATATATATACAATTTATTTATTAAAACTTTATTCGATTATGTTTGTGATTATGATATTTAAACATAACGGTGAAGTAATTTTTATTATATGTATAGAACACTTATAATCAATCGATAATAAATTATGATATCTGAGAATAATGAAATATAGATAAGCACTACTAGTACGATATCAACAGTAAGTCAGTATTAGCTTCTTTGCTGATGAACAGAAAGCTGCGTATGCAATATTTAAGTTGACGTCGCTCTCGATGAAAATCTCACGTATTTACATGTTAATAGATAGGGACATACATAGGACTGTTTCGAGTATATCCCGGTGTTACAATGTTTGAATAGTGACAACAATTAATTATTCTAGAAATAAAGTGTCACTGAATATATTATCATCATCATCATAACAAAATGAGAAGAGGATAATTAAATGGATTACAAATAATACGATATTAATATGAAGTAAGCCAATGAGAAGTATTAGTTCATTACATACTGCATGTACAACTCTCAATATCAATAATCACATGGATTTACATATTCAACATTAAACTATATATTATAATATACAAATTTGTCATTAATATACTTCATGTTTTGGAATATATATATATAAAGCTAACATTTTAATGTAAATTTTAAATAATAAGCATATCTGTATCTAATATTATATTATTAAGCTAATAATAACATATGTGAAAAGGATGCTAGTGTTTTAAATTCTTGAATTTTTACTCATTTATTGTAAATATAAAAAAAGTACATTATTTAAAAAAAATCATTAACAAAGTAAACTGTATTAGTTATAACTATATTATATGGTATAAAACTATATTATATAGTATATAACTATACTATATATAGTATATAATATATACTAATTACAATTAATCGTAGTAATTAGTAATTATAAATAGTATAATAATAGCATTGAATAAGTTTTAAACTTATTTAAATATAATTATTTACAATTTATTAAATCAATTATTATACAGAAATAATGTCTATATATTTATAAAATAA
The DNA here is from genome assembly GCA_964019155.1 of Osedax fenrisi. Classification (NCBI taxonomy): domain Eukaryota; kingdom Metazoa; phylum Annelida; class Polychaeta; order Sabellida; family Siboglinidae; genus Osedax; species Osedax fenrisi. The sequence continues at coordinate 29,676,907 of OZ025241.1, read as the reverse complement.
TTATTTTACTACATCTAAAATAAAATTGCATTACGTGTTGTAACTTAATAACCAGCCTTCGACATTAAAGAACTATTAATATTTAACATAGCACTTGGAGTGGAAGTCTGAACTGATTGGACACTATTAAAACCGCCATAGCCCAACAGGTTTGATTGGTTATATTGAGTTGGTTCAGTTTTTACTACAGGTTGCTGGGGCTGGTATTGTTGTTGCTCTTGTTGTTGAGGTTGTTGGGACAGGTATTGTTGCTGTTGAGTTTGATATTGGTGTTGTTGTTGTTGCTGGGGCTGGTATTGTTGTTGCTCTTGTTGTTGAGGTTGTTGGGACTGGTATTGTTGTTGTTGTTGTTGTTGGGGTTGATATTGTTGTTGTTGTTGAGGTTGTTGTTGTTGTTGAGGTTGTTGTTGTTGGGGCTGGTATTGTTGTTGTTGTTGAGGTTGTTGTTGTTGGGGCTGGTATTGTTGTTGTTGTTGAGGTTGTTGTTGTTGTTGAGGCTGGTATTGTTGTTGTTGCTGTTGTTGATATGATATCTGTGGCTGCTCTTGCTTCACCTGATCTTGTGAACGATTATAATAGCTATCATCATAGCTCACAGCAGTGGTTTGATTATTACCCTGCTTGTAGCTAGAGGTATTAGTGTTCTGATTGTAATCTTGGGTATGTGCTACCTGTCCGTAACCTTGGTTTTGTTTATTGTAACTTTGGTTCGCGTTATTATAACCTTTATTTGGACTGTTTCCGAGGTTATAATTCTGACCTTGATGCTGGTTCTGACCTTGATTCTGGTTCTGACCTTGATTCTGGTTATGACCTTGATTCTGGTTATGACCTTGATTCTGGTTATGACCTTGATTCTGATTATGACCTTGATTCTGGTTATGACCTTGATTCTGGTTATGACCTTGGTTCTGACCTTGATTCTGGTTATGACCTTGATTTTGGTTATATCCCTGATTTTGATTATTAAAACCTTGGTTAGAATTATTAAAACCTTGGTTTGAATTATGATTTTGATTATTAAACCCTTGATTTTGATTATTAAACCCTTGATTTTGATTATTAAAACCTTGGTTAGAATTATTAAAACCTTGTTTTTGTTTATTATAACCCTGTTTAGAATTATTTTTAAAACCTTTCTTTTGGTTATTGAAACCCTTGTTCGCATTACTCATTCGATTACTGTTTGATTTTTGATTGGGGCGATCGTAAGGCGTACTCTTGGCGGGTCTATTACCTCCGCCGTTAGACTGTTTACCGAACGAATTGTTACCGCTGAATTGGGGCTGTCTAGGTGCCATATTCTGATTCCATTGCTGCTGCTGCTGATGTTGTAGTTGTTGTTGTTTCTGCTTTGATTGATGGTAAGCTTCGTTAATGGCCTCCTTCTTAAGTTTACGATAAGAGGTGTCGCCGGCAGTGATTTCGGCGCGACGTTTACGATGATTGAAGCCTCCGACGGTGATCTCGTTCAGCGCCGTCACCGCAGCCTCTTCCTTGGCGATCGAGTCGTTGGAACCCCACCCATGGTAGGTCTTACCGTCGAGTTTGAGCGCCATCTTGTGGTTGCGATCGGTACCGATGCCGAGCAGTTCGTAGACAGCGTTGGGGTAGTCGACGGCGATCAGGGCGCAGGCGGTGTCGTTGGGGTTCAGACGTACCGTGTTCATGGACTTGCGTTTGTTCTTGCGTAGCTCCAGGTAGTAGGTCTTACGTTTGTCGAGGTCGCCGCTCTTGGACAGCGCGTCGATGGTGGCGGTGGCGGCGTTCTGACGCGCGACCTTGGAGGTGTGGTGTCGCGCCGAGAACACCATCGGAGGCTCGGACTTCATCATGATCGTGCATTCGTAGAGTTTGCCGGTGATTTCGGTGACGTCGGCGGCGGCTTCGGGGGTGACTTCGGTGACGGTGATCTGGAACTCGCCCGGGTAGTTCTCGTTCAGCAGGGTCATGTTGGAAACATCTGCATATGGGTAACGGGGGCGTTAGTGTTAGCGCGGGATGTGGGCGGCTTAAATTAACGCAGCGATTAAGGGAGCGAGCGCGTGTGCATTCGATCGCGCTTTAAAACTATTATAATAATTATAATCCATTTTTCTTTGGCATCTTTTCGTCGAGACGTCGATTTCATCGGAATTCAATCTGTAATTTGCGGCCAATAATTAGATATATAGTAATTTGATTTAATTATATTTTAAAAATCTCGATAATAAAAAAATGTATTATTATTATATAAATTATCATATATTTGAAGAAAAAAATTACCAATAGTCAAAAAATATTTAAATTAAGAACAAAAATTAGATTATATTTAGTATAGTATATTATATCTACACATGAAAATAGAATAAATAAATGATAAAAGTTATTAATTAATCTAAATTTGTTGAATAATAAAAAATAATTCGCATATACTTATTGAAATAAAATGTTCTTCTATCAATATATAGACATATATATGACACAATTTTATAAATATATAAATATATATATATATATATATATATAATATTTGCACAACTGCATAAAATATATTTTAAATAAACCTAATAATTGTATCACACTCTGAGAGAATGTAATCTATTCAATTAAATAATATAACATTAATAATATTATTTATACATCAGGATAAATATTGATTTTTTTTTTTATAAACTAAAGACTTTATTGAATATAGATCTCACTGCACATGGGCAATAACGGTTCTTTATCAAGCAAACCTTCAACTTCACACACATATAAATACATGTATACAATGCCAATAATGAGTTGGCTTTATAGGTTATAGATACAATATACCAATTACTGTAAAATGATGACTCATAATTGACAAGTTAGCAATGATTAATCTATACAATTCTATTAAATATATACTTAATAAGTATATAATATGTATTAAATAAGTATTAGCCTAGTAGTAATAGGTATACTAATACTGTATTACTAATACATTAGTATGATTAAATAATATTATTATTATAATTTTGGTATTTAACATAACAACTACCGTTAATGCGAGATCGTAAACCACTCTCTTCAATTGAAATACGAGTGTGTCTACAGTAGAACAACAATCCGTTTTAATATTGAAATTAAATTTAAAAACATCACGTACAGTGGTTCTCAAATCTAATCTGATAATTAAAATAGATAATCAATTCGACTAGGAGTGAACTAACCGATGTTTAGTAGGAATCATCGTGTCTGATAGGAGGAGTGGCATATGAGGACAATGTAACAATGTGTGTTAGCGACGGGAGAAACGTTACGATGCAAACATAGGTTATAACATTGCGCGGCGTCTCATGTAATTATGTTTAAAGTGAAACCACCCGTTATTACATGATGAGAATATTTAATTTCATGTTATTAATCAAATTTCGGGATGAAAAGTTTAATATTGTTTTATATCCCGAGCAACAATATTGTGGGTTTTATTTGTATAACTATTATATTAATATACAAAGTCTGGTTTTCCAGATTTCAAATGTATGGATTTGCATATTTAACAATTTGAATTGAATTTATATAAATTTGTATTAAAAAAACTAATTAATTATTATATAATACGAAACATTAAATAAACATAAAATAGATTTTTTATAAATATTACATTATATGAAAAGTCTGGTTTTCCAGATTTCAAATGTATGGATTTGCACATTTTACAATTTTAATTGAATTTATATAAATGTGTATTAAAAAAACTAATTAATTACTATATAATACGAAACATGAAATAGATTTTTTATAAATATTACATTATATGAAAAGTCTGGTTTTCCAGATTTCAAATGTATGAATTTGCACTTTTTACAATTTTAATTGAATTTTATAAATTTGTATTAAAAAAACTAATAAATTATTATATAATACGAAATATTAAATATTACATTATATGAAAAGTCTGGTTTTCCATATTTCAAATGTGTGGATTTGCACATTTTACAATTTTAATTGAATTTATATAAATTTGTATTAAAAAAACTAATTAATTATTATATAATCTGAAACATTAAATAAACATAAAATAGATTTTTTATAAATATTATATGAAAATTCTGGTTTTCCAGATTTCAAATGTATGGATTTGCACATTTTACAATTTTAATTGAATTTATATAAATTTGTATTAAAAAAACTAATTAATTATTATATAATACGAAACATTGAATATATTATTTATAAATATTACATTATATGATAAGTCTGGTTTTCCAGCTTTCAAATGTAGGGATTCACATTTGCACATTTAACAATTTGAATTGAAATTTATATAAATTTGAATTAAAAAAACTAATTAATTATTATATAATATCAAACATATGGTTTTGTAGTATTCAACTTAAGAGTTTTGCATATTTGATTTGAATAGATTTTATTTTTAAATTTAATATATATATATATATATAATCATCAATTAATAGTATTGAATAATTATATTTTATAATTTTAGATATATCTAAATTTAATTAAAACTATTTATAGTTATAATTGAAAAATATGTTATATAATTAAATAATTTTGAATAGATTTAATACTAATACAATTAATATTTATTAATATAATTTATATAAATTAAGTATAAGTATTAAATTATTAAATTAAGTATAATATATTCATGATATATATTATGCATATGTTATTTCATAGACTAATTAATATCAACATTGTAAAATAAATTGTCATAGATTTATAAATTGGCAAAATAGATGAATCTATACCTTAAATGAATTGCTTTTTAATATCATCTCCATTATAATCAAAAATGTACGGGTACATATCTATATTTGTAGATATTGTTTTTTTTTAACTGTGGTCCCACTATAACCATGAATACATTAGACGCGCCCATGTATACAAATGATGTGGTATCAACGAATGATAGGCAATCGCTATGGTTTCACATTGTTCGCATACACATTGACCTCAATACCTCACTGGTAACCCCTCCCCAGAAACACATACCCCATCCCGATACCACTTGAATAACGTATTACTACGATGAGTAGTAGTAGTGGTGTAATACGTATACGTTGGGGGACGTACACGTCACCATCTACACTGTACATCATCGTCTACACTTTAGGTAGTCGGGTGTTATTCATGGGTATCGGGTACGGTGGGCGTAGATACAACAGGGTGGTGTAGCTATCTAGTTGGGGTATCTTTGGTACGCTATCCTTCGTGTGTGTGTGTATAGAGTATCGTGCGTAGTAGTTATTATGTGTTAATTAATATAATTAATAAATATATAACTAATAAATATATAATTAATATATTAAATGATATTATACAATATTTACGTGTGTAAATTCATGTAATAATTACATTGGTAAACTTTATCGTATGTTTGCATCATTTCTGGTGCTAAATTAAAATATTTACCAATACAATCAATAACGTAATAATAATAATAATGAATATGATTATGGATTAATTAATATTACTCTTCATTCATTTTAGAATTAATAGCGAATACTACATATAATTCAAAATAAATGAATATTAAAATTGATTTATCCATAATCCATTAATAATCCATTAATAACTAGTTATTACCTAATAGTTTGTACCAAAGAGTTTCATAACAAGTTTAAAATTGTGATTCATAAAGTTACGAATCATAAACAAACATTTCAAACAAACTGAGCTGTCCTAACTGTACTGAACAAGTATCACACGCGACCACTGCGTATCGATACTACTTCGCAAACCTACGATATTATCATTCAAATACGCGTATATATAGAATAGTTTACGAGCGAACGACTACTTTCGCGACTCGAGCTGCATCACGAGGACATACGGATACGCACTACTACTACTGGAGCCGCATACCTTCGTTGCTGGGAGGCAAGACGGTACAGAACTCGACGTCGGGGAATAACGCCTTACAGGCCAACTGAGCGGCTTGGTTCTTAGCTCCCTTCTTGTTCTTCGACTTGCCGATGTAGACTGCCGAGTCGACGGTACATTCCACGACGTAGCTAACGTACTTTCCCACTAACTTCTCCTGTCGGCGGTGGTAAGTTAATAGGCATGTAAGTGACACGAGATGTATGGCGTTATATGTAAATAAGATGTACGAAAGATATATGACATGTATTTCGCATACTGAAATACATATCACAATGTTTAAATATGCATTATTAACGTATAAATCAATTTAAATATTGAATATACAACAACAAAATGATAATAAATTGGGAAATAATTATTTATATAAATAAATAAATGTATGACGTGTAATATATATATATATCCGAGGACGCTAAATGATTAGAAAATGATTATACATCTTGGTTATTAACTCGTGAATCACCTCTCCTGTACATACTCCTATGAATGCTACTCCAATGAAGCTTTTTAGTACAGAGGAATTATTAGAAATTTGATAAATGTAATATTCAACAATAATGAAACGATTCTATATAACATATTTAGATGTACAATTTCATTACCCGTTTAGTTTTCTTGTTTCTCTAGAATATTAGATATCATGTTAAATTACATTACTTCATAAGTTGACGACTAATAAATGTATTACATTAATGAAATATTACAGCTTTATTGGTTTTATTAATAATTATATGCTATATAATGCGATATATTTATTGATATGATATGAACTCTATCTGCTCTACTTTAAGTTACGCATAAGTAATATAATAATCATGCTCTTATTAATCATACAAATAAATGTGTATACGTAATTTGTTTAATTTCTGGTTAAAAGCCGATTCTAATTGACTAATGAAGAGTGTCTAGGTAGCGCGTGAACTCTAACCATGAACTGATAGTTACGATTAGGTTTGAATTCTGCGAGGAATGCCACGAAATTCTTCTTAGTTTTAGTTGGAATTTTTACAATTTTTTCCGTTTTCTTAGCTATATTTATAGAAATAGTTATATACATGCATTTATATAAATGTATGTATAAAGAAATGGTAATCTTTATAAATAATCATGTTAATTATAAAGATATTTTGGATAATGAAAACTATAGATCTATTTACTTCGATTGCAAACTAATTTATATAAAAATAATACTACATCTATTTACTATTTTATGGTATATCATTATAATATTCTCATATAGAGCAAACTAAAATAATTATTGAGTAGATAATGAAATCATTATTAGTTAATAAAATCATTATTGTTTAAAAATATATAAGGGATATATATTCTTAATTATATAGTAAATGTATATAAATAATTACACTATAGTGTATGGTATAAATAGAAATTAGGTAAGTAATTGTAAAATAATATATATTTAGCTAGGTAGTATTTGACTATAATATATTATATACTATGTATATGTATACCTTTAATATTTTCTTTCTTTGCTAAAGGTTTAGTATCCTTAGTAAACTTAATTCCAAACTTGTCTGTGCAAATCTTCAGAGCAACTTCATATTTAGCTATGGCTTTAGTTTCACCTTCACCCTATGATAATAATCAATAATTATGTATATATATATACTAATATATATATATATATACAATATGTAAATATAAAATAATGTTATAATTAAAATTTTACAATTAATACAATACATTAATTTATATAATCATTTGGATATTTTACTGTTTTCTTTTTTATTTGAAAACCAAAGATGAATGATTTAAATTTTAAATATAATTTATTAAATTACTCAATAAATATGAAATTTCGTACATGTAAATTTTTATTATCATTTAAAAATTATAATTATAAAATAAGTTATATGTCAAAATTCTAAAAACTATTTTGCATACTAAAATAAATATCTAAAGTAAAAAAAAAAATGTTTAAATATGCATTATTAAAGTGTAAATCAATTTAAATATTGAATATACCAAAAAAAATAAATGATAATTAATTGGGAAATAATTATTTATAAAGTTTATAATTTAAATATAAAGTTTAAACAAAGATAAATACGACATTTATAAATATTAGCTCATCTTTATGTTTATATAACTTCAATATTACAGGATAAAATAAAACTTCAATATATAATATCAATTTAAAGTTTTATTTTATATAATTTTAAACATTTAAAAATAAAATTAATTTAAAAATTATTTATTTGTATCTACCAATTGATTAATAATAACGATAAAGAACCAACATGGTTAAATCTATAACTATATGTATACAAATTAAAGTATAAGCGTATTAGATATTATAAATAATTAATACTAAAATAATGTAAAATATCATTAAAAAAAGCTTTATGTGAATATAGATTTTTTGATATTATAAAGTTATATACTTTAGAAAATGTTTTAGTCTAATTTAGTTAGCAATTAAAACAAGATTATAATATATATATATATATATATATATATATATTAAATAATATTAGATAATATTAGATATAAAACATGACAGCCGACACACACACGTGCTGCAATATCAGAGAGCAGCGGAGTATCAGTGACCGATGGCACCGCGTGATAACCTTGTAGACGATCTTGTCGAGCACTGCCTCCATCGTGTAATTATCGGTCGCTTCTTTATCTAAATTCTATAGGTTAGTAGGGAGTTACTATAGATATTGCGTCACACCGTCACACATTCCAACACCGAGGACACGAGTGTGCGCAATATTCGCCGGAAAAACGCATCGTCAGTATTTGCAAACTAAACAAAATATTATCCGACGAGTTTGATCTATCAACACAATCGCCGCGATTATTATCATCGCAAATAGCCGGCCGATATTCGCAATACATGTATACACTATACACTGTATAATATATACTACAGTATCAGCTTAACGCCTCAAAGCAATGCCTAAGTAAACATACAATGTTATACTATAGAATCAGCAGACAAGACAACGAAGGTAGGGTTCTACTAGGCTCTCGAACGATTATATTATTACTTAATTGTGTATACGATTATCTGCGTTTGTTAGTATTTTCGTACGATATTTATAAAACTTTTATATAGCATTAAAAGTAGTTATAAAGGTATCATGTGAATGTTAAAACGTAAATAATAATAGACATTGAAAATAATCACGTTCTAAAGCTGGTTGGCTTCATACAAAACAAGTAGCAAGATTAACAGGCTGACATTTCAATACGGATATTCGCGAGAATGATTTTAGCCGCATTTTATTGTATTCAAATTGAAATAACAAACAAATTATATATAACTTGTTCTAAAATATTACGAAGTTTGACGGAATTCCGTAAGCTATCAACTTGTGATAAGTAAGAATTGGCAAGAATTGTTTGTAATTATTTATATTATTAAAATATATATATATTAATCTTAATATAAAATACCAAACTAAAGAAAATTCATGATAAAATATTAAAATTAAGATAAATAAAATATAGATTATAAGTATACTGAGTATAAAGATAACAATTTTGTATACAACCATTTCCTAAATAATTTATAATTAAATATTGTTTAAAACATATTATCAATATTATTCCAGGAAATTGATCCAACATATATTGAAGTCCGTCTAAATAATTCTTTTTTTAAATTAATAATAGAAATATTATTTAAATTCCTAGTGTGTTGTCATTTAAGAAAATGTTTTATTAATTATATAAGGATGAGGATAATTGAATAATTTAAACATGAATTTTAATGTATTTATATACGTAATTAGTATAATATTATATAATTATATAAGTATTAATAGTATACTAATTAACATTATACTAAATAACATACTAATTTATATTATACTAGAGTCTAGGAATGCATTCAGTGTATTTAGTCTAAATCAGTGTTCCGCAGGTTATTACCGGCTATGGTAATAACCGGTAATAACCTGTCCGGTAAAAACAGGTTTTTGCCATGGTAAAAACCTAGTTTTTTTTATATAATTAAATATAATATTATCTATATTATTAAACCTACTATTGTCTATATAATTTATAATTGTATATTATTTATGGATTTTATATGTGATAGATAATATACAATTATAAACAATACATTAAAATCATAATTATAAGATTTTTTATATTTAAAAAAAAACCTATATTAATTTTGACTTTATGTAAAGAACAATTTAAAAAATAAATAATATGATATTGAAATTTAAAATATTGAATAGAATAATATATATATTTTTGTATTTGTAAAAGGTAATAAGTACTAACAACATACAATTAAGTGAATTGTTAAAGAAACATAGAAATGTTTTTGCTAAAAGTGAAACAGATTTAGGATGCACGGATAGAATAACTCATAGAATTAGACTGATAGACGACAACCCAGTAAATAAACCTCATAGAAGAATAGCACCTGGACAAATAAAAGAAGTAAAAGAACACATCGACATACTACTTGAATCGGGAGTTATTATAGAAAGTCAGAGTAGTTATGCCAGCCCGGTAGTAGTTGTTGGAAAGAAAGATGGGTTTTTACGATTATAGAGAATTAAATTCGAAAACACGACGAGATGCACATCCATTACCACGTATAGATGACCTTCAATCAGATTTGTTAGTACACTTGACCTTCAATCAGCGTATACTCAAATCGAAGTTGCACAAGAAGACAGGGATAAGACCGCATTTACAACTCGCATTCGGATTATACGAATATACCGGGATGCCGTTTGGGTTATGCAATGCCCCTGCTACGTTCCAGAGACTTATGCAAGTTATCTTCAGGAAGGAAATGTATAGTTCAATGCTCTGTTATTTAGATGATATTCTGGTATACTCTTCAACGATCGAAGAACATATCAACCGTTTAGACAATATATTAGAAATTCTAGAAACAAATGGATTAAAATTAAAAAGTAGTAAGTGTATATTTCCACAAGAAAGTGTCAATTATTTAGGACACGTATTAAATCAAGATGGAGTCAAACCAGACCCAAGAAAAACGGAAGTGATAGAAAAATGGGAAATACCTAAAACTGTAAAAGAACTCAGAACATTCATGGGATTTACAGGATATTAACGTAAATTTGTAGAAAATGATGCTAAGATCGCACGACCTCTCTACGATATAATTATAGAAACGAATAAATATTTAAAAAATAAAAGAACACAAAATATGGATATAATACAATTATGGAGTGAAAAGAGTAATACTGCTTTCAATACATTGAAAGATAAATTAACTACAGCACCAATACTTGGAGTTCCGGACTACAATCAAGAATTCATAGTAGAAACAGATGCATCTATAGGAGGTTTGGGAGCAACTTTAAGTCAGACAGAATAAAGAATTAAAAATGATTGCTTATGCTTATGCTTTAAGCAAAGGAGAGAATACCAAAGAAAATTACTCTTCTAAGAAACTAGAATTACTGGCCGTTAAATGGGCCATAACTGACGTGTTTAGAAACTACCTCCTAGGGGCAAAAATAATACTTTATACAGATAATAATCCATTAACTTATATATTCACAACTAAGAAATTACCGGCACTAGAGCAAACGTGGCTATCAGCGTTATCATCTTTCGACTTGGACATCATTTATAGATCAGGGAGAAATAACGTTAATGCTGACGCATTATCCAGAAGAAACTTTGGAAAAGACATCGACCAAGCCAGGGGCATAACAGACATCATGCCACTAGAAATTAATTATTCAAAAAATAATAAAAAAAGTACAACATTAGAAAAAGAAAATAAACAGAGAGAAGGAAGAAATATTAATAATTTAGAACTAGAGCAAACTCAGGATATTATAATAAATAGAGTGAAATAACTAATCACGATGAATACAAAGAAGCCGAATATAAAATCTATAGAAAAAGAATCAAGAAAGGTTAAGAAATTAGTACGATAATGGGAGAAACTAGTGATATTCGATGGAATACTATGTCGAAATGTCGTTTTTGAAGGAATAAAAGTTAGACAAGTAGTTGTGCCAGACTCCCAAAATTTATATTTTTTAAAAGAAATTCATAACCATCTAGGTCATCAAGGTATCTCAAGATGCATTGTCATTTTAAGAAATCGGGTATTTTGGGTAGATATGTATAGGGACGTTCAAAACCATATATATTGTTGCAAAGTCTGCACTATTCAGAAGAAGCTATCGAAGAAAACCAAAACAAGATTATTATAAAAAAAATATATATATTAAACAATAGAACTAATAATATTTTCATTGAGAAATTATTTGAATGTATTCATTATTTGATTTTATACCATGATATTAAATTCAATATATTAAATATATCTATAAATATTGTTAATTATATATATATATATATATATATATATATATATATAAATATAAATACAGAATAGAATATTTATTTTTACATATACGAAATTAATATAGTTAAAAAAACATTTTTTTCAAAATACTTTATAACTATTTTGTAATATTTTCATAATGTAATTTTATGAATATATATATTATGAGCACAGTATTATTTATTTCATTTATAAAATGTATCCAAATACATCAACTTGTTAATTTTACAATATGAATAAAGGTGGCAGAAAAAATCCAAACTCAAAATCCAGTATGGATTTAAAAAATAAATTTACTATAAATGGCATAATTAAAGCAGAGTGATAAAATTGTTGGTCAAATTTTCAAATAAAGCTGCTAGATTAATTAGCTATAACCAGGGTTGGGATCAAATACAAATACCAATACTTTTTTCTTAAAGAATCAAATACAATTACAAATATTTATCGCATTTTTATAAAAATACAAATACAATTTATCAAATACAAATACAAATATAAATTAAAAATATTAACACAGTTAATCATATGATCATATTTTATATAGAATATTAATCCTTATTCATATACCAGATTGCATAATAATTAATTGAAATCTATTTAAAATATAATTATTACCTAAAAAAATCAATAAAATAAAAAACTGTAAACAATAGACTGGTTGCTTGGGATATTATAAGTTATTATTTAGAACACATACATTTTCTATATAGAATATAAATTCATAAATTTATTTATATAGTATTCATAAAATAATTGTTCTATTATATAATTTGTATTATTTAATATAAATGGTAAATTTTTTGATAATTTTTTTACATTCATAAAGTAATTGTTTAAATTCTACATTCTATTAAATTAAAATATTTTTAAAAGTTGTTTTTAAATTGTATTTGATCAAATACACCAAATATGACACTCAAATACAAATACAAATACATCACTGAATAATTATTCAAATACAAATACAAATACACAAAATCAGCGTATTTAAATACAAATACGTATTTGACCCCATCCCTGGCTATAACATTTATATATAAATGAATCTATATGTTATCGAAGTCTACCTAAATCTAATGTATATGAAGAAACAAAGTGCACCACTCAGAAGGGGACCTGATATTCGCTAAGATGAAAGGATTCCCGTACTGGCCAGCGAGAATTGACACGAAATTGATACGAAAAGGCTATTACCAAGTATTTTGTTATGGTACGCACGAAAGCGCGAAGATGATACTACAAAATTGTTTCCCTACGAAAATTTCAAAGACAAATTTCATCATGAAAGGAGTAAGCCGTTCTTCAACGAGGGTCTATATGAGATCTTGAACTATCCCAATGTGTTATTGCCCGAAGGAGTGGAGATACACATACTACGAAACCAGAAATTGATCCAAATCAGCAGCAGATGATAAGGTAGTAAAGAAGACAGACGTGTTGCAGAAGTCAGAGAAGATGTTGCAGGAGACAAAGGAGGTATCGAAAGAGACAGAGGAGGTTATTGAGGAGTCTAAAAAGGAACCAGAGAAGATAGTAGCGTCAGAAGAATCAGAGAAGGAAACGGCAGCGGCCGATTCTCCAGAGGTCATGTCCATTAGCAGTTGTGACGATGTCCTCTCCGATACAGTGAACACTTCATATACAGTCATCGGTTCAAAACATGATACATCATCAGACTCCCTAAGGAAGGGCATTCCGATATTGACCTTGCTTAAGTCTAGCTTCAGTGAGAACAAGGACATACCAGTCTCAAACGTGATACCAGTAGCCATACTTCTACCGCTGGGTCATCAACTTCAAGAATTTCCCTTCCCAAGAAGTGGAAAAGATTCAGGAAACAATACTTACAAACGAGTTAAAATTCCATTATTCAACGAAAAAAAAAATTGAAATGATACAACCCCATAAAGGCCTTAAATTATACATCTATACATCGTCAGAACTGCTAATGGACATGATCTCTGGAGAATCGGCCGCTGCTGTTTCCTTCTCTGATTCTTCTGACGCTACTATCTTCTCTGGCTCCTTTTTAGACTCCTCAATAACCTCCTCTGTCACTTTCGATACCTCCTTTGTCTCCTGCAACATCTTCTCCGTCTTCTGCAACACCTTCTCTGACACTGTAATACCTCGTAAAAACTTTATATCTCATTAAAACCTTTAAGCCTGTAAAGAAGGATCGCCTGCTCAAACAGAGCACACACTTCAAGAGTATCCAGCAACGTATTAACATGCGGTGAATCAGTATACACGTTATATGCGTGGTATTCACCGGATCATTGACAGTTAAAAAAGGAGCAGATTCATCCTTCAACTTGGAGCACGCTACGGAACGTGAGTCAGGCGATGATGAATCACACGACTATCTTATATCTGAGAATGAAGGTCAGGAAAATGACGGGGATAAGGAAGACTCCTCTTCCGAGGACGAGAACATGATTCTCCCACTGGCAGACCTATTGAAATACGATAGCAATAAAGAGGAAAGGCAAGCTTCCAGACAAGACAGTAATAAAGAGGAAGAGGAACCTACAAAAGTTGAGGCTCATCATAAGGAACATTTCATATATCTGATGTTCACCGAAGATGAAGATGACACTGATAATAAAGAAACAACCGATGGAAAATATAAGGAGGATGATACTCCACTTCAAAACTACTTGCATCTCTTGGTGTCAACTGATAACCAAGAGGATACGGTTACAACTGAGAAGAATATGGACGATATTGATGACTATATTAACATTGTATCGGATGATGAATCGGAGAAAGAGAAAGTAGCAAATAAGACTACGCGGGAGAATTGCATAACTTTATCATCGGACGAAGAAGAAGAGGAATCTGATAATGAAACACACGACAGTGATAAAGAGTCTAGCAATGATGAAAGGGAAAATACAGGAGAAGAAGTGGAGCAGAAAGAGGAGCAGGAAGAGGCTGCTGCCAACAAATACTTTATTCCGTTGATCTATAAGAAAACAAAATATGGCGTCAAGGCGTCAATGGTTGAGAGTTCAATAATGACAACAGCAAACTCGACTATATTATATTCATCTTAGGAACAAGGGGAGCAGCGTCCTACTACAGCTGTACGTGGGAAACAAAGACACACCTGTCTCATTTTTAGTTAGCCCTCAGAAATAGCATGGCACCCACAACAAACCCCCTCGAATACCATATCACAACACCCGTATCGCCATAAACCATGACTTCCGTGACGACCCAACCATCACCCACAACACCCGTGATACCCCGGCTGTTACGCACGGAACCCTTGACGGCTTGACACCATATTTTGTTTTCTTATAAATCAACGGAATAAAGTATTTTTTGGCAGCAGCCTCTTCCTGCTCCTCTTTCTGCTCCTCTTTCTGCTCCACTTCTTCTCCTGTATTTTCCCATTCCCTTTCATCATGGCTAGACTCTTTATCACTGTCGTGTGTCTCATTATCAGATTCCTCTTCTTCTTCGTCCGATGATAAAGTTATGCAATTCTCCCGCGTAGTCTTATTTGCTACTTTCTCTTTCTCCGATTCATCATCCGATACAATGTTAATATAGTCATCAACATCGTCCATATTCTTCTCAGTTGTAACCGTATCCTCTTGGTCATCAGTTGACACCAAGAGATGCAAGTAGTTTTGAAGTGGAGTATCATCCTTGTTGTGGTTATCTTTTCCATCGGTTGTCTTCATTATAAGTGTTGCTTTCATAGTCGGTGAACATTAGCGATATGAAATGTTCCTTACGATGAGCCTCAACCTTCGTAGGTTCCTCTTCCTCTTTATCACTGTCTTGTCTGGAAGCTTGCCCTTCCTCTTTATTGCTATCGTATTTCAATAGGTCGGCCAGTGGGAGAATCATGTTCTCGTCATCGGAAGAGGAGTCTTCCTTATCCCCGTCATTTTCCTGACCTTCATTCTCAGATATAAGGTAGTCGTGTGATTCATCATCGCCTGACTCATGTTCCATAGCGTGCTCCAAGTTGAAGGATGAATCTGGTCCCTTTTTTAACTGTCAATGATGCGGTGAATACCGCGCCTGTAACGTGTATACTGATTCACCGCATGTTAATACGTTGCTGGATACTCTTGCGGTGTGTGCTCTGTTTGAGCAGGCGATCCTTCTTTACAGGCTTAAAGGTTTTATGAGATATACAGTTTTTACGAGGTATTGCAGTGTAAGAGAAGGTGTTGCCAGCGAGAATTGATAAATTGATACGAAAAGGCAATTACCAAGTATTTTTTTATGGTACGAACGAAAGCACTAAGAAGATACTACAAAATTGTTTCCCTACGAAAATTTCAAAGACAAATTTCATCATGAAAGGAGTAAGCCGTTCTTCAACGAGGGTCTATATGAAATCTTAAACTATCCCAATGTGTTATTGCCCGAAGGAGTGGAGATTCTACGAAACCAGACATTGATCCAAATTAGCAGCAGATTATAAGGTAGTAGAGAAGATAGACGTGTTGCAGAAGTCAGAGAAGATGTTGCAGGAGACAAAGGAGGTATCGAAAGAGACAGAGGAGGTTATTGAGGAGTCTAAAAAGGAGCCAGAGAAGATAGTAGCGTCAGAAGAATCAGAGAAGGAAACGGCAGCGGCCGATTCTCCAGAGGTCATGTCCATTAGCAGTTATGACGATGTCCTCTCCGATACAGTGAACACTTCCTATACAGTCATCGGTTCAAAACATGATACATCATCAGACTCCCTAAGGAAGGGCATTCCGATCTTGACCTTGCGTAAGTCTAGCTTCAGTGAGAACAAGGACACACCAGTCTCAAACGTGATACCAGTAGACACACTTCTACCGCTGGGTCATCAACTTCAAGAATTTCCCTTCCCAAGAAGTGGAAAAGATTCAGGAAACAATACTTACAAACGAGTTAAAATTCCATTATTCACCGAAAAAAAAATTGAAATGATACAAACCCATAAAGGCCTTAAATTATACATCTATACATCGTCAGAACTGCTAATGGACATGACCTCTGGAGAATCAGCTGCTGCTGTTTCCTTCTCTGATTCTTCTGATGCTACTATCTTCTCTGGCTCCTTTTTAGACTCCTCAATAATCTCCTCTGTCTCTTTCGATACCTCCTTTGTCTCCTGCAACATCTTCTCCGTCTTCTGCAACACCTTCTCTGACACTGTAATACCTCGTAAAAACTTTATATCTCATTAAAACCTTTAAGCCTGTAAAGAAGGATCGCCTGCTCAAACAGAGCACACACTTCAAGAGTATCCAGCAACGTATTAACATGCGGTGAATCAGTATACACGTTACAGGCGCGGTATTCACCGGATCATTGACAGTTAAAAAAGGAGCAGATTCATCCTTCAACTTGGAGCACGCTACGGAACGTGAGTCAGGCGATGATGAATCACACGACTATCTTATATCTGAGAATGAAGGTCGCTAAAACGCTAAGAAGATACTACAAAATTGTTTCCATACGAAAATTTCAAAGACAAATTTCATCATGAAAGGAGTAAGCCGTTCTTCAACGAGGGTCTATATGAAATCTTAAACTATCCTAATGTGTTATTGCCCGAAGGAGTGGAGATTCTACGAAACCAGACATTGATCCAAATCAGCAGCAGATTATAAGGTAGTAGAGAAGACAGATAATGTGTTGCAGAAGACAGGCGAGGTGTTGCAGAAGACAGGCGAGGTGTTGCAGAAGACAGAGAAGGTGTTGCAGGAGACAGAGAAGATGTTGCAGGAGACAAAGGAGGTATTGAAAAAGACAGAGGAGGTTATTTAGGAGTCTAAAAATGAGCCAGAGAAGATAGTAGCGTCAGAAGAATCAGAGAAGGAAACAACAGCAGCCAATTCTCCAGAAGTCACGTCTATGCACCAGCCATCACCCACAACATCCGTGATGCCCCAGCTGTTACGCACGGAATCCTCGACACCTTCACCGTCACTCGCGAAACCCGTAATACCCTCACAGCCATACACAACGCATGTATTGCCATCCCCATGGCCACCTCCAACATGCTATCCTTCTTCCATACGTAAGAAGAGGGAATGGCCACCTCCTATGACTCCCATGACTTCGGTAACCTCGCTAATACCCGGCCTATTAATTCTCCTTCACTTTACGCAGTTGAGGACATGTTATATTCCATATATGTTTCCATATATACTGATGTTGTTGTTTTGCAAACTATACATTGTTATTGATTTTGTTTATAAACTAGTTTATGGACAAAATCTTATGTAATATGTTTCTGCTTCGCTGCGTATGTCGACGCACACCTCATCGCGTACCTCTTTAATGTCAATTGTTATCACGGTAACACGCACCCCTATACAGATATGTATCAATAAATATGAAGCACACTAAAACGGCTTATACACTATATACAACCACATAACAGGTACCTACTCGTAGAGGATACAGTCATCTTATTATCCCCACGATGGAGTCGGCTCTTCCCAAGATCGCATCCAGCGCCAAAATTAATAACAATTCTAATGAAAAACTAGTCGTATACGATACGATCTAGTTAAACTCAGGAATAATGCAACCAATCAACTATAAAAAAATGCTATTCAATCTGATATAAAACATGTCACCATAGAAGGTAAAGATCCCACAACAATTTGTAAGGAGATTGAAACGATTATTACTGAAGCTGCAACTAAAACTATTGGAATATATAGAGTAAGAAAACAAGCATGGATCACAAATTATATCTTGGAATTATGTGACAAAAAAGGACACTAAAGTCACACTTAAAAACAGATCCAAGTAAAAATGATGAATACAGAAATTTAAACTCAAATATTAGAAAATCAATGAAAAAAGCTAAAAATGATTGGATACAGGAACACAATGTGCATCAATAAAGATATGGATAACAACAGATCAAATAAAAAAGCATATAATACACTAAAACTACTTATGAAACGAAACCAAAAAAGACAATGATTATACTCGACAAATATGATAAACCTATAGCTGAACATGGAGCCGTAATGAAACGTTGGACAGAATACTGTAACGAATTATACAACTATCCAATAAAAACTAACGTGAAACTAAATCATAATGAAGCAAACAAAGCTGAAGCTGACACTTCGTTACCAATTCTTGAATCTGAAGTTGAACATGCTATCAAATCTCTTAAAGATGGGAAAACTCCTGGTCCCGACAAAATTCCAAGTGAATTAATAAAACACGGTGGTAAAATCTTCAAAAATTATTAACATCATTATGTCAAATGATATGGAACACCAAAGAATGGCCGATACAATGGACTCGCTCACTTGTTATAACCATACCAAAAAAGGGAGATAGCAGAAAATGCTCAAATTACAGAACCATCAGTCTTATAAAAAACGCAAGCAAAATATTATTAAAAATTCTACTGAATCAATTAAATCCACAGGCTGAAAAAATAATATCTGAAGAACAAGCAGGCTTCCGTAAGGGTAGAAGCACCGTAGAACAAATCACAAACTGTAGAATAATTATGAAAAACATATAGAAATTCAGAAAGATCTATTTCATAATTTCATAGATTTAAAAAAGCGTTTGATCGAGTGTGGCATCAAGGACTTTGGCAGGTTATGGAAAATGTTGGTATATCTGATGGGATAACGCAACTGATTAAATCACTTTATAAAAGTTCAACTAGTGCAATTCTACTAGATAATATTAAATGTGATTACATCAAAACAACAGTTGGTGTACGGCAAGGTTGTCTTTTATCGCCAATTCTTTTCAACATTTATCTTGAAAAAATTATGTCAGATACGTTAACAGATCATCATTCAAGCATATCTATTGGCGGAAGAACAATTTCAAACTTACGATTTGCAGATGACATAGATATAATAAGCGGAACTAACTGCGAACTACAAAAGCTAACAGATAGCCTAGTTTTACATGCAGGTTATTACGGTATGGAGGTCAGAAGTGAAAAAGAAAAACTATGGTAAATAGTAATAAAAATAATGTACATGCTAAGATCATAATGAATGGAGAAGAACTGGAAGAAGTAAATCAATTTAAGTACTTAGGTGCTACACTTAAAAAAGATGGTTCAAGCGAAGGAGAAATCAGAATACGTATAGCTACTGCAACATCAGCAATAGTAAGACTTGACAAGATCTGGACAAGCAAAAAAAATTAACTTCACCTTAAAGTACAACCTATATAAATCATTAGTACTCTCGATATTTCTATATGGATGTGAATCATGGACTATACTAGAATCCATGGAGAAGAAAATAGTTGCATTTGAAAATAAATCTTACAGATGTCTATTAGGTTTCACTTACCGACAAAAAATAACAAACGTTATCGTAAAAGAGATAATTGTGGCACTGGTTGGAAACTATGTTCCTCTCCTCGCAATAGTAAAGAAACGGAAATTATGTTGGTTCTGCCACATCACTCGACACAACTCATTAGCCAACACGATTCTTCAAGGTAAAGTAGATGGAAAAAGATCGCAAGGATGACCCAGTTTAAACAGGATGAATAATATTTGCAAATGGACATCGAAGAACTTAGATGATTTGTTACTAATGACGTTAAACCGAGATGATTGGAGAAGTTTCTATTATCATAGAAGTGTTTATGTTCCCCCCAATGATTCTCGAGTCACAGGAATAAAGTAAAGTAAGTAATGAAAATGGTGAACCTTTAGAAGGCCCTCCCCTCCCCCGGCATGTACAGGCATTGGAGACCTTCACCGTTTAGAGGCAAAGGATGGCTACAGGTCACTACTGGTCGCGTTCCATACCAGTGAAAGTAATGGCTAGGGAACATCCGACGGTAAGGAGCCGATGCGTAGAGCTGGTAATGTTGCTAAACACCCAGGTGATAAACCACCCTAAACAACTCTTTTATTGCCAATTCATCTACTTAACCACTCCGCAAGACTGTGAGAACTACGAGCCTGGCAAATAAGAGAAGTCGGTCGCGAGTGCGTCAACAAATTAAAACGAGAACTCTCTAGCTACGAGACACTCGTGTGCCACGAGTCGTGGCACTCAGAAAATCAGCAGATGGTCAAAAACTACAATCAAGAATTGCGTAATCCCGCCGCTGTCACCAATGTTATCCACGGAGAATGATAGTTCTCGTCAGGTTGTATTTAATTATAGGAAGAACTCAGATATGTTTGGATACCTATATAAGGTTTATTTAGTTTATTAAAATAACGGAAAGTAAAATAGTATGATCAAGAACGGCAAGGGTTCTAGTGTAATCACTCTTGAGTGTAATGACCCGATAGCTTTTATAGCGAGAAACGAACACACGAAAAAACAAGAATAATAGGCTACCATTTGTGGAGTTTGTATTTGAATTATATCGATTTAAAGTTAGGTTAATGTTTAAAATGAAAATGAAAATAAATAACCTTCTAACAATGGAATTGATATAAAGAAAATATTTCTTTACATCTATGGTTAATGGCTAAATTAATAGCTAAATTAATGGAATATAAATACATTTGTCAAATTGACATTGTCAATATACATTTCTATAGAGATAGTTGAAAATAACAAGTTCATGGAATAAAACAGAGTTTTGGAAATATAATAATATATGTATATATTAGTGCTGTAAAATTTCAAATACTATGGTTGTTCTCGAGAACTTCAAATCTTAACATTTTTGTTCTCGAGTACATCAAATCTTAACATTTTTGTTCTCGAGAACTTCAAATCTTTAAAAAATATCAAGTTCTCGAGAACTTCAAATCTCTCATATTTAGGTATGTTCTCGAGAAATTCAAATATTTTAATAATATTTTAAAATAAGTTAACGAAGAAAAAAATAAGATATTAATTAATTAATTATTATTAATAATAATAAATTAATTAATAAATAATTATTATTAATTAAATTAATTATAATAATTAATAAATAATTAATAAATAATAATAATAAATAATTATAATAATTAATAAATAATTATAATAATTAATAAATAATTATTATTAATACGTTACTATTCTAATAATCATATATATATATATCAGTATATAGTATTTAGTAAAGGTGTAGGTGGAATCCTATATACTATATACACAATATATGGCATATATGCTATATATATGCATATATGCATATATACATATATATATATATATAGAAGGCTAAATATAAATATTATATTTAGACTATATATCTAGTATTATATATATATACCATAGTGTCAAATAATTATTCAAAATGTACTTGTAGACAAATATAGTTTTAAACGGTTTATGAATTAACATTTTTATATATTAATACAGAGTATAAATCATTTAAACTTAATCTAATGATATTCCTTCAGGAATATGTAGAATATACGTATTAATTTTTAAATATTGTTATTAGTGGATAATAAATCAAGGAAACGGTGTCCTTGATAATATCATTCTATTTTAAATATATTATCATATAGGTAGTATAACTGATGATCGAATTAATAGTATCTATACATTTTAATTGATATTTTAAAATAGTTGAAAGAAACTTATTACATAATTATGTTAATCGATCATTACCCGAACAATTACTCGACATTATACCCGAACCGAAACTAATTTAAAATAAAGATTTGAGACCATCAAATCTTTCCAAATAACCGAAAATTAAAGATTTGAACCGAACCGAAAAAAAAAGATTTGAGATTTGATATTTGAAATTTTACAGCACTAGTATATATGTATAATATATGTATACATATAATATTTATTAAGGTATATGATACCGATGAGTATACAATACTTCGTGGTATCGTATATAATAATACGAATATATATATATATATAAGTTAATGCAGTTATAAATCCACCCCAATTCTTTATAATTACAAAAACATTATATCAAATCTTCCAACTCACATTCATACTACGTAGTTACCATACTACATATATATATATAATATTAATTTAAATTTTAATATAATTTTTTTTTAAATGTATAATATTTTATGACTACTAGGTTTTTGCCAGTTTTTACCGGTTATTACCAGTTTTTACCGTAGCTTGTCATGAATCATGATGGATATAGGTTTTTGACACTTTTGGCATTTTTACTCGGTAAAAAGAGGTATTTACCACAAATAATGGAACCCTGGTCTAAATATATTTGTATATGTTTGATAAATGTATACATTTGATAGTAATAATATAATATAGTTACTATAATAGAATATGTATTGATATTTATTAATTACAATTATTTCCGGAAATACTGGTAGTGGGATACCCCCTAGAGAAATAAATTATGTTTATTAAATTCAGGTAAAAATAATTTGAAATCATCATTATTACAATTGCTTATATTATTATTTAAATTAGTACCAATGTATATATATTTGTTTATGAATTCACATTTTTTTTAATTTCAAATAGATTAAATTGTTTATTATTAATTTTATTTTGTTTAATATTCTGAGATTTAACTTTATTTAAAAGTTTGTTAGAAAATTGTAAATTAATTATAATTGTGATATGGTCAGATAAATCTGAAATAATTATTACTGAAAAACTCTTCATATTATGATTCTAGTTAGACGAATAATTAGATGGGTACAACCTAATGAATTCAATGTATAAAAAGATATTAGCCACTTTACTTGTATGTATATACACTAGATCAATATAAAGTCTCCACAGATAATAATTTTTGTATAACATGTTGGTACAAATTATTTATCAATAAATCAATAAATGTAGAGTAAGCAATATTTTCTAAAGTAGGAGGAAAATATATTGTATTACAAATTATATTTTTTGATTTTTTAATATTAAATTCGATTGAAATGTTATCATAATAGTTATTTTAAATGGTAAATAGTATATTAAACTTATAATGTTCACGTATATATATATAAATAACCCAGGTGTAAAGCCTAAATCTGATAATAATAATAATATATAATAATATATATATGTATATATAATTATAAGCGATGGAAACAGAGAAGAGTGGAGGAGTAAATATCATGTGTAGCCATGCAAGCTTGACACGGTAAGGCAAGTATATATATATATATATATATATATATATATATATATATATATCATATTTAAAATATTATGATATAAGAAACATAAATATTTTCAAATTAAAAAATATTATATTCAATTTTAATTTAATTAAATAATACCATTTTCTAGAGCTATTATATTTAAAATGAAATAACGTGTTGTTATCTAAAATATCACTCATATATTCTGAATTAATAAAATCTAGCTACTTTTGGTGTGAAGCAATATTGAGAATGCGAGCCGAAATATCACTGAAATTATCACACCTTGTCATTTTCATTGTTATATAATATATATATATATAATTCGTAGTGATATTATATATATATATATATTATATAATGTAGTGATATTAATCTGAAGATCACTGATATATACTAAGTTAGTATTACTAACAGTGAACGTATAGCTGATATGAGGTCGACTTTGAAGCAATATGTAGATAGGATTTCTATCGGTTTCTTTAGGGATTTCAGCATTCGCTAAATAACCAATTCATACAATTATTAAATAACATATATAAATTGTCTAACTTAAAATTTAATTGTCATTCTAATAAAATCCAATATATTTTCATTTCTACATATATGTATTAATATATTTAATATATAATATTTAATTAATATAATATATATATATATATATATATATATATATATTAAAATAGATTAGCCATATTTTTGTTAATCAGAATAAAATAATATTAATAGTTAATAATGTTTTAATATCAAATATTTGTTACTCAATATTTTTGTTCTAAATTAATACAATTAATTTAATGATTTTAAATGTATGTATTTATTAATGTTAACTATTGTGTTGTTAATAACCCTAGTTATATACACGTACATCAACACATTATATGTTTACAATTGTAAATGTACTATAGTTTAAATATAGAGTAGATGAGATTATACTTTGTCATTAGATGAATATCCACCAATCATATCTATCTATGCAAACTTTTGGAAAACAAAATCTAAAATTAAAGAATTATAATATTAAAATTGATGGCTTTATTATAATTTTTATAGATTAAATCAAATTTATAAAATACTTAAAAAATGTAATATAATTATACAAACCTTATAACATATTTTTATAGTTTATTTTTAATATAAACCCATATATTATGATATGAGATTAGATTTATTTATTATTATGTAATACAAAAAAATCAAAATATAATTAACTAACGTAATAAACCTAGATTTATACGCTAAATATTACATAATATATGCACTAACTATGACATAATAAATGAGATAATATTTGAGATAATATATTCACCAAATATGACATTATATATGCTCTAAATATGACATGAGATAATATATGTGCTAAATATTACATAATATATGTGCTAAATATGAAATAATATGAGATATTTATTCTAAATATTACATAATATATAAGCTCTAAAAATGACATAATATATGAGATTTAAACACTTACGTTTCACTACATTCTTTTTACCATTGTTGCCGGCGTTGTCCAAATCTAAGAATTCTTTATTCGGGAAATACTTTGCCTATACGTAAATCAGCGATTCATTAGCGATACTTCAACGATGACAATATACATGCTAACAATGCATGCTAACAATGCATGGTGCATTATGCATATCGTTTAATATTTTATAGCAATTAAAAGTGAAACAAAAACTTTTATTATTTAATCAATATTATAATATAATGTAAAAATCTAACATACCTATGTTAAATTAAATACTATATATATATATATATATATATATATATATATATATATATATATATATATATAAATTATGGATATGGAGATCATGGACCTGTGCAATTCATGCATACAATGAATGTAAGATACGCTAATGCAATTTTAATCGATAAATTAACAAAATGGCATATTTGATTTTGATTGGATGTTAGTCATATTATATTTATATATATATAAAATATTAAAACAGTAGGTTTTTCGTTGATATAGATAGATGTAACTTCTATATATATATATATATATATATATATATATCAATGTATTTAGATTATAAATATCAATACAATAGTATGATCTTTAATTTAAATAAACACAATTATGAGGAATTTTGATATGTTGTATTTTAAATGTATAATTTTATTTACAGTATAGATAGTATATTAAATATAAATATATATCTATATAAAAAAATAATAATCATTTTAAATTGAATAGGTATTTAGTAGTAGGTTATCTTGTCATGTAAATATTATACCTATATTCGTAATATTTGTGATTATAAACGATGTTTTATAACACCTACTATTATAAATAAATAAATATTAATTATTGTGAATAATAGTGAATTTATGTGTTTATTATAAAGCTTTAATTATTATCAAATATAATACCAATTTTCAATCTGTAAACACTTTTAAAAAATACTAATATAAGCTTATTTATTTGATATATTATCATAATTAAATATGTTATATAATAAGATATCAGTGTTTTAATTAATAGTTAGTAATTTTATTTTCGCGACGAATCGAGATTCCGCTTTAAAAAGGATTAATAAAGAATACACATTTAAATATATAGTTATCCATTATAATTATTTTAAGTTCCAAATTAAATTGTATTCATATGGTAAACATGAACAGGCTGTTCTTCAATGTTCGGAGACACTCTAATAGTGGTGGTGGTGAGGACATAGGAATTAAGGCTTACCCTAAGAACGGCGATTATCTTCTTGGCAGCTTCATTCTTAGCTTTCTTCTTACTGGTGCTTACTCCTGTGTAGTCTATCCCGTTAGCTGTCATTATCATTGTGAACACGGGAGTGTGGTTATCTCCTGTAGTATAGGTGGTGCTAGTAGTAGTGAGGGTAGTAGTGGTGAGGGTAGTAGTAGTAGTAGTGAGGGTAGTAGTAGTAGTAGTGAGGGTAGTAGTAGTAGTAGTAGTAGTAGTAGTAGTAGTAGTGGTGGTGAGGGTAGTAGTAGTAGTAGTAGTGAGGGTAGTAGTAGTAGTAGTAGTGAGGGTAGTAGTAGTAGTAGTAGTAGTAGTAGTAGTAGTAGTAGTAGTAGTAGTAGTAGTAGTAGTAGTAGTAGTAGTAGTAGTAGTAGTAGTAGTAGTAGTAGTAGTAGTAGTAGTAGTAGTAGTAGTAGTAGTAGTAGTAGTAGTAGCAGCAGCAGCAGCAGCAGCAGCAGCAGCAGCAGCAGCAGTAGTAGTGGTAGTAGTAGTAGTAGTAGTAGTAGTAGTAGTAGTAGTAGTAGTAGTAGTAGTAGTAGTAGTAGTAGTAGTAGTAGTAGTAGTAGTAGTAGTAGTAGTAGTAGTAGTAGTAGTAGTAGTAGTAGTAGTAGTAGTAGTAGTAGTTATACCTGTACGCGACACTTCTTTAGTTACGATATTGCGGTGGAATTTCGATACTATATTGGGCAGGTTCTGGGTGTTGTATATCTTGGTGTCGAGGATGGCATTTAATTTTCTTTCGAATATTTGCTCTTTCGTGAAAACTGTGCTTTTCTTCGGCATCGTATCTTAATATGTATTTATTGTTTAATTCATATTATTTAATGAATTAGTGTAATCACAATATAATAAATGTTATATTAAATACTTAATATGTGTATACACTTATTTTAAGGACTGCTAACGCATGTTTTATTACTTATTTATTTGACCGAAATGAGTGATTTTATCTTATTGCATATTTTAATTCTAAATAGAAATCAATGCAAAAACATCTTTCAATTCAAACTCAATTTAGAAATAAATTTGTATTTATAATAATATATTTATATAGACATGCAAATTAAAAAATATAAATGAATTTTAATTTTAAAAATGAATATATATCCATGATACCTTTCAAAGATAAAATCATTAAATATACACCTTACAAGTATCCATTTTAGAGTTTAAAAGCTACCAATGAAGATACAGTGAACAGATTTCCTGTCCTTGCTTAATGTCAGATATGTAAAGGGCTGTTCACATGAGAGGTCGCAGAAAATATACGTACATTTTTTGAATTTATAAAATTATGATTATTTTATATAATTTATTATAATTTTATATAATTTATAATTATTTATTATAATTTATATAATGTATTCTAATTTTATATAATTCATTATAATTTTATATAATTTATACAATTTATACAAATAATTATGATTATTTTTTTCTGATTAATTTGTTTCTATTTAATTCATTTCTAGTTATATAGGTACATCATAAAATAATAAATGTATTATTATGTATTATGTATTAAAAAAGTATTTAAATAAATAAAGTTAATTAAAATATTAAAATTACTTACAAATAAATTTATTAAAAATTATATAGATTTTATTTACTTTAGATTACATAACTATATAATAGTAACCATATATTATATATATACTCAGAAAATATTATAAAGATTCATAAAAGAGTTTAAAAAAAAAATCAACAACAAAAATACCAGAGTATTATATCGGCATCTAAAGTTTTATTTTAATTTTTATGGTAATACATAATCCCACCATTTTGAACAGGTATATGATTAAACATCGTATTTGAGGAACTTATGTTTAATTTTATATGATATATTATACATCATTTTAAAAATAATGAATTACATTTTAATATTTTAATATAAAAAAATTGTCCCTAAAAAATAATATTGAAGGTATTATAGGTTTTTTTTAGCTGCATTACTTCCCGATTGAGCCTATAAAAGTATATTTTCACTGTTGTGGTTAGGTTGGGTTAAGTTTTAATTTTTGGTGTTTTTTTTTAGCTGCATTACTTCCCGAGTGAGCCTATAAAAGTATATTATCACGGTTGTGGTTAGGTTGGGTTAAGTTTTAATTATGCGCCCTTAAACTTTTATAATTTATTAATAGCAGTATGCTTTGTTAATAATAGGCAGAATACATGTTATATCTATATAAAATGTATTTTAAAATTGAGTTATGTTAAATAAAATTATGTTTAAGGAGATAAAACTGATAAGCGAATATAAGTTCAAATTCAATATCTTTTAATAGTTTAAATAGTTTATAAATGTATTGACACAGGAAGGCCATTGTTAATGTAGTTATACTCGTGCGCGTGTTTTCCTCAACTACTGCGTAAATATTCTAATTAGAACAATTAGCAAAGGATGCAGACAAAATTAGTTTATACGGTTGTGAAATTATTTCAGCTGATTGCAGGAATAGATTGTTCATGCGAACAGCCCTTAATAGAAATAATTAATATATATATATATATATATAATATATAATATATATATATATCAGTTTTCTCAAATTAATTTTAAATTATAAAAAAATAATCTTTATATTTATTAATGACAATTAATTAATACATAATTAATTTACTTATTTATATAAATTTATATTTATTAACAAAATAATTAATATTTCTGGTAAATATAAATATACTATAATGTAATCATTTATTTATTTAATTATTAGTCTATCTTAATTATTTCACTATAATCTCAGCTAAAGGTGTTTTCACAACAATAAAAAACCCCAATATTGGGCTATATAAATTATTTATTATTTATTCGTTTTAAAACATTTTCCTGATATCAGGAAAGTCAAATATTGAATAGAATTGATATTTAAAGGCATAACGCGTGTATTAAACTGCCAGATATCTGTATAGACGCTTATACCGAAACTTTCAGATATTATTTTATGTTCTACGATATCGGGTTATTTTTTGTAGGTGTGAAGTCAGTAACTTCAAGCCACCTTAACTCATACCAGGCTTCTCAAATTTAGCATATTAAATAAAAGTAGTGATATCTATATATGGTGCCATGATAGACTTACAGTTAGTTATTATAGGGTATATAGAAGGTGTTAAAGGGTGTTATAGGGTATATAGTAGGTGTTAGTTATTATAGGGTATATAGTAGGTGTTAGTTATTATAGGGTATATAGTAGGTGTTAAAGGTGGTTATAGGGTATATAGTAGGTGTAAGATATTATAGTAAATTCACTATACCGAACTAATTGTACAATAGTGAACAATGTTCACTGAGAATATTCTACAAAACAAAATATATATTCATATATATTTAGTAAATAATATTCACTTAATCTGACCTGCTGATTTTAAGCCTGCTGATTCTGTTTCAGTATCTTTGTTTTTGTCATCTGTCTCTTTTATTTCTGTATCTTGTTCATCAGCTTCTTGTACATCAGCGTCTTCTACCTCCGCTTCTTCTACTTCCGCTTCTTGTTCCTCTGCATCCTGTTCCTCCGCTTCCTGTTCCTCCACTTCCTGTTCCTCGTTATCTTGCTCTTCTATTCCATCATCATTATCTGAATATGTAATAATTTATATATATATATATATATATATTGAATATCTTACAAATTATTAACTAAAATAGTGCTTTAAACTTTAAATGATTTAAAAGTAGTGTGATTGTATTTTAATCGATTGTCTCTAAGAAATATGTTAATAAGGAAATAATAAAATCAATCTAACAAAAATTAATATCGTTGATTATGAAATACATAATATAATTTAAATCATAGTATCTATTTTGTATATAATAATTGTTATCCTTAAACTTCACTTAAATAATGCAGTCGGTCGGTTAAATAAGTTATAAAACTGATGTGTGTGTCGTGAAATACAAGTGTGCATATATCAGGTGGTGACACACTCATTTGTGTTTACACGACAACAAAATTAACATGTATTGGAATTATTTTCCAATGACTAGTGAAATTTGGGTACTAGTCATTTAAAATTAATACATTTAAAATTCATACAAAATTAATTTGTACCAAGTCATTTCATATCAAATTAATTCGTACTAACTAAAAAGTCAATTTGTACCATATATATATAAAAATCAAAGCAGTTTTTATTGACACAAGAATTGACTTTGTATGAATTAACTTGTTACGAATTGACTTGGTACGAATTACTGGATCTGTCAAATTACATAGGCTATTTATTATTAGTTAATATTTTATTATGATATTATTATCAATATTAATATATTATACATTAGTACAACAAAATAACTAAGAACTATACAAAAAATGAAACGATATAAAATAATTTAATAATGATATTTATTATACTATAAATTTATATATATATATATATATATATTTATATACTTATTTATAAAGGCTATATAATAAGTTATTATTAATAACACTCTATAATTTTATCATATAAAAGATATATAAGTTTAATTAATAAGGAAATTATTATACTGTAAAATAATGTATATTAATAAATATAATTATTTCGTAATCTTATTATTATAGGTGTGGTTATCTTCCTTGTCTTGTGAGGGTGATTATTTGTCAACTAACAAACAACACTATATGCACAATTATATTGCACATAGCTTTAAATCAAGGACATATTTTGTGAGTGTTATCTTATATATATCCTATGCTTTAAGCTTAAAACGGGGATCACACCTATATATTATGTGTTGTGTTCCGGGAGGACATATTTAAATTTGATATAAAAATCAATGTAAAAACTCGTTTTTAAACAGTGCTTTCATTATGATTTTATTAAATTCATAATATAATTTAATACATATTATATTATTTGGAATGTCGACATAAATAATATAAAAAAAAACATCACTTCAAACCTAATTTATCAATAATTTGTGTTTTAATAAAATATAGAATGTTAATAGATATTTATAATATAAATTTTATATAGAACAATAAAATTAAAAATATGATTGATTTTATTTTACAAATAAATAAATATATCTGTTTATAAATTATAGTATAAAAGTATAAAATAGATATTAAATCGATATCTTTGATTCTAAGATTGAAATCATTGAAATATAATTAAATATACCACTGAAAAGTCCTAGTTAGTAGGAGTAAACAAATTCTTACAACAAACAACTATTGCAGATATAGCAAGCGGACATATTATTATAGCATGTGTATTTATAATAATAAATAATTATAAATTAAATAATCAAGTAATGTATTATAAAGTCATATTAAATATGTTGACAGTTTTTGCAATTAAAACTTGCAACAATTGTATTGAATTTAATAGTAACTTTAATAATAGATTTATTAAATAAGTATCAATCGATACCTGGAAAAAAGCTTCGCGATTTTTTTAATACGTTACAACTTGAACGACCGAATAATTGTTTATTCGAATTAGTGATATGATAAGCGAAGTAACTACACATATATCATCGCGTCTATAGACGTCATAATCAAGAGGATATGAGTATTATTTGTTAATTAATAAAACGTGTAATTTTATATTATTATCATAATTAAAGTTTGATATATAATATAAGTATGAATATACAATTAGGATTCGGGATATACTAATACCCGGTTCTTTTACGAATTTACAGATAATTTTAAGGATCTTTTATGAATTATAATAATTATTAATGGAATTATTAATATAATATTTATATCGTAATGGATATTATAAATATTCTATTAAGTATTAATATATTCCAATTGATATGTATCAACATCGAAAAATAATTTAATTATGTAGATTTATATTTATATTTATATTCTTATTATAAGAATCTTATACCAACGACTTGTATTTCAATAAATATAAAATCTTATGAAAAAATTATAGAGTAAAAAGATAAAGATACTTAAATTATCGATATTGAAATTAGTTTATTGTCAACCATTGTTAGATGTATTAAAGGAATGATTAAAACGTTGGTTTAACAAATATTTTTCATTTAATTATTACATTAATAGTGCCATTATAGTAACAATATAAAACCCAAAATGTAAGTTAAATTGGTTACATTTAAATATGTTAATACTATTAACTTAATAGACATATCAGAGATAACTAGGTTTACATAACTACACCAGAACAAAACGAGGCTAATTCAGATGAATCATATATTATTGATTATAATGGACCATGAACTTCAAATCAACTGTAGAAATATAAATACTCAATTATATAAATAGTAAAAATACTAATTTAGATATGCTTACTAATTATACTATTATAAGATAATTATTCTTAAATACAATTGTATACTCCCATCATCGGCGCAGATTTCTGATCACATTTTTATCATAATCAAATCAATCAATTATGATATTTATTATCATAATAATTATCATAATTGAAAAGTAATCATACTCCACGATTATCATAGAGTATATTAGTTTGATAGTCATTTATTATTAGTGTGACAGTGTATAGCTAATTAATATATATTTTTTTAAATATTATAATTGTGAATTATATATTTTATATTACAATTTTGTTGACAAAATAATTATTACATTTTTTAAAATAATTAATTAATTTGTAATATATATGTAGGTGATTCTGACTCTATTTAATTACGCATTAGTAATTAATTTAATGTATAAATACTATGTGTAATATTGCGGCCAATTTTAATATCACCGTTTTAACATCACATTATAATAATATAACGGTAATATAATAATAATTATTAAAAATATTTACATTTCAAAATAATTGATATATATTAATTATATACAAACCATTTTCTTCTTCGTCTTTTAAATCATCATTTAAATCATCATCTAATTCGTGATCATTGAAGGCATTAACTTCAATATCATCCATAATTAATATGTGTTACAAACAAATTAATTACTATTTAAAATATTTATTAATAAAAATCCTAATTAAGAATTTATTTGTTTATGTTTCCACCTACCGAATACAAATATTTAATGAACATCAAAGATTCGGAAAATATTTGAGAACATATTGGGAATTTTTTTAATTAATTCAAAATAATTATAAAATACATTGTTTTATAAAGGGGTTCTGCAAGTAGCAACATAAAATTGTATATTCGAGAAAATGTGGCGCGCGTGACGCCCGACGCGCATCTCAATATGATAATCCTACGTATTACATTTCAATGCACGCGAGAACTTATATTTGTCAATACGAATTAATTCATATTAATAATAGAATATACCAGTGAGAATATACAAATATTACCATTATTATAATGATTGTATCATATAAAATGTATATGTATTACCATCATTAAATGCTATTATATATTTTAATAACTTAAACTAAAGATAACATTAATTGAATGCAATAGTGCAATCAAGCAGTAATATAGAAACTTAATAGCACAATGTAAACATTTGAAGCTATTAAATATGCTGTTATGCTACTATTATGAGGCTAATACTGTTTGCTGGGTGAATATATAATAACTTTACATAAATCAGTATTATATATATATATAATATATAATATATATATGGTAATTGATATTTTAGGTTTGAGTTGGTTTCACTGGTTTGGATTGGTATAGTTTTGATATATTGAGGTTTTTTAGCTGCATTCCCCAGCAAACAGTAATAACCTCATAATAGCAACATAATAGCATTTATTAATAGCCTCAAATGTTTACATTGTGATATTAATATAGCATAATTATGCTGCTATAGCAACATAATATATTATGTTGCCATTAAATGTATATGATGTGCTATTGTGTTGCTATTATTAGAATATAGCATAATAATAGCATAATATACTTTTAATGGCAACATAATAGCAGCATAATAGCATGATAAATTAATAACAGAATAATAGACATTTAATTTCAACATAATAGCAGCATAATAGCACAATTTAAACACGTGAGGATATAAGTTATGATATGATGTTGCCATTATGAGGCTATTACTGTTAGCTGGGAATTGCTTTATCGGGCGACGCCCGTCGGGCGTCCTTGTTTACATATTCCTTCAACCATGCCTTGAATTCTAGATTACAAATACCGTTATAACACACACATATATATATATATATATATATATATATATATATATATATATATATATCTTGATATGTGTATATACCATTTTATTTTAATCGTTTGTAGGAGAGGTTCATAGTTGCCAATTATGGAAACTACCTTGTGCTTTATATATTCGTTAGTATTTCTTTCAGGATAATTTATCCCAAGCAGTTTCATGTGGTTCTTAAACAATTGTTTTTAAATGCTTGGATTTTTTTATACATAACTCAATTGATCGTCCATGTCTCGCAACCATATGTTAGTATTGATAATACAAGTGAACGATACAAATTATACTTTAACATTATACACTAACATAAAGTTAATATATTTGCATCGGTGTATCATAGCCGATGTTGCAAGTTATATATGTATATATATATATATATATATATATATATATATATATCTAAGATGGAAACCTGATAAAAATAACAGGAACAAAAATAACAAAAAAAAAAGTAAAAAATAACAGAAAAAAAATAATAGGAAAATAAAAAATGTAATTCGATCAATAATAAAAAATATTAGGTTTTCTTATAAACTAATTCTTCATAGCTAATTCTGATATTTGTTTTAAAAAAAATTAGAATG
This sequence comes from Osedax fenrisi, assembly GCA_964019155.1. NCBI lineage: Eukaryota > Metazoa > Annelida > Polychaeta > Sabellida > Siboglinidae > Osedax > Osedax fenrisi. Next base: position 29,641,320 of record OZ025241.1, on the reverse strand, counting down.
ATTTTTCAAGGTTAAAAGTAGATCTATTCAGTCATTGTTATTTACATGTAGATTGTCAATACCTTGAAAATATCGTAATTTTAAATAATTCATATATCTATTATAATATCAAAAGTATATTAATTGTCTGATAATTAGATTAATTACCTTATGCATTATTAATAGTAACTATAACTTATAATAATACAGAATAAAACATGTGTATCCATCTCGTAGTTCATATGATTATATTAACATAATTACATAGATTAGATAAGGAGTGAACCATCTTTGCTTGGCAAAATCTTTGATAATATCAGTATATAAAAAATAATATTATATAATAAATCGGATATTTTTTTCTTATTATTTTTTTTCCTGTTATTTTTTTTAAAATAATATTATATAATATATAAAAAAATAAATTCTTTAAAATTAATAAAATAATATATATATATCTATATTTTTTTCTTGTTATTTTTTTTCGTTATTTTTTTTTGTCATTTTTTTTCCTGTTATTAGTTTTCTGTTATTTTTTTCCATTATTTTTTTTCCTAGATATATATCTAATATATGATATATAATATATATGAGATGATATAGCATCTTTAAAGTTATTGTAATATAAATGCATTTCTTAATGAATGTTGTCCCTTGACAAATCCATGAATATATGATACCCACATTCTAAAGCCGATAAGATACGTATTAAGGATATTAAAGTGATATATATTTGTAAATGGTTTAAATCGCTTATATTTGTATATTAATAATTTTGTAATCAAATTTGTATATTAGCATATTAAAAATCTGTAATTCAGCAGGATTATTACGCTACATATTTATTTCCATACACTAATTTCCCCTTCATTAGGCTAAGAGGTGGCTTCCTTTCTACAAACAGGTAGCCCTACTAGTTCTTCTTGTAAATGTTTAAATGTAATATATAAATAATTTACACATCATAGTGACAATTAGTATGTATTTATGACATAGTTTGTTCATTTAATGATAAGATTATCTTAAGATATTAATAGTAATAGCTGTTTTCTATAATAAATAGATTATTTATATAATATGCCTTTAAGTTATATAAAACACTACATATATAATTAGTAGTGGCGACGTATCATAACTTTTCATGTATATAAGTAGAAAAATCATGATTATATTCCTAATTCCATATGTGGAAATGGATTGCAAATATAATATCCTAACTCGCTTTTCACTAACGCATCCAGTTATGAATATTTTAAATATATTAATACCGTTAAGAACACACCCTTTATGATATATTACAATAGGACATAAACATTTATGATAATTCTTTTATTTCATTAATATTAAGCTGAGTACCATTAGTTACTTTCATTATTATTATTATTATCAGATTTAGGCAATGCCAGGGTAATTATAGAAGCAGTGTTGTTTATCGAGACAATTACCTCTTTATTAACATGATAAGTTTCATTATAGATAAGAATAATAAATAAATAATAATGTTATAATAATATGACTTCCTGTATACATATATATGATAAAAAAATCATGTAATAATCCTCATGTAATAATATAAATAAATGATAAAATTAAAATATAGAAATACATCAAGAATGAAATAAAATAAAATAAAACATAGAGAACCTACATAGGAGAAAGCCAATATTTAAATATAAAAGAAACTAAAAGAAATAAGAGAAAAAAAGAAACAAATATATTAGATAAAATAGGTAAAATGATATAACAAAAATGAAACATATTATAATACTGAACATTTTTAAATAATTTTTTTTTTAATACTGATATGTTATAATTAATAATATTAATTTATATTTATATTTTTGTAATTTTATATTATGTCAGAAAGTAAAAATAATAAAACTGATTTTATTTAAATTATTTTAATCAATCTTTAACATGAGATAATTTTAATTTTGTTTTGAATTTATTTATATGTGATTTTTTTTTTAAAGAATCACATAGTAAATTCCATAAATAGGGACCAATAATTATATGGCAATGTGAATATATATTTAATTTTGATGAAGGAATATTAAAGTTATTTATGTCACGAATTGTATAAGATATTTTTATAATTGACATAAGCCCATATCTTAGAAACCATGAATCTCAACTTCTATCTACCCCTATTATCTGTTCCTCAACTATCAATACTCGGGCATTGAGTTATATTGGTCCTAGCTATGGAATTAACTCCTCCAGAAATATATACAACTATGGATCTCAGGTGGCAACCTGTAATACTAATATTGTTGTAATTATTATTTTATTTATTAATTTCGCTTCGATTTATTCCATTGTATTATTTTTAATATTATTTATTGTTTTACCTACCTTTATTATTTATATTTCTATATATATATATATATATATATACACTTTTCAGAGATCATTTATGCTTTATTTAAGTGTTTTAATTAACTTTCAATTAAATTACAATAAGTCAGTGCCTTTAATATTTATTACTATATTACTTACTATATTACACTTTTTCTGTGTAATATATATATATATATATATACGATTATGATGATAATAATTTCATTTATTGTGTCTAGGTCACTGACCACCCCTCATAGGTGATTATACAAATATAATGTAGTTAATAATGAACGAGAACAATACATAAATAAAATAAACAAATGATAAAATAAAACAATTTATATAAATAGTAAGATATATATATATACATACTATATATGTATATAGTGCATACGTAACCAGCAGGCCTCTGGGTGTTATATCAAGTATAGACAATATAATAGATAGGTTGGAGACCAGTTCCAGCTATCATTGGCCTATATCATCAAGGGGTGGTATGTTAAAAGTGAACTGTATACTCGGTAATATAAAATTACACAACTTGTCCATAGTATTAAACCATGGTGTTAATATTTAAATATAATGATTATAAATTACTAAAGATTATATATTACTTAACGCTGTTCACAATGAATGTGAAACTATTACCATACGCGATCATTATTTAGTTATCAAGTATATAATATAACGTACGTAATAATTTTACGGTAAGTGTAAAGCGTTTAAATTTTGTATTATTCTTTGTTTATATCAATAACGTATGTTATCGTTAGCTAATACTTTATACTGATTATATATTTGCTTAAATAAATTATCGATCAATAATACATAATGATATTCGAATATAAAGGTAATATAGATTCAAAATTTATTGACACTTCAAGGCCATTGTGTAAATAATAATTACTGAAGAAATATATCATTAAACTTGCTGTTTTAAATAACGATTAGATGTATTAGTCAATAAATATCCTTATTTATAAAATATTTATCCATTTACAAATATAATTTATTTGTTTTCTATGATAATCATAATTTTGAAAGTTAATTATTTTATTAACTCAGACATTTCAAAAGCCCTTTCACTAGTATATAATAAGTATAAAACAGGATTAAAATAGATTTTAAAAAATCTAATAAATATATTTATAACATAAGTTTATTATTAATTGATATATTAATTGAATTATTACTATAAAACTTATAATAATGCAGTATTTCATTAAGTATTATATATTATATATTAGTTGAATTATTACTATAAAACTTATAATAATGCAGTATTCCATTAGATATTATATTATAGAATATAATTCAGTATATGTAATTAAAGGTTATCTGATCTCTATTTAACTTTGTATCTCTTATATTGCGATGTTTAACCCAGTAATATATTCTTTGCGATTATTTTACTTTTCCAATAATCAAAGACAAGAGGTATATTTGATAATTTGTAAATTAAAATATATATTCTAATAATGTATCCATTCTACATGTGTACACGCAATAATGTAAATTAAAATTTTCTACTAATTTGTATGTTTATCTATTATTATTACGTTTAACATGTATTGATGTAGAATAATAATTAATCGCTTTCAATTTCCTTATTTTTATATAAAAATGCAAATTATAACAAATCTATCTTTATATAACTAATTCTATTAAAAAAGTAAAACAAATATATTAGTTAACATTCATTTATTCGTAATTATATGCTATTATGCAATTAACATGTATATATATATATAAATATATGAATATAAATGTATTATATTTATTTGTTTACTATATAATTATGTATCTATAATTATACATCCATAAAATTGGTTTAATATCGTTACAAATATGAATTTTCTAAAATAAATATAGCTTTAAATAGTTTAACATATATCAATAAAAGTGTGGTAATGGAATTTAAAACAATGGATAAATTTAAAACAATAGAAGTAGAAATTTGTAATAAAACGTAGCATTATATTGTCGTTCTCTCTTTTGATTGATCTACAAAGGAACGTGACTAAACAGATAGGACACAGACTCTCCATTGTGTGTCCTTCGGATAGCTTCGGATAACATCATGGAAACATCGATGCACTGCGAATAGGATAGGGTGTGAGTCATACAGCTGATGATTAGCGCTGGTTACACTAGGCTATGCATATCGTTATCTAGTACACACTAATTGGTGAAACGGTACAACACTATGCTAATGGGACATTATGCAATATTACTATATATATAATACTATTCATAATTTGCATGAGTATATGGTCATTAAGGTAGGTATTAAGTTATATAATAATATTATTAAGGGTAGACGCTCGCACGTTCGCATTCACAATGCTATTTATAGCTCTACCGAAAAAGCTAAGGATAAAAAACTAAGAGATAATTAAATAATTTTTTTTTGCATTCAATAGATATTATCCTATTTCACATAAATTTCTATTCATAAATATAATTTATTTAAAAGTATGAAAAAAAGCAGTTTAAAAATGATGAATATTTTGTATTTGTTTTTATTATAAATATGTTACGTTTATCAAGATTTATTTTTAAATATAAAGATTAATGATACAAAATTAACTTTTCATTTCATATGTTATACAGTAAAAATTACATAATGATAATAATAATCAAAAAAGTAGTGAGAATTTACATGCTGTTACTAAGTGAAAAAGTAAAAAAATGGCATTCAAATTTTATATATAAATGATCATGGATAATATGTACAAATATGCAAATATATAAAGTATACAATATAAAAACAAATATATAACATATACATATAATACTGACGTAATTAGCAATATTATATAGTACTAAAATAATAAGTTATATTACACATGTGATATAAAAACAAATATACTATGTACATATTAAAAATATTTACAAACATAAATTATGAAATATAATGAATAATATAATATAAAATAATACAGTAATAAATATATATAATTAAAATTCACCAGCAAAAATCTGTACTTCCATGCGATCGAGTAATCCTAGTGTAATCTTCCTTGGTACGTTTATTAGGACTAGGCATAATAGTAAATTGTTAATAATTACGTCTTTCTCCCATGATGTCAAATTACAATAAAAATGCATTGTTGACATTTTCTGTTGAAAGCGTCTCTATTCAACCAATGATATCTAGTTATACAAACACGTGATTTGTTTGCTTATTTTATACTATTTAATCTATGATCTATGCTAAAATTAACAGACATTTTTAAATTAAAAGATTTATCTAATAAAGCATAATATAAAATCACATATTACAAGTATTTACAGAAATACAAAATATATTTATAAATATCTTTCAATTTTTTCAATTTCATAAAATTCTAATTTTATTGCTCTAGTAAAACACTTTATATTGATATAGAAATACTCAAAATAAGTTACTGAACATGGATGTAATATGTGATAACAACATATTTTAAAAGTAAAATATCTAACACATTTGAACTGCAGCGCCTACCCTTAATTAATATAACGAGAATATTAGATGACAATTATTTAGTATTGCGGGAATATTAAAGGATGTGAAATCAAACCACGGTTCTAAATATTTGAATGTTTAAATACACAATTTTATTTAAATATAAAAATGTCCCTTTTGAAACAGAATGTAATTATTATTAATTATTTGATACTAAATCTAGGATAATTTAGGCTAGTTTTTAAAAACTGATAGAAATCGACGTCACAACTTACGTAAACTAGCAAGGTTACTACTATACACGCGCGCACACACACGTACACACACATACCTGTATCTTATTACAATCCTTCATCTTGTCCTCCTGTGGAATGGTATTAGTGACAACCATGGCTTCGAGCATAGAGTTGTTGATACGAGTGATGGCAGGTCCGGATAGGATACCGTGGGTACAGATAGCGTATACTTTAGTGGCTCCCGCTTTAAATAGCCTAGTAATAGAAGTGTTATTATTAGTAGTAAAGAATGATTTCAGAAGGAATGTGTACGATACTTAGACGAAAACCAATATTTCAATAAGCCACTCTTATTAATTGATATTTTAATTAGAACCAACAAATTCATTACATTTTTTATTTACATCATATTTTAATTTAAAATAATATTCATTTTTTAAATTTTAATTTTTTGAGAATCATCTAAGAAGTTTAGTAAAATTTAAACATTTGAATTATTAATCAGTGATTATTATTATATACATATTGATATATATAGTATTGTCCCCTATGAAAATAGGTTACTCCTAATCATGATAGGGAGTAATTGTAGGTAAATAGGTGTCACTTACTTCTCTGCAGCATGACAAACAGTACCGCAAGTATCTGCCATGTCATCCACCATTATGGCAACCTATGGAGGGGGGGTTATATTATATAGGGGTGGGTTATATTATATCCGTGTTATATTATATGGAGGGGGGGGTTTATATTATATGGAGGGGGGGTTTATATTATATAGGGGGGTTTATATTATATGGTGGGGGGGTTTATATTATATAGGGGGGGTTTATATTATATGGAAGTGGGTTATATTAAATGGGGAGGGAGGGTGGAATGAGGGGTTGGGTTAGTGCTACCTTATCCTTGACGTCGCCCACCAACACCATACAAGACACCTCGTTAGCCTTCTTTCTCTCCTTGTGGATCAAAGCAAAATCTACATTCAGCTTGTCCGCAATAGATGTAACTCTAAATGGGGGGGGGGGGGTTAAATATAGTAATGGAGTAAAACATGTAGGGGTGCAGTGTTGGGTGATAGATGTAACTCTACATGGGGGGGGGGTTAAACTTGTGGTGACACATAGGGGTATGGTGTTGGGCAGTGCGGGGGAACTATATAGCCATTGAAAGTACTATTTGGGCTAAAGTGCATGCGTTGAAATAAATACCACTGAGATTGTGTGATTATAATTAAATGTTATACAAAGCGTATAAGCATGTGATATTTATATAGTGTATAGAAAGCCAGTGCAAATTTAGATTGAATTTAATAGGTTTAAATTTAATTAATTCAATTATATAGTTTTTAATTTAATTAATTTAATAGTTTTTTAATATAATTAATTGATTAAATTAAATAATTTGTAAGTTAATTAATTGATTCAATGTACAGTATCCCTTAAGTAGCCCATCACCGCCTATAGATCCTTGTACCCCCACTAGGTGGTCCCCTTACCTCTTAGCACCACCGGCATCGGGGGACACTACAATACTGTTCCTCCATTCCGGAATGTTCTCACGGATCCACTTCAGAACGGCTGGTTCGGCGTACAGATTGTCTACCGGGATGTCAAAGAAACCCTGTCGAAGGGTGATTGACATAGATTATTTAAATAGTGTGACCAATGGATGAGAATATGAATACTAATACTACTATTAATATATCATTTCATTTCAATCATTGAATGATTTTTATTTTTTATTTCAATAAAATATTTTCAAATTTATCTCGTGTTGCATTGCTTATCTTGGAAATATATATGATATGAAAGAATCAGTATTAAGATTAGAATTATTATTTTTTCTTCACTAAACATTTTATTTTATATAAATTTCACGAAATCTATATATATATATATATTTAGAAATAAATATAGAATACATTATTTTGTTTCCACAGTAAAATTGTATAAATAATAATAAAGTTTTCTTTAAATTACAAATAATTAAAAAGGTACTAAATTAGATTAAATAACACTAATATATCTTGATCATAACATTTAAAACACACATATATATATATATATATTTAGCAGATTAACGTCTTCTATATTTTTAATATAGTTATTTTTAAGTGTATATTATATATTTTTAATTAGTTATTTTGTTGTTGTGTATTATGTAATAATTATAAAAGTATAAATGTTGATTTCCTATATATATTGATTTTTGTGTTTTTTTATTTAATGTTATTTAGTTTATTTAAATAGAATTGGTTGGACCAATGAACTGTCGTATAGTAATATTATAATCTGAATTATATTAGATTTAATAATAGTATTTCATTATTGATTATGCCTTGACACATGGAGGTTTGTATAACGTTATATTGTAATATTCTATATTGTAATGTTGTGTATATTTTTAACAGCATTAGTGTATGGTTTTTGTTTTTGATTGTTAAATAAATGTAATTTAAATACAACGCTCCTCTATCATTTTGAGTGGTGTAATAAGCTAACACCTATTTCAGCCACTTATTATTACATATATATATATATATATGAATTAGCACACTTTTTTTACAAGAGATAATCAATTATTTATTTTACCTTATATTTAAACAGTACTTAGGCCAATATACAGACAATAATAGTTTTATAGTTAGTTTGTATCAAATAAAATGTCCATCATATATATGTATATTATAATGTAGAGTAATATAAACATCATAATGCTAATAGTCCTAAAAATATATGGGTTTTTAACCTATATATTATTAATTTATCACATTTCATTTAATAATATTATAAACCATAGAATATATTCTATGATATTAACTTATATAACTAATATATAATTATATATATATATATATATATATATATATATATATATATATATATTAATTAATAAATACTAAAATATGGATTAATAGAAATAAGTTGTTATTTATACTGTATTCTTGTAATTATTAAATACTTTAAATTAGTAAATTTAAACAGATTAACAAAATAAATAACAAATATTTAAAAGAAATAATTTAAACATAGGTAAAACCTTTAGAGCTAATGTAATATTTCTATATGAAGGTATGTAATAGTTATGTAAGGATATGCAATACCTCTGAAATCATGTACATATACTTAATTCAACTATGAATATATCAACAATATTATTATTATGATTATTATAAATTATTCATAAAATAAATATTTATGAAAATAACAATTCTACAAAACGAACTACTAAACGAATACCATGTATAAACAGCATGATATTTATATATATATATATATATATATATATATATATATATAGAATAGCAATATTTAGATTAGTAAATATACTAGGTAATCTCTAAATAAATATAGTATATTACTAGATTGTTTGCCTTAAATTTAATCCGAGTACATATATAGATATTACATAACACGTATGGTAATAAAGGTCAAGTGTTTTAATTGTGATAAGTAGGTCAACATTATTAACCGCCTAATAGCTATTCTGGATATTAGTTTAAGCAGACTTTGAGAGAGTTTAATTTATGTTTGAGATGAGAGTTTGTATTGAAAAGAAATGAACAAAAGCATAAGCTATTGGAGCTAATTTATAGTGTGTTCGGTGATGGTGAAATATTGATATGCATGGAGATATATGATTTTAGCAATGAATTAAAGTACAAAGTCTATAATCTATAGACCTAAGACTATAGACTGTATATAATGTATAATTTGACATTAATACTACTACTACTACTACTTCTACCCTCACTACTACTACTACTACTACTACTACTACTACTACTACTACTACTACTACTACTACTACTACTACTACTACTACCCTCACTACTACTACTACTACTACTACTACTACTACTACTACTACTACTACTACTACTACTACTACTACTACTACTACTACTACTACTACTACTACTACTACTACTACTACTACTACTACTACTACTACTACTACTACTACTACTACTACTACTACTACTACTACTACTACTACTACTACTACTACTACTACTACTACTACTACTACTACTACCCTCACTATTACTACCCTCACTACTACTACTACTACTACTACTACTACTACTACTACTACCCTCACTACTACTACCCTCACTACTACTACCCTCACTACTACTACTACTACTACTACTACTACTACTACTACTACTACTACTACTACTACTACTACTACTACTACTACTACTACCCTCACTACTACTACTACTACCCTCACTACTACTACTACTACCCTCACTACTACTAGTAGTACCTGTATCTGAGAAGCGTGCAGGTCCATTGTGATGATATGATCAGCCCCGGCTACAGAGAGCATGTTAGCCACGAGTTTAGCGGATATAGGGGCACGACTCTACAATAGGTAGGGGGAGGTTAACTATAGTGACATGGTGTGATAGAGGCGATGCTAAGCGAACAGGATAGGTAACGCAATGGCATGATTATAGAAAGATCCGATACATACGTATCAAGGACAGGACATGGTGGTTTTCTTACAAATAACTGTCGATACTTTCAATTTTTAAATTATGATTTAATCTTATCATATAATACGCTAAGAGTTCATTGTTCATTGTTTCGATTTATGAATGAATAGTAATTCTTATCTTCTTTATATATATTCAAAATAAATTACAGAAAAGTATACATCGTGGTATACGAAATACAGAATTAGAGATAACGGAGTAACGATCACGGTAAATAGAAAGTAAAGTTATTATCCTTGATATGGATATATATATATATTTGTAGTAAATAAGGAACAAAGGTCCTCAATATGGATATCGAAGTATAGTAATTAAGGTAGAAAATTTCAAATATTATCAAAATGAATATGTTTGCCATTAAGCTGTCTACGTCTACAATGATTATAGAGATGGTGACCTTGTCTTTCTTGTCCTGGCGAGCGTACGGATAACAGGGAATAACGGCGGTAACCCTGCTGGCGGAGGCTATCTTACAGGCGTTGATCATGATCAGCAGCTCCATGAGCATGTCGTTCACCTCGGAACAGCCGCTCTGGATGATGTAGACGTCTTCGCCTCGCACTGATTCGCCGATCTCGACGCTAAACGGGGGGGCGGGGCAAACGGTCAGTATTGTCGAGCGAATGATATTGAGTGTAAGTATATGTATCGTCGAAAGTTGAAATGTACGCCAACGATAAAGTATGTTAGTGAAATATACGAAGAATTATATGAAATTAATAAATGAAGATTGTAAACATTTTAGTTACCATAAAAACGTAAAATAATTTAAAATAGAAATAAATAATATTGTAGTGGATACTAAAATTATATTTACTTATAGAGTTGACAGTTTTTACATCGCTATATTAATTTGAATGGGTAGGTAAAGTTTGGGTCTTATAGCATAGTCTAAAGTTGTATTTTACATTATTTCCATTTTAAAATTAAAATATTTTCATTTCCTTATTCACAAAATTATATTAATAAACATAAATGAATGTAGTTTTTTTTAGATAAAATATGATATATATATATTATGAAAAGTTATAGTTTTCTATATGATTATGTATATCTATATATACAATTAAATGTCAAGGTAGAAATGTTCGCATTTATTAAAAGTCCGAATGAAAATGTACGATTACCCCATTTAGATATATTTCAACATATTTTCATGTTAATGTTTACATATATAGTAAAAAATCGGCCATATTAAACATGAATTTTCAATCATTTAATAAAGTAAATATATAAAAAAGTTCTTTGAACAATAATTGATAATTTGCTAATTAATTAACTAATGTACGTATATATCTATATATTAAAGTATCAAATGACATCCACAAAATATTTTACTAATTGATTTTTTCATATTATTATTATAGTATAACAATTTACAATATTATTACAATTATTTACTTTATTATTTTTTAATTATTTTATTTAATTATATAAAATAAGCCAAGCCTCTTCAACATTTAGTAAATGTTTGATATAATAAACAATATATTATTTAGCAGCTTACTACATAGAGATTTCACTATATTAATATACATATATATATATATATATATATATATATATATTATTAACTAAATAATATATGTACTATATTGTAAGAATTTCAGATTATAAAATAAATTTTCATTGATAGTATTATAGCTATATTATTTTATATTTTTACTATATATTATTATAAAATAATATAGCTATACAATTTTAATATAAGTAATAATTATATTATCACTTTTATTATTAAATCAAGTTTAGTATAACAAATATTAGACAACAAAATGAGGAATTAATTAATTTCAATATATACATTAAAGTAATGTCATCAATGTAATGATAATAATTTATTTTGTTTAAATATGGCAATATAAATAAGAAGTATATAACCAACACCTCCTGTAAACTCTTCTGACAGGGTGTAGGAGGCATTGCTATTATACACTACCTCTTGTATAATACTAGCTTTAATAGAGATATATGAGTTTCAAATCAAAGGTCATTTTGTAATTAATGATTGCATTAATAAAAGATGAATCTGTATTCATGTTTTATAACATTATTATATAAGTGTCCAGATTTTCATGATATTAAAAGAGAATAATTTCATATAAATACATATAAAATAGATATCCATAAATCACACAAACATTAATTAATTAATCCATAATCTAACGTAAATAATAAACAGATATAGGCGGGTATAAAATATGAATTTTATTTATTTACTCATGAATTCATTTTGAAATCACTATCCAGGTCAAAGTACGACAACTCTACACACACACACGCGCGCGCACGTGTAATAGATGAGTACACAAACGTTTGTATATACGTGTGCGCACGCGTAGAGATGAGTGGCAGAGTTATGCCACGCTGCGCACACATAGGCCGTGGTGAATGGGTACAATAGAAAGTAGAGCAGCGGTGGTTGCTGCGGCACTTGATATACGGTGTGTATGAGCGTGTGTATGTGTATGTGTGCGCGCGCGTGTGTGTGTGATCGGGTGAGATAGATGGGGTAGAGGTCTAGGCATGCTTGTGTGTGTGTGTGCGTGAGAGAGAGCGTACTTGAACTTTGCGACTGATTACACAGGCCGCAATGACATATAGACAGAGAGAGAGAGAGACGTATAGCCAGATATGTATATATATACAGTGAGATAGTGAGAGAGACAGACAGAGAGATGAATAATGGTTATATAAACACAACCATAACTCCTGTATGATACTACTACTACTACTACTACCACCATGAAGGACTTATACATGCACATACAACGTTAATTACATAGCATAGTTAAAGTGGATTAGCAGATCTAGTGACGTTCACTATTCATTATGTACATGTTTTAATAATAAGTAATTAATAATCAGTAATTAGTAATTAATAGTACAAGATTCATTCATTAACATGACAATCTGACATATAAAGATGCATACACATCAACTATTAACAATTCATTAACATGACAATCTGACATATAAAGATGCATACACATCGACTATTAATAATTCATTAACATGACAATCTGACATATAAAGATGCATACACATCGACTATTAACAATTCATTAACATGAAAATCTCACATATAAAGATGCATTCACATTGCCTATTAACCATTATTATCTTAGAGAGGTGTAGTTCTAGTAAATATTCATAAACTTCAATAGAATACATATTTCTAGGAGTAATTAGAGCTAGAGTATAAAGAATTGCATGTACTTATTCTATTAATAATCAATGATTGTGGGTCTAGAAATTGTTTGAGTAACTACAATGATAATGTTGAAAGCATATATACAATGCATGTTTTATAGCATAGAAACACTGAGTTTATAAATAGAATGCACTAAGCCTACAGCATATAGGTAATCTATATAATATGATTATATCTTTTCATTAATAATTAATTAAACTATTGAGCATCACAAAATATATATATATTAAAGCTAAACATATGCTTAGATGAATCCAAATATATGATAAATAGATTAAATTATATAAATATATATGTATGATATGTAATTTTTTGAATAAAATAATTTATAACAAAATTAAAATTATTTAAATATAAACATGAGTTATAAAAAGTATATCTATTGCAACTGCATTCTGTACATAAAATTCTAAGGTACAAAAAATATCATTAATTTAATATTAATTATATCATAATGATATTATCATTAAATATTAAAATGTAAAAATATATATATATATATATTGATGTGTATAAAACCTATATATTACCATATTAAATACGTAGATGTAAATAACCATTTTAAATAATTATTATTAGAATAACCAAGTTTCTTGATTACTAAATTTCTTAGTAGTAACACGGCCCATCTCGAGGCCCAGACGATTACATATCCTCTTGGCGAGCTCCTGTAAATATCACACGATTAGCACATGATCACATCTATTTATAATCATTCATTCACACAATATACATATATATATATATAACAGCGAATTGAATAAAATGTGTATAATATTAATAATAAGATTATGTGACTTTCATATAGAACTAGATATGGATATTGAGTTTTATTTATAAAATAAAAATTTGATAGAAATCAATTTGTGTACGGTAAAAGCTGAGAAAGGTTTTCATTCCATTTAAATATATATATATTTGTGTTATTCGTGTATATATTCTTGTGAATATGAATTTACAGGTACAGGAAACTGTGTCCATAATGATATCCAGGCAATATAAGCGTATTTGTATATATATAATTTTAAGGCAACGAATGGAGTATTCTGAAATGTTAAAAAGCTATTTAGATAGGAAATATAGTTTGATTAGACCGGTAATAACTAATAATGAATATTATAATATCATTTCTTATATTAACAAATATATATACTCTTTAATTGATAATTTTTATATTATATACGTTATAATAGTTATAGTATGATTTATTATTATAACATTATTTATCATGTTCGTAATATATATTAATATTAAATTAATAAACTACAATTTTCATTGTTTTCATTTATTTCACTATTTATTTTAACAATTATGGTATCAATAGTAGTCAAAAGCATACGAATTAGAAACTTTTATCGTATACTTTATCATAATAATATCTTAAGGAATGAAATTAAAAATCAAAATATTTATATGCTACGTAAAGATTTTGATATTCTAATTAAATTTCAATCCGGATACATAAGTAATATGATTAGATCGAAGTCCTAATGAAATATTATAATGAACATGATCTTTAAATCACTTTTAATAATATTTAAATAACTTTAACATTTAACTAAATTTTTAATAATTTTTAAAAACATTTAGTATTTTTCCAACCATGATTAATATGTATCTATAATATAATTACTTTCACTTGTTGTCTAGTAAAATCCTTTCAGTGTTACGGAAGAGAATGAGATTTGTATTACTTATGTTTTTATAAAATGAATATAAAGGGTAATATAATTATCATTGATCACTATTTATATAATATAATTTTGTTATGTTTTATAATAATTATATAAAATATGTATTACACCTCACTCATGATAAATTAAATCTACATGGTTAATATTTCACCATCAAATTATAATGTATTTCATAATTATATCAAGGATATAAAGCATATTTTGTGAAACTTTTATTTATTCTTGAATGATGATATCGATTACAGCCAACTAAAGGCAAGAATCCGTATATCCCAATTATAGGGGGGAGCTAGTCGATATAAAATAAAATTAATTTAATTAATATATTATTATATTACAAAAAACTAATATTTACTTGATTATACTTTGTATATAAAATAATGTATTATACGATATAAACATGCATGTTTTATACAAGATATACATGTAGAGATTCTTACTCTATATTAAACTATAATCATTAACTATATATTCCGTTATTATTTCGATATCATTAGCAACATCTATAGTTGAATTATGGTAAATTATTGATATAAATGTTTAGTCTTTAGTCAGGAAACAGGATTTTATCATATTGCTTCATGATTCAGGAGACTCCTGACAGGAGTACATATTTGAATTTGATATACAAATAAATGCAAAAATTCTTTTAAATTAATGATTTCAATATGATTATATTAAAATTATAATATAATATCAGCATAAATAATATAGAAAAATATCTTTTAATTTAAACCGAATTTATAAATAAATTTGCAAAAGCGTATTTATAAAGAAATAAAAATTAAAAAAATGAATTTTTTATTTTACATATAAATAAATATTTCTGGTATCTTTGAAATCATTGACATATAATTAAATATACTACTGTAGTAGCATACATTTTGAAGTACAAACATTTACCAATATTGAGATAGAGAGCAGATTTCCTATCATTTACTATATGAATATTAGTACCAAACAAAATTAACTTGTATAAACAGAACAATTTGACTTTTTTTAGTAATAATTTCTTACTTTTCTCTTGGTATGAAATGATTGGTACCCGATTATATTATATAAATTAAAAATATTATAATAATTTAAAAGAATTATCTTAAAGATCGTCAATGATTATTATAAGAAATTCAGAGTTCAAGGTGGGTGGTACTTATATAAGTCACTCAAATGAACTACTTACGCACTACTGCACAATTTAAAATAATTTGACCGAATAAGGCATGATTATCATGATGATGATACAATATTTTATAGTAACACAAATTGTGTTACACAATATTGTATAAATAAAATAGCCTATAGACTCACTTCGGGATAAAATGCAACCAAAAAAAAAACAATGATATCAAAAAACACAACAATATCTGATATTATATCAATAAGAAAATATATATATATATATATTTTTAATATTTTATGAATAATAAATATGTTGTGCCTAATTTAATGCGGTACGTATTATTATATTATAATTATTATAATAATAATTACATTATTATACGTATATCATGAAATATATCATATCGGTCAGAATAATTTAAATTATGCAGTAGTGCGTAAAATATATATTTGACTGATATATAAGTACCGCCATATTGAACTCTGAAACTCTAATAATAATGATCGGCGGACTTCTTCGAGATTAACGATTTTAAATATTTTATTTATTAAATAATTAATTATTATAATAATTATTATTAATATAATGATTATACTAATACAAATATAATAACCTTGTGAGAGTTTCCGCTGAATACTTTTATATTAGGCATTCTACTTTGGAGTAATCTTGGTTGACTAAATTCTAATTTTTCTTCAGGTGAAGTATCTCTCATGCGGTCTAATAGAAATGAAATTGATAATATGAACTAGAGAAATAGGTATTACTTCTGATATTTAACCCATATAATATATGTATAATATTTAAATTATATTAGTAAAAAAATATACTAACGTATTAATTTTACGGTAGTAAAGACAGCAAAACAATTTGATAATAATAGGTAAATATTTATATTAAATATTATATCCCATTATATTTATTAAATTGACAGTTGAACCCGTTTATTTAAAATTAAAATGATCTTTGACAATATCAAAGATATAATGTATTAATGGGTAGCAATCATATTTATAAAGGTATTAATATATTTTACACACATTTTAGTATCTTCACTCAACTTTCTAGGTTATAATCTTTTCGGATATTACTTTGGTAAGATACAAATATATTGTAGTAATAAAGTAGAAATACAGTAATATATATATATATATATATATATATATATATATATATATATATATATATATATATTATATATACATGATACCTATATTACATATTTGCTATATGTTCCTTTTTTTTAAAATATTTTCTGATATGAGTTAGAGTTATAGATGAAATATATATTTTATAGTTAATATTATACTCAACATCGGATTAACACATAGATATAGAGTACCATAATATGGTACTCTAAATCTATGGATCAACATGATAATAATCATATTTTTATTTATTAACTTCAATGAACATTTACTAGTGTTTATGCATTCGATAAATTCATGCGGTACTATCGACATATATTATCGGCATAGACATTAGAGTGAGGACATCATACCTCACTCTATATCTATGATTATCGGCGATCATTGATCGCTCATGCATGACAACATTTGCTGTAAAATTAGATTGTCATTGTGTTGCAATGTTATCTCTCTAAATAAATATATAATAAACATGTATCACTCTATATATTATAACTTACTATTATTAACAATGAATATATATTATTTATCATATACCAATAGATACATATTTGTAAATATTAATATAAACCAGTTATAATTATAAACATCTATATATATATATATATATATATATATATATATATATATATATATATATACATAAATGTAATAACAAATAATTGATAGGATGTATAATACATCATAATTAAATTATTAACTTAATTAAGTGTTAACACTTTAATCACTCATAATAAGTACCAGCAAAGTCTATAAAATATAATCTTACATCTATATAATTTAAATTCCTAAATCCTAAAACTTCGTATTAATTAATGCTGCTATCTCGTCTAATAACGAAATTAACGCTATTCTGCTTTATATCGTGCTTCATTAAATGTAATCATTCGTTTTACCATCAGATTTAAAGACCATGGTCTCAATTCACTCGTCAACTATTTTAATACAAAACTGGCTACTATAATAAAGTATCTCTATCTAGACTCCTTATAAACACAAATATATCCATTCCTCCTATATCTTATATGTTTTGCCTCTGGCAACCATGGTCATTCACTTCATACTGACATAAAAGTATAGTGTACCACCCATCGATATAAATAAACTTTCTTTATATCGATGGTACCACCATATAGAAATATATATATTTCATTATGCACATAGATAATATGACCCTATTTGCAGTGAGATTCCTTCACACTATCCATATGTTCAATCAGCTCTTACAATGCATTTACCATTAACCTTAAATCATAAATCTTTCTGATTGTTTTCCAACTTCACATATTTATTTTACTATAAATCGAGTATATATTTTTGTTTGTATCAAACATATATTTGTTTGTACTACAATAATTACTTTTAATTTTGTCAAATTATGTTTAAACGATTTGTAATTTTTGATATAGCTGAAACAGTTATTTCAGGTGGATTTCCAAGAATATCTTTGAAGTGAATATGCCACACAATTATTCTTTCTTCTCCACTTGTTGCTTAATCTTAGCTTTATTGTTTTTTTTCCTTCCACTAACATCATTAGCTGTCCAAGCAATAGCTGACTTTTTGTTTGATACTGTCATCTTGATTTCATCTGTTTTCGATTGAACGTAGATTTCTTGTTCTATATCGTAAGTATCATAAAGTAATGTATGTGCCAAATTATAAGACTCAGTATTTTCTTCAGATGGACATGAGTTTTTTAAATTTTGCAGCTTCATGATGATTTTTTCTTTTTAAACATATATCTTGTTTCTCCCAAGGTTTCTCTTTTTTAATTTGTCTTTAATCGTATTATATCTTTTGCAATTTCTCTGCACGAAGTTTCGAAATGTTCATATATGATATTGGTTTATATGTTGGATGTTTTGCCTTTAAGTAAATCAAACTTGTTTCTAAAATAACAAATCTATTTTGGATATCATATTTGATAATAATTTTCCAATCAGAATTGCTGTTTTATTTGTCTTCCTTTTATTTGATCTCATTCTTAATTTAAAATATGCAGTTACTATACGATGATCTGATGCTACGCTTACAAAATTGCAAAAGTTCTACAGTTTTTGCTAATATTTTTCTATTTTTTATTTATCATTATGTAATCAAGCTGAACTATATTTATGTTTGGTAACTCGTGTGTCTATAGTTGACCCTTTCTTTTTTGATAAAGTGTGTTTATACATAATAAATTATATTCTAAAATATAATCTTTGAGCGAAATTCCATTTCTATTTGATTCATCATGTAGTGCGAACTTCAGTTCGAAAAGTTTAGTTCAATTGAAACCATATTTAATATCAATATGAGCATTCAAATCGCCGGCTATGATTAAAACATTGTATTTTTCTAGTTGTCTTGTTGTAGAGGTTAGATTTTCATAGACATTTTCAATTTCAGTTAGATCACATACACTTGTTGGAATATAACATACCATGATAGTATACTATATAAAATATAATTTGTGGATTTCCATTAAAGTTTGCTATCATAATTATTGTTAATACTATATTGACATTTGCTAAATAATTATATGATATTTTGTTTAGAAGTAAGGTAGCTGCGTTTACGTTATTTGTTCAATCTGAGAAAGTTATCAGACGGCAATCTCCTAGTTAACGTTCCTTCGTGTTAAGAAATAAAGCGTCAAGGCTTATGCATATTTATTTAGTATAGAAGTGCCTAACATATGGCTATTGGCTGCTTTATATAGCAACGTGTCTAGCACGCGAGGCGGTCGTGCATGACGATCATGCAGGAATTCGCGGGCGTGCGCTAGGCGCGCGGTGCTCGTATGATGTACGTCGCTCCTTATATGGCGAGTGATAGTAATATGCGTATAATAATAATAAGAGAATATATATGTTATATATATATAACATCCTCTCTTCTCCATATGAGAAATGGGATGGTGGGAACAGGGATGGGGTGTGGCGAGCTTGTGTGGAGAATCCCATCAGAGGTCTAGGCGTTGCGGCTTTCGTGAGATTCGTCCGGACCGTGTGGTTACAACGACACCTGTAACGTGTGGGAGGTTAGGATCGGGGAGTGGTGGGGGTGTTGTGGGAAGTGGGGGTGCTGTGGGAAGTGTGGGTGGTGCGGATTGCAGCAGTGTTGCGGGTAGTGGTGGTGCCGTGGGCAGTGGGGGTGGTGCGGATAGCGGCAGGGTTGCGGGTAGTGTGGGTACTGTGGAAAGAGGTGTATTATACGTGATGGGTGCGTGATTAGATATATACATATCAGGTTTGGGGGGTGGAGTATGTAAGGGGGGGGGGTATGTATGCTTTTCGTATGTGGTGGTGTGCTCTTCGTATGATTCTATTTCCTATCTGGACATCGTAGGACATGGGTTCTTGTCTCTTTTCTGCTATGACTGCTGGCATCCATAATTCTGTTAATGGGTTCCGAACGTTGATCTGCTGTCCTCTAGTAACGTCG
Organism: Osedax fenrisi; assembly: GCA_964019155.1. NCBI lineage: Eukaryota > Metazoa > Annelida > Polychaeta > Sabellida > Siboglinidae > Osedax > Osedax fenrisi. The sequence goes on along the minus strand of OZ025241.1, from coordinate 29,620,196 downwards.
GTGGTCTGTTTTCTTCTGGAACTGGCTAAATGGTTTATTTGATTTCGTTGTACTTGTTGCAGTTGTAGGTTTTGTTTCATGTTTGTTTTTAGAGATTCGTGAGCTAACAGCCATAGTGGGCTTGGAGAAGTATCGCTGATTGGAGTTTGACGTAGGCCTTACGTCGTAGGGTCAGCATAGCGAGGTCAAGGTCGGCTGTATTTTTCTTTATAACGTTCTTTACGTTCTGTACTTGTCTTTCAATGAATCCGTTTGATTGTGGGTAATATGGGCTTGCTGTGATGTGGTTAAACTCCCATGTCTTGCTGAAGTGTTCGAAGGCGGGGGCGCTAAATTGGGGCCCATTATCTGTGAAGACGTGTGTGGGTATACCGAGTAAGGAGAAGCTTTGCTTCATCTTTTGTACTACTGTGGCTGCTGATGAGCCGTAAGGAAGTTGGTGTATGATAGGGTATTTGGTAAAGTAATCTGCTATAAGTAGGTAGGTCTTATTGTCAAGTTGAAACATATCTGCTGCGATGTGTTCCCAAGGTCGTGTTGGTTGTGTTCTTTCAGTGGGTGCGGGTTTCCATGGGGCCCTTGCTTATTTCTGGCAGGATTCGCATTCATCGGAGATTCGTTGTAGGTCTTGTCTTATGCTATTCTAGAAGACCGTATCTCTAGCGAGGAGTATCATTTTTGCTGCTCCTTGATGGGCTCGATGTAATTTCTGTAGTATTTATCTCTGGCTGCTACGGGGACGAGGACTGCTGCTCCTTTATCTACTAGTCCTCGATCTTCTATTAATTCATATCTGTAGCTCCAGTGGTGTCGTAACTCCTTTTGTACGTCTCTGCGGGCTAGGGGCCAGCCGTAAAATATATATTTGCGAAGGCGTTGGTGTTCTTCATCATCATTTCCGGCGAGTATTATTGTTGTTGTCGTGAGGGCTGTGATTTTGATGGTGTTGATGTGGTAGATATTATCTTCGTTCTTTTCTTCGTGTTCTGTGTTCATATTGGACTTGTCTCGTGAAAGTGCATCTGCGATTGTTAGTTCTTTGCCGGGTTTGTAGTGTATTGATAGGTGGTATGATTGGAGACGAAGTAGGAGTCGTTGCAGTCGGGCGGGTGCGGATGCAATGTGCTTGAGGATGATCATCTCTAATGGCGTATGGTCGCTTTCGATAGTGAAGACTATACCGAAAACGAAGTGGTGGAATCGTTCGCATCCGAAAACTACTGCGAGAAGCTCTCGTTCGATATTTGCGTATCTTTTCTCTGCGGGGGTGAGGGTGCGTGATGTGAAACATATGGGTCGTTCGTTTTGTAATAGGACCGCTCCTAGTCCGTTTCCCGATGCATCGACTTGTATTACGGTTGGTAGTGTCGGGTCGTAGTACGCTAGGGAAGTGGTTCGGCATAGCGTGTTTTTGATTTGTATGAAGCGTTTTTCGTGACTGCTTGTCCAGTCAAAGTGTATATCTTTATGTGTGAGTTCGCGGAGGGGAGTTAGTAATTCCGACATAATAATAATAAGACAATATATATGTTATATATATAACACTTCGTATCTACACCTTTGTGGATAAGCCTATATTCCTATCGTGATTTGTTGATTTTTCAGATGCAATAAGTTCTGAAATTTTACATTCCCTTTGTTTCTCATTCGTACATTGAAAGTAGCAATACGGATATCCCTCTTCGCCTTCTTGAGAGAATTATATGGTATTGAATTTGAATTAGACTTTTAATTTGAGTTCGACTCAGTAGTTTTTCGATTGTAACCTGAGTAGGAATTACAGGACGAGATCCTTAAGGATTTTGTTCTTTCCTTAACAATTGTTGCACGCGATAAGCGAGGCGGGATGAATTGTTGTTTGAAGAATAGCCATGTTTGCTTTCAGTAGCTGAATAAAATGTGCGGTCGCTATAGCGAGTATATACCTACTCCATACACATTTGCTAAACATATATTATGCCTTGCCAAAGGGTAACCTGGATTTTGTCCCGCACCGTTTATTGGTTATTCGCAGCTAACCATTATATCTAATGGCCTTCTAATGGCTTTTTATATATATATATAAATGGATATAATTTGGAGAATATGGAGAGCTCAGTTTCAGTTAGATCATCGGCCCACATTTATTCATCTATATCCGAAGATATACGTGATAAATTGAATTGAGGTGGTGATGTGGTAATGATAATTCAATTCCACCGGTTCCCTAGGTTGCGGATAGGGGTTATATATATATATATATATATATATATATATATATATATATATATATATATATATATATATATATATATAATATATTATATATTATATATTATATATTATATATATATTAATATGTGCATTTATATAGATATTTTATTTTTTTAAAACAAAAATGACTGAGTCGGATAATTAAATATTTCCTATATTAAAATCTAGTACATGGTCTGTTATACGCACGTTGTAAATATCTACGCCGTTATAACCAATAAATATCTCATATTGTTAATTATATTATTTATCAATTATTATTTTTAATATAAATTATCTATATAGATAATATATTTGTATATTGTTATAAGTAATATGTTCTAATATTAAATAATATACCTGACTAATTTTCTTTTATGTTATTATATATTTTTTGAATATATGAAATTTAATTAGATATATATATATAAAATTAAAATTGTAAATTATATAATGTAATAATATTTTTAGGTATTACTTTTAAAGATTTGTTTTTTGTAATTTTATTAAAGAAATTATATGATAGTTTTATTTGTTAAAAAATAATTATATATTAGAATATGCAAAAAGATTTTCCCGAAGGAATCTTCGCAGAATCTTTTACATATTATTACATCGATGTATTAACTTTATTATTATTATTATTAGTATTATTAATAACAATAAATATAATTAATAGAAGCCTAAGCCTAAGCCGCTTAATAAAAATATAATCCTCAAATAAAAATTCACAGAGTTATGATCCAATGTATATGCTCTAATTTCATATTGTTGAATGATCTTTGTAATTATGGGGAAAAACCACTCACCCATGACTTTATTTGGTAGATTGTAAACAAACTAATGAAAATACAGCATTATAAATAATTATTCTATAAATTATGGTTGTTTAATATATGTAAAATTATAAATTAAAATATATATATTTATATATATAAAATAATAGAAAACTATATATTTGATATAAATTTAGTTAAACATATTTTTGATTATATTATTTTATATTCAGGTAACTAAACAGGTAAAACTATTATTTTTTTTAAATTCCCTTTACTTATTAATTTATAATATATATTAATGGAATTACTATGTTATATGATATATCTTGTATACTTTATGTATATTGAGTATACATATGTATACATTATGTATTGTAAAATATAATTATTAAATATGTATATATTGTTAAATTTTATCTTATTAAAATTTAAAATTTGATTATTATAATAATATTATAAATTATAATTTATAATTATTATAATAATAATAATTATAATTATTTATAATTACTGAGTAACTTAGTCAATAACTAAGTGATTTAATTAGTCAATAAGTTATCAAGTAACTTCTCAATAATATTGATTCTAAAAAAGTTACTAATTGTAATTAACTAACAGTAACTGAATGATTTGATTTAGACTATAATTTATAGTATAAATTTAATTTTAAATTAAATTTATATTTAATTTATAATTTAAAATTATAGCCACTATTATTATAATAAGTAGTGACTATACTTATTATAATAGTATTAGTATACTAGTATTATTATAAGGGGGATACACGAGTTGCGAACGGTTTTCAAAATGTTACCAGCAATTGAGGCAGGCGGCGAGTACGGTACTCGGAGTACCCATAGCCAGTGTTTGTTAAAACCATAGAGCTAGAGAGAAACTTTCACTCTAGCTCAGTGGTTAAAACCTACATTGTCAAAAATAGAATTTAGGTTTTTAGGTTACTTGTCGAAATAGTTATTTCTTAAAAAGATAGGGTTTTCCTTTTTTATATAATTATTATAATAATACATCAACATATTTTTTTTAAATATTGATTATTATAATATATATATTAATAATTAGTAGAATTTTATATTATATACAATATATATTAATAATATAATATTATATACAAGCATAACTAGCAGCCTATACATTATGATGTCAGCCTATAATAATATAAACATTAATTAGATATTGAAAAAAGAGTTGGTAGTGAATATAGTATATCATATAATGTATATGTTATATAGGTATATAAATATTATGTGTATATAAAAATATACCTACATGTATTTCATTATTTATTATGAATAAATTATAAAAAGAAATTACATTAATATTGTATAATCTTCTGTATTAATATCATCATCACTCAAAATATTAGCATAATCATCATCATATCTAAATAAATATTATAGTAATAAAACTTATTAAATCATTTTTATAGTCCTTTAAAGAGTATATAATATACGTTTTGTAAAATATATAATTATCAACACTAATCTTGTTTATAATTTTAAAATTATAAGAAAATGAAAATCCTAAAAATCTAAATAAATCATTATAGGTTTTTCTAAAAAACCTAATTATTCTATCAGCATACATTCTAATAAAAAACTGATGGTGTATATTTATATATATATATATATATATATATTCTATCAGCATACATTCTAATAAAAAACTGATGGTGTATATTTATATATATATATATATATATATATATATATATATAATTTAAATAATAGTGTTAAATATATGATTAATGTAATGTTAAGTTCATAGATATTACATAATGCGACATAATGAATTCGACACGATGATTCATCTCAATGTAAAACTCACAACATTCATACTTTTCAAACCCCCCTCCTCTAACCTTCCACAGCTATTGTATACCAAGTATCTATACCTGTTTTGTGCGGTCCTCTTAACGTAACTTAATGAGTAATATTCTTATACTTAGTTTAATAAAATAGTGTATTATAAACTTAAAGGAAATTTATAACTAGATTTCAGTCTGGAATTACCGTAATTATTACTCCTCTGAATTCTGCATGTGTAAAACCACGATTACAAAACACATAGTCACCATAATGGTGAATACTGTGGTGTATACACAGATGATATCACACACAAATTAGAAATATCTGCTGAAAGTATGTTAATAAGATATGTCCAATGTAAAATGTATATTAAATAATACTTTTATATTTTATATTATTTTAAGTTATATTTATCGATATTAAAATATTAAATTCTAATACTAATACTAATATTTTATAAATATGTGTCTATATTTGTATATGTTAATATAAAATGTTATATACATATGAGTATTTAAATAATATATTTAATATGGTATCTGATAAATCTAATTAATATAAATCTAGATGTTAATAAACTCCTTCAATGTAAAATAACGTTTCAATTTAAATTGCATCTCCTTACCATCAACATTCTGTGATGAACCTTTTTCAAACTAATAATACTATAATTTATTTGTAAATACACTCATATAATAATATAGAATATGACTTTAAATTTGTATAGAAGGTTTACCTTAATTACTAGATGTTACTAGAATTACTAGACTCCATGTTCATAATTTCTCTAGTAAATAGAACTAGTTCTATTCGTAATAATAACATGCATGTAATTTACATTCAAAATAGAACTCGCGAAATTATACTAGGACCACATATGATATCCCATGATGTAATTCCGATATGAACCACTTAACCACATTAATAGTAGGGAAAGTCGGGAATATTGCAACATTTTTAGTTTTTTCGTAATAATGTTTGAAATACTATATTAAAATAAATTATATACATGATTTAAGAATTATATGTATTAGTATTTATCTTCCATTTTACAAAAATATTATCCAAAATCAATGAAATATTTGATTAGCTAAATTCAAAAAGGATATAGAATGTACCTTTACTAATCGGGTACTTTATCAGGTACCTTGAACTGTCTGTTAAATACTAATAATTAGTCTAGTTTGTATATTTCTTGAAACTTATTTACAATATTATTAAATTATGAATATTTGTATATTATAAATTATACTATAATTTATAATACAATGTTTAATAGGTCGTAAATTTAATGTAGATTTAATACAAATAAAGTGATTTATTACATGATAAATATATATTTTATATCATTAATAAGTCATTAATAAATGATTGAATGAAAATATATTTAAAATAATTAGGTGTATCAAGTGCTCTTAGTAAATATCATGTCATATATACATTTGTATCTACCATATATAAATCTTACATATGTATTTATATATGTATATATAGCAGTAGTAGAAACAGTAACAGTAGCAGTAACAGTTGCAGTAGCAGTAACAGTAACAGTAGCATTAACAATAGCAGTAGACATTTATTAAGCAATGCTTAATAATCTACATTAATGACCATTGATCGAATGATAGCTGATTACATAATACCATTGGAATGACCTCAGCTGAACTCTGTGATGTATTCGAATTGATCTAATGCCCGGTCACTCTAACCTATTACTAGTTCACCAATACTGCTACTACTAATGTCTTCAAAGTATGTATACATATACACACTCATATATAGAATAAGTACTGTTCACATACACAATATCAAAGATTTGTATCTCCCAGTTAAGTAATACATTAGAGCCGATTGTCTGTTTACCCTATTGAGTGCTATCGAATTCGGCCTATTTCCATAGTTTACCTATGTTCAGTTTTATATCTATAATGGCCAAGCACTAGACAGAAAGATCCATATCAGCCAGAGTGATATTACTACTGTAGATATAGATGTTATTTTGTTGTTACTATGTATTACATTGTATTACGAAGTTTGACAATTAGGCTAACTACGTCTATGCACGGAACTCAGTCATACTGTATGACTCATACGGCATGACTCATCCTATTTGCTCCTCATAACTAGCTCATAACACTCATAGTTCTCCTCTCTTTCATTATGGATAACAGATAGTCACTAATCTTATTCCTTTCTTATAACAGAATATTCACATAGAACTCTGTATTAATGAAGTTAACCCATATATTTCATATCCCTCTCTATCTCACCTCTCTCTCTAGATATTATATCTCTCTCAATATCTCACCTCTATCTATCTCAGCATCATCATTACAATATAAATAATGACCTACTATTGTCAATGTACACTAATCACTATAATGTGTAGAACTAACCTCTGTAGTATTATATTACACGGTATAAAAAGTTAACACTGAGTTGTATAAATAACTATTATGTACTTATATCTAGATTTACCTATATATACACAAGTTACATAATATATATATTTATATTCATATTCTAAAACTATAAAATAAATACCGAATTAAGTGTATACTTGTTAAGTGAAATAATGCAATGAATAAGTATATAAAGAACACAAATACACTAACAAGTATTTCATGGTACATTTACATGTATTATCAAGCTTATCTACATCATAAGGTTATCTTAATTAATAGATTACTGCCTAAATACTATTCTATAATAGAAATTATATATCTTACACTGCTGTATCAAATTTTTTATATATATATATATATATATATAGAATATCTGTTATAGATGAATATGACATTACTATTAGAATATTCAATTATAATGTGTAATAAAATTTAGATAATACAAATATCAAACAGTTTTTAAAATGAGTATCATTATGTATGCTTATTTGTATAATCTGTTTTAAAAAAACTAGTTTTTTTTGTAATAAATATAAGTAAAACTAATGGTATAGACATATTATTATGCCCCGCCCATATGAATACTTTATACTTTATTACAAGCATTCATTACCCTTTATTGTAAGCTTACCATGAATGTGTGTATTAACAGAGAGAATCACATATCACATGATACTTCCATAAGTAGAACACCATACTTATCATATAACACTGTAGATAATGTTAAACCACACTTATTTGTAATCAAACTTATTCACTTTTATATTTTCTCAAAGACAAATAAATTTATAATAAGAAATATATATTAAGCAATTTAATCGTGTGTAGTTTATTTTAAATATGAAATCAATTGATGGATACAAATATATAATAATAGTTGCTAAATTATAAAATATTTTTTATAATTTTCATATATTTTCGTCTGTCTGTATCATATATAAAACCCCTACTCTTCACGATTATTAATAAAAAATGTTAATAATTAATTATCGAAAGAAAAAACATATATTGTAAAATTTAATTTTTTATATTTTTAATTTTAATATTTATTATATATATATAAATATATCGTTGAGTAATTTTAAATTTATATTTGATAGAATCTAGGTTTCAGTATTATCATCTTGTTACCTTGTACTAATAGTTGCTTATTCACACATTGAATATCTACAACACTACCAGAATGCAATGCAGCAATGCACAGCTACTAAGTGCCATCATTACAATAGTTTAACTGTTTATAATCGTTGCATCCATTACGCTAGTTACGAGCTCGCATGGAGTGTGCTTATAAATATTCATATCCACTGGTGTTATTTGTATACATTGCAGACTTAATTCTGTAATCATTATCTATTTATACTTATATATATAGAAATATATATATATATATATATATATATATATATATATATATATATATATATACAGAAATAATAGGATAAATTTAATTCATCAGTGATAGTCTACATAGATATAAAACAAGATTACATTTCATGAATATATATATATTATATATATATATATATATATAATGTATAATTCGGTAGGTACTGATAGAAATTCATACTGAACATTATAAAACACAGATATCATAATAACACTAATAATACATTGATTAATTGAAGCAAACATACGCGTAGTCCGTTATATTGATGTTGTTATAATCATGTCGAAGTTCTACTACTGTAATCATGCTACTAATTCTGTAATCATGCTACTAGTTATGTACTAGTACCTCCAACCATTACGTGTTACATCTAGTTGTTTACTTTGAATGACTCATCGTAATATAAAACTAGTGACACAACTAGTTAGAATGAGTCACAACCTGTAGTACAAACATGCCCACTCAGCTCCCCCCCCCATGTTATCGCCTCTTTTAAGCTGCTTTTTATCTATAACTGGTACAACAAGTTACTGTTGCTATGCGCCTTGTTTACATTACAATCATGCACTAATGTGTGTGTGTGTGTGTGTGTGGGCGTGTGCTCGCTTTAAGCGCTGCCTTTCTATTATTTATATATAGGTACCAATTTATAAATATGTTCCGTAAGTAATTTTAATTTTCATTACACAATAGCAATAGTTATATATTTACTATATTTCATTGAATCTAAGAAGATTATACCAATAAAATAAATATATTTATATGTAAATATATTTATCTTCACTAGTAATTGTATATAATACATGGTATCATTGTAATTGATGTGAAAATTGAAGTTTGCATCATTTAAAAATTGCAAATTATGTATTTTATTAATTGGAATGGATGTACAATGTGCACATACATATTTCTTTAATAACTGTTAACCATTACCAAATCACTGAATACCTCACATACCTGCAATACCTACTATACCTGCTATACCTACTACACCTGATATACCTGCTATATCTGCTATACCTGCTATACCTGCTATACCTACTATACCTGTTATACCTGTTATACCTGCTATACCTGCTATAACTCCTATACCTGCTATACCTGTTATACCTCATGTGTATCACTCATTGTTCTCGAGAACCATGGCCTACTTACATAATATGCTATATACAAAGATTTTGCGAAGCAAAGATATAACACTCCCTATGCATGCAACGTAATTTAGTTATAGCCCCAACCGCTGCTAGCAGTAGTATCGAAATCACTGAAATAGATTTAGGTTCGGCTCTGTTTGCATACAACAATGTTTTCATTGCTCTATTAAATTACATGCAATATAAATTAGCTTTTACTCAATAAATATATACTTATATCATTTAAAACATACATATCATATTTGTTTGTTATATATTAGTAATGAACACTTAGTTTTCATCATATAAATATTAATTTAAAGCATATTATTTAACATTTTAAAAGTGTATAGTTAAATACGAATTTACATTATAAACAACTCATAGTTCCTAAAAGTAACCCGCTATAGGTGGCACCAGGGTATTTTGTATACAAATTCGAATTACACGATTTCGCGTAAGTGTTATATCTTTCCTTCGGAAAATCTTTGCTATATATGTAACTCTGATCTTATAATGCTCTACATTGAATCTTTTGATAGTCACACTGATTCTCTGAAACTAGTATTGCTTCTAAGCATTATTGATATTACCTACATACTATGTATTCATTATATATATATAATTACATATTCAAGAATTATAATAAATAATATCATCACAACATAGTTACAATTGACTACTTTCTATACTATTACTACTACAACTACTACTAATTTATTAACAATTATAGCTTCTAATAAAGATGGCACTCTAAATAAGGTCTACATTTTTTGAATGTTCATATTATATAGATAAGCAATAGGTTTTTATTTCCATTTCATAAGCTAATATTGAATAGCTTAGAATGAATTGTTCAGTTGTCACTGTTAACACTATACATACATCTAAAGCCTGTACTATATGTATGTAGGTGACACCTATAATAGCAGAGGTTGACACTACAGTACATTCCTATTGTATGAATCATGCATGTAACCCAATAACAGCAGTACCAGCCAATACCATACATAATCTAGTGCATTAAGTGGACAGAGAGAATTACATATGATTGCTGTCTACTAGTGAGAGTGTGTGAGTGTGTGTATGTGTGCACTACCCCCCCTGTTGAATGCTTTGTTTACTATCTATTGTTTACAGTGAGCACACTGTGCTGGTGCTGGTAGTGGTGGTGGTGGCCTATATCAAGTTCCCCCCACACCCCCTACAACCTATCAACAATCATTGTTATTACCTCACATAATGTGATTAATGATCTCTACTGCAGCATTCATTACCCATTACCTCACATAGACAATGGCTGATTTGTAGATATCAGAAATACATGTATACTAACACATTTATTATATATACTTGTACAATAAATATTGAATATTATATATTTATTGCAATTTAATTTTCTTTTTATATTTTAATGTCTTTTAATACAGGTTGTGTATGTCTATGTTTAGGGTTTAATAATAATTTTTACATTGGCTATTATATAAATTTTATTTATATGATAAAGTTTAAAAAATGTAATTTTTATATTCTAAATATACATTTATAGATTTATACATATATATATGTATAGCTGATATTGATATTTCATCAATAAAGTAATTATAAGTAAATTAAACCATTAAGATTATTTTGTAAAGAAGCATTAACTATATAGTACATACAGATAATGATCACAGTGTACATCTGACATTCACCTAGTGCAGCATTGACACTTGTATTTAAGTATTTAATACAACTACCATTGTATATATTCATATTACCTGTGTTATTAAATAGTGATGGAACATCTACTGATATTAACAATATATTATGTATCTAATTTACACTTACTTATATTGGCATATGTAATGCAAATAAATGTCTATTTTATTTAATAATTATATATATATATATATATATATATATATATATATATTAATACAAGGATTAGTCTATTTGGAAATGTTAAAATGTGGACTTCCTGATAATAGACAATATAGATAGTGCATATATTATTAGGAAGTCCACACACACATATATGTAAGCAACTCATTAAGTGTGTGTTTATTGTGAAGGTTATATGTATATCTTGAATGTAGTTCATATCAATAATATATATATATATATATATATAATATTCTATCATTTATCATCAAGCTTCCTGTGCATCATTTATCAATATATATATATATATATATATATATATATATATATATGTATGTATATATATAAATTGCTTGTATATAATATACATATGGGTGTATGATAATGCTAGGACTATTGTACACTGACCATTAGATAATGCTTAATACTCTATAACCTTAGCCCACCTAAACTGACCACTGTGAATGACCATTCCCTTGTTGACCACTCCATGCCAATTTACATATATTAAGTTTTATGTAATACATTCACAACATATATGAATATATATTATGTTGTATTTACAAGTGATAATACAATTATTATAAGTAAATATATATATATATATATATAATATATATATATATATATATATAGTTATTAAATAGAAAACACTAGTAATAGTTGCCAAACATGCATACCTATGTGCTGGGGCATTCTGTCACCTCAGCACAGCTTAATAAGTACACTGTAAACTGTACAGTGCAAACTCTATAATGCACCTATACCTAGGTGTCTAATGATGTCATTTCTTGAAGGTCATTCAACCCGTTACATTGTGATTCCGATCAGACTATTGCCTCAATTCAAGAGCTCAACATTCCAGTGTCCCATATCATATGGGCCATATGTATCTGAGAACATTTGATGCGCGCTACATTATTTCGTCATCATTATTCACTTAATGTTTATTTTAGTTACGCAGATTACGCAGATGCAGAACTAAACTCGTTTTTTAGTAGCTAAACCATAAACATTTATAGCGTAATAGTAATAACAATACACATCACATGACTTCACTACCACGCATTACTTATGCCTTTCTCTCTCTCCCTTAGGATAGCCGTATCAGCACCAGCAGCCATGATAATGAAGTACTCCACTCTACCACTACTACTGCTGATGGTGACCGTGCATGTAGTCTATTGTAACAAGACCACCACCCCCACCACTAGTGATCAGGACCCTAGTATCACTTCGTCCACTCGTAAAGGTCTCAAGACTCTGTTCTCCCTAACGAACCGGTTCATTGATGCTGTTTCGGACCCTTCTAAAGGCAGCGTTATCGTGGACATACAGAATGCCATACGTTAGTAGTACTAGTGGGGCTTATAGTAGGGGCAGTAGGGGGGCAAACCCTTCTAGAGGTAGTGTTATTGTGGACATACAGAATGCCATACATTAGTAGTACTAGTGGGGCTTATAGTAGGGGCAGTAGGGGGGCAAACCCTTCTAGAGGTAGCGTTATTGTGGACATATAGAATGCCATACGTTAGTAGTACTAGTGGGGCTTATAGTAGGGGGAGTTAGGGCAGACCCTTCTAGAGGCAGGGTTATTGTGGACATACAGAATGCCATACATTATTACTTGTAGGGGCAATAGAGGGTGGAGTAGTTCTCCCCCTCTGAGGGCAGTGTTTCTGTGGAGCTACATAATGCTATACATTAGTACTAGTAGTAGGGGTAATAGGGGCGATAGTGGGGGGAGTAGGGCAGACCTCTCTTTATACCCCTATAACTAAATAGATTACCTTTATGTACACTAGATAGTATGGTATCATTATGCAAACAATGTCTACAGCCTTTACTGATATGTTATGACATAGAACTTCACACTTACATATTATATGAAATATGTCATTTATTTAATTATAATGATTTTTTGAATGATAAAATTATCATATCTTTTACCATATATTTTATTATTTCATGGACAAATTTATTTATAAAACATAACATAGTTACCATCTTATTTTTATATCATACAAAATAATCATACATTTATTGGGTTTAAAATGGTATGCTATGAATGTATATCATAAACACATTATTTATTTGTACAATATTTATCTTGCAATATCTCATACTTATTTTTAAATATATATAAATCTATAATTAATTTTCCACTTGTTATTTCATATGTAAGTATTTCAGCTATCCTCAACTGAAATACTGAGTAACTGCATTCATACAATTATTATTTAGAAGTCATATTACAAAAAGTAATTATTTATTTAACCATGTCCATTAATTATATTTGTAACCTTTGGATTTATACTAATATCCTTACAAAAAATAAAAATATTATAGGTCAAATAAGTATTCATATACATAAATATATATATATATAGATATATAAAAAATATAATAAGCTTCGCAACATATCTGATATAATATATATATATTTATTTATTTATATATATTTATAAATATATATTTATTTATATAAATTTATATCCATGTGTTATTAATTATTAATTAATTATTTTCTGTAGTATATACTATTGTTCATTAAATGAAGTTAATGTAATAATAATGTGTTATAATACAATAGGCTGTATTGTAATTAACAAAAGAAGGTAGAGATAATGATAATACAGCATCATGTTGAATACAGCTAATAAACATTGACCACAATGGTGTTTTATTGATTACCTGGCTAATTAGCACCCATCCGATTATATAACAATGGCTTAATTATAGCCTTTCAGGGTTGAAGGACATGCCACAATTACCTCTATCATCTTCTTTGCAACATCGATGCACCCTATTGATTTTCATATCATCATCATTCATATATTTTCACTTTTATCTATTGTCATATATATATTAATATTATTATTATTATTATTATTATTATTATTATTATTATTATTATTGTTATATATTTGTCCTTGTGTTTATTATATGAATTAATGTTTATATTGTATGTAATATATGAATATATGTAGAGTTCAGTGGTTCTCTTAGAATAATCAACTTATGTTATTGGTAATATTGTATTGTATTTATAATAGTACTTTTAAATGTAAATCACTTGTTATATATATAATATATATTATATATTATATATTATCTACAAATATATCATATAAACAACATTTGATTATTGTTAATGATATTAACCATTTAGTAATATATATAATTGATAATACATGTATTATATATATATAGATAGCTATGTATACCATCTTACAAGTACACATGCCCATCATCTTAGCTAGTGTGAATGAAGTGTACAATACACTTTATTATCCATCGCTAACTAACTTCTCTTATTCCCAAACCTAATTCTTTCACATCACCAGGATATAATATATTATTAATAGTATACTATTTATATAGGTCACATCAAAGTTGTTATACTAGTGCTTCGAAGGAGTGCAATCATTGTTTTATAAGTGAAGTTATTTATTTCTTTCTAATTTATCATATACATATTATTAATATTTTATTAATGTTAATTTCGTGTTCTACCTGGATACTGGAAACCCATGCTTTGTGTGTATGGTGGGTATTCAGTGTATATTAACTGTTGCCCTACAGCATACCACCTCACCACTGCATAGCCCCATTAGAAATATGAGTATGATAATAGCCTAGAGTCTCTCTATTATATAACATTACATAATCTCTTATTTCTGTTTCATTTGAATGTTGATTAACTATATTTCTAAGAATGTGAATATGAGATTGTTTGTTGATTCTGATTTAGGGGATAACAAACTAATTAAATAAATATATGTATGTTTACATAATCTATTACATAAAGGTCATATTATTTATAAAATTATGATATTTTATTAAATTTATAATACCACTAGTAAATATATATATATATATAATCGCAACATATATAATAATAAGATTAAATATTGTGGTTTTATGTGTAATACACAGCACTAATGTTATATTGGTGTTATAGGTGTACATATTGATTAGCAAGTATAGCAAGTATAGGTATATTTTATATACTATCCATATATATTAACTTTTCTATAATATGAAGAAAAATGATGAATTATTAATTGAATAAATAATTCTACACGAAAATAAATGATGAAATAAGATGAACATGTATTTATAATACCCCAAAAATATGCATGATATAGTTTTAATCTATGATCATATTAAAACAAATACATTATTTAAATTATCTTTCAGTAAGTCAGAAGGAAAATATTCTAAATTACTAAAATTACTAAATATTACTAAATTCCCGAAATTCCTGTAAGATATATATGAAACTATAATGAAAGTTAATAGAAAGTGTTGTGTCTTATGGGGATTAACAATGGGGGGTAGTGTTATATGATACATGCTTATTGAAGAGAATGTCCAAGTACCTTTATAGAATGTTATATAATGTCTGAATACCTACATACACACAACAATTAGTGTGAATTATAATACATATATAATCTAATACTATTGTATCAATATAACTGTATATTACCATTATGTGTATTTCTATAGTACAGGTACATTTCACATAAACTTATGTATACAAAGCAGTAGTTAGTGTTCAAATATATAGGTTGTAAATAGATGTGTAATGTATGTGCAATAGAAGGTGATATCCTCAATCATACAATTAAATATATCATGTATATTACACCTATTGAATAGCTCTGGGTATTGAGGTTGCAAGTGAAGGTGTATTAATAAATTATATTATGTAAATATAAATATATATATATATAAATATATCATGTGGAATTTTAATTATATACAATATTATTGTGATTAATTAGACTCAGTGTTTTAAATAATGACTTATATATATATATAAGTATATTTATATACAAAACCGCCTTTACTAATTGACACTAAATTTAACTCACACAATATACTTTACAGGCCTAGTGGGCTACATTCACATACTAAGTACTAACTGATTATTACTAACTGTGGTATTCTGTGAACATATACATTATCACATGATGTATCACTGTTAGATAGCATTCATTATAATAGCAATATATTAAACATTAACAACAGTACACAATTAGTTACACAACCTATGTATATTTCACTTCTATAAATATCTCACATAAAGTCGTTTTATTCAATAATATATATATTTTTTTTATTTTTTAAAATTACATTTTATATAATTTTCTATATCCAAATATATTGTAAACTATTTAATAATATAGAAATATATCCATTTTTAATATCAGTTTAGATAAGGCAGCTCTAAGATTATATGAAAACACGAATATTCCCGGTATATTGTTGTATATTTTAAAAAATTAATTAATTATATTCAGAAGTTGACATATAAATAATATGTATTATGTGTCAATAAGAATGTTTGTTATTAAATCACATTTATCATTATTTTAAAGTGGGGTGTCTAAAACTGCAATTTTCTCTAAAATATACACTGGACCTCTATAGGTGAAATAGTTCACAGAAATATATGTTTGAATATATATTGTATATATATATAATATATGTTATTGAATAGATATGTATGTGATTGGTGGTATATGATTGTATGTATATGACAACAATATCTACATGTATGCATGCATGCAATAGCAGTGTAATGAATTGTTATGCAAGTGTCACATCACATTATGAATGGGGGCCTACTTCTAGCATTATATTCACATCATGCATACCACACACATATACATACATACATACACACATATACACATACATATACACATATACACACATACACATATACTCTATACATACAAGGACATGTATGCTTGATATATTTTCGTAATGTTATGCACTCCGAAATAAATATTTTTCATTAAATTTCATTTTTAATCAAATATATCAGAGATAATGTTTTATTTGTAAATAATATTTTTTTAATTGGTATTTCTATGTATAGATATTTATTAAAAATAAGAATTTACATACATATACACATACATACACACATATACACAGATACACACATACAGATACACACATGTGTGCATGTAGGATTATCTTGTTACTAGAAACACATCAATAATGTGAGACAATGCCACTTTTATATATTAATGTGAAATATTCTCAATTGAACATATAACAACAACACATACACACTTCCAAACATATACACACCATTGTTGTCAATACAATGATGAAACATACCCATGAATACAAATAAATACAAACATATACACATACATGTACATATATTTATGAAATCAATATCACACTACTGATTACATAACATATATCTATAAATGAATCATCTATCATACTTATTTATCTATATATATTATATATATTGATGTTATATTATAAAAGTGTTTCCATACTTATTAATATTATATATATATATATATATATACTCTATACATACAAGGACAGGATATATGCTTGATATATTTTCGGTAATTATATGCACTCCGAAATCTATATTTTTAATTAAATTTCATTTATTTAATCATTGAATCAAATATATCAGAGATAATGTTTTATTTGTAAATAAAATGCATTTATATTTTATTAATTGGTATTTCTATATATAGATATTTATTAAAAATAAGAATTTATTTATAAACTTGGTTAAAATTAATATATGTTTTTTCTCTATTATTTATGTCGTAATTTTAAATATTATATTATTTATTACATTATATTATGCTATTAATATAATCCATCAATATAAAGAAAGTGTATAAGCAATTGCATGTAGTGTATGGCAGATAGAGGCGCTGCAGTCGAAACCTATTAAATACCTACTAAATTTTAAATTAATATTATATATTTATACATATAGATTGATAATTACTAACAATTTTAATGTACTATTTATACTAAAAACAAATTATATATTTAAAATACATCATAACAACATTCTTTGAAATTTTGTGTATTAAATTGTAGTAAAAATATTGAAATAAAAAAATTAAATCATAATATTTTATTGATATTTATAATCTAAATCCATTGATATAGATAGAAGTCACTTATATCTATTTTGATGAAAAACCTATTGTTTTAATATTTGACATATATAATATGACTAATATCCAATCAAAATCACTGATGCCATTTTGTTATTTTATCGATAAAAGTGCCATTCACGTATCTATTTTGTACATGCATTGCGTGTGTCAATTGCACAGGTCCACTCTTTATTTATATCTATGATGTAATCATATTGAAATCTTTATTTAAAAATGATTTTTTGCATTGATTTGTAAATAAAATTGACATATGTACTCCTGATCATGATGCAAGTTCATAAAATCATTCAAGCGTAAAATAATAATGTCACAATATATATGTTGGACGATGTCCTGTCCTTGTTCCCAAATATCCCCTTTTATAGCTTATGGACAAAGTATCGTATTTCCAGAGGGCCGTTACCATGCTTATTACACTACCCTTATTTATATAGCTTTGTAATTGTTGTTGTTAGTTTACATATAAGATATGTGTATCAATATGTGATGTGTGTAGGGAATCATACCTAGACATCCATTATATGACAGACAGCAAGGCCTACCATATGCTTAATGTTAGCACACATTCTGCAGGCGCTGTGTAATATATCATAATCAACCATTATCATAAATACAGACTATGTATTATTATAATAAGTAAATAAAAAATATCAAATAATCTATTCTAATACTAAGCTATCTATAACATTTTATAATATATTTTCTTTATTGATCCAACTTAATAGTATAACTAGTGATATATATATATACTCCTAAAATTTAACATCTCATACTAAATCCTCTATAAATTATCCTATTATATAATAGGTTATATCACACTATATATTTTATTATGAATACATACTGTTTATATACTAAATAGCATATGAATATATATATATATATATATATATAATATACAGTAAAACCTCTCTATAAGAAACTATTTTTTTTCAGTACTTTTTTTCTTATAGAGAGGTTTTCTTATAAAGAGGTTTTTACTTTTCCAATGATTTTAAGAATTAATTTATAATTGAAAATGCATTATATAACCTATAGGTTATATATATAGTATTTTTATTTTGTATACTGTTATAAATGTATATTGTATTGTTTGCGCTTAGACATGTTAATACATAATGAAATTTTATTAGATTTACATTAGAAATTATAAATTATGAATCTCATTGATGAATATAATATAATGAATATTATAATAATCTATTATTTAACAATTAATTTCATAATATAATAAATTGTATCATCAATACATTTAAGGATATAATAACATTTATTAATTAATTTTAATAAATTTATGGATATACAATAACAATTATTAATTAATTTTAATTCATTTCGAGCTTTTTGGTAATATAAAATATTTTATATAATAATTAATTTCTATAATTGTTATCAATATACAATAATTCTATTTATATATAATTATTTTTTTAATTTGTATACAATAAGTTTCTTATAAAGAGGTTTTTCTTATATTTTTCTTATAATATTTTCTTATAAAGAGGTTTTTTAATGTGGAAAAGGTTGAATTCCAACCAAATGTGTGAAAAATGTTCTTATAAAGAGGTTTCTTATAGAGAGGTTTTACTGTATATATATATATATATATATATTATGAATAAATGAAGTCAATTAGCAATATTAATATGATTAATGAAATATAACTAATCTATAAGTAATATTACATACATGCAATATTTCAATGCATGCAATACTATATTATAGTATTTAAGGGGGATTACGATCAAAAAGGACGAGTTGAAGGTTAAAGGTTACATTTTAAATACGAAATAAATTTATATAGGCTCATTTTGGGATGTAATGCAGCTAAAAAAAACCAGCAAGACAACACTAAACCCAATTAAACCAAATAACCCACAAATATCAATACAATATATACATATACACTATTAACTCGTATTTAAAATGTAACCTCTAACCCCCAACTCGTCCTTTATGATCATCTCCCTTTAAGGGAATTCATTGACAATCAATGTTTAGTAAATATTACATAATTAGCATTATTTATAAAAAGCTATTAATAAATGTATTAGTAGTGTATTTGTATATATATATATGACTAAGGCTTCAGACACACAAGCAGTAGGACACAGGTTCAGGCCTCGTCCTGACCATTCATATAGGTCTTAAAATATTATTTAGAAGTGATTATATATAATTATGTATAAATAAATGATAGGCTCTCGTTAAAACCATAGATGCCTTAACATGAGAGCGGCTTTGAAGGAACATTATAGCCATATATGGTTATAAGTGAAAACTTCATCTATAGATCTTCATCTATTTTTATTTGGTGGAGTCCTTTCATCCCATCCAGGAACTTATAAGTTCCTGGATGGGATTAAAGGACTCCACCAAATAAAAATAACTATAACAATAACAATATATATATATATAAATATATGTGTATATATTGCTACTCTATTATCTATACCATAAGGCGTTAAGTTAGTTTTTATTTTATAATAAACCTTAACACATTAGAGATGGTAATAGATATCAATGTTATCTACATAGTAAATAAATATTGTTATTTCATACTCAATCACAACATTTATCCACTTTTTTGTTATATCCGTGTTTTATAATGTACTACAATAAACATAATACTTTAGAAGCTTATCTCTCATGACATTTTGTTCCATTTTTATGCTATTTATAAAACCCTGATAGCTTTTTTTCCTTTGATTAATCTTTATAAAATGTTCAGAGTATATACCTAATATATAGCTAATACAAAGTTAGCCTATTTGATAATGTAATGCAATTATAGATAACGCTGAAGATATAACTGTATAGGTATAATTATATTTCACAAATATTTTGTTTTTTTTAAGTTAAAATGTATTAAATATTGATTTTATAAAAATTAATACACTACAATCGTAAATTCCTGATAGTAATATTAATAGTTCTAATAGTAATAGGTACATGAATGTTATCTTCGTAATCAACAACAATTATAATAATATTTGACACAAATTAGTAGGCACCTCAAATGCCTATCTGTACACCATGAACTCCTGGCCCTTAACACACACACTAACCTGTTAAATTATTATAAATTTGACTCATAACAAATTGTAATGCAATACTCATATTGGTATCATGTTATTTGTTATTGATATAATATTTCATTGTGTTTTTACATGAATAATGGAATGGGGGGGGTTGTCATGTGACATTAATTTTTAATAAATAATATTGTACTGCGAATGCAATCAGCGAATGTTTAATGATAAGAGACATATTGCAATCAGACAACACATCCCTAGTAACAATCATATCATTAACATAGTGCTAGCTAGCTGGTGTAATCAATCGATAGTATGGTATACAATGTGAACTTCCTGTTATAGGGGTGTTTTCATTATCGATGACCTCATTCTATCTATTCTGTATTGTTTATGTCCTTTGTCATAGCCAACTATATAAATAACATTTGTTTTAAACCACTGTGTCTATGTGTTACTGTGGTTAAATCTTTATAATGCTAATATTGATATAATGTGGTGATAGACAACTTTGTATAGGGTGTGACCATAGAGCTAGAGAGAAAGCTTTCTCTCTAGCTCTGTGGGTGTGACTCATATATCAATGATCATGAATCGAATTCTGCACATCAGCTATAATGTAGTGTTCAATGAATGTATAGCTCTGTGCCTGTGTTTAATCATACCTAGTGAGTCATAGGTAGTCATGTGACAGTGACTGATACACCTGTTGATTGTTCTACACCACTCTCTATCAACCTATGCAACTTGCAATCAGTACACACTATACATGATGTATTGTTTGATTGTATGTTCTTGTTGTTATCATGTTATCTTATGTTCATTTGAATGTTCTCATTGGGTTATTGTACCTACTATACTGCATATGCTATCATCATTATCATCAGTATATAAGATAATATATATATATATATATATATATATATATATATATATATTATAATATTGATATACTGATTATTATCAGTACACATATATATATGTCTATATTGAATATATTAAACATTGTATTGAAATCAATAGTATGTAACATATATGAAGGTATCAATCATAACACAAGCATGCAGGATATTAGATATTCAATGTTATGTACACAATGCTTTGTACAATGCTTATCAAAGATATATAATAATAATAATAATAATCATAATTTAGGTATGACCATGGTAAACGAAGAAGCGCTATGCTTATCTAGTCGTTTACCTATTTCACTTTCCTATAGGACAATTATGAGGAGAAAATTATAGTAAAAGTAAAATAAAAATAAATAAAATATTTAGAGTTAAAGTTACTAAAAGAAATATATATGTATATAAAATATATACACAAAATATATACAAAAATATATGTTAAAAAACAAATTATAAATAAAATTTAATTATTTAGTAACCTATTAGAATAATACACTTATAAAAATACGATATATTTAATCATTAAAATTATAACCAGAGTAGCCAACAGTAATTGCAATTAATGAGGATATATGGTGTATCAACTTCAGGGGTATGGGTTCGTCAGGTCCAATGCCTTAGGGATCCTATTTGTGCCAATAATAAGAACACTGGCAATACTTTCCTCTCAGTAAAAATATACACACTTGTGTATATATATATATGTGTGTTTATGATCTTATATCAAATTCAATACCTAGAAATTCAAGTTATGTAATATAGTGGACAATTGCATTATTTTACAATCTATATTTTACTATAACTCTATATTTATTTTACTTATATTATATATATATATTTACATATTATATATTTATTCGATCATACATATATAATATGATTATTAGCATTACAAGCAAGATGGGCACCTCACCACCTATAGTGTTAATTACCACTAGTGGTTGCTATATAACTACTACTACTACTACTACTACTACAACTTACAAGCAATCTATCTTTCATAATATATGTGTATATAATAAATTGTAATTGAGTTTAATTAATTAATTAATTATTCATTATAATTAATTCATTGACAATGAACATTATAATTTCTTTGGTTACAACACAAACTGCCCAGTAATACATACACAGTAAGTGTCCAACCTATACACATGTAATGTAATGCATGAGTCATCGTGTCACACAGGTATGAATCACTATGGTGACTAATTCATAGCTCCCATTCTGTGACACCTATTGTCTGCTTATATAATCTCTATTATATGTAGTATTCCATAGTTAATTTATCTAAATATAGATATTTTATAAATAACATTGTCTACCAGGAATTTTAATCAAACACAATTTAGAATATACATTTTATTTTATTAACCTATATTTATATTACAATAATACATTACAATAATATATATAGTATATTGATTTTTATAAATGTTGAATTCCACAACAAGGTTGGCAAAGACCAAATTTATTTTCATTTATTTTTGTATGGTTATTTGTATATTCATGTTCATATTTTATTATACAATAATTATATTCTATAAATGATTTCTCTATATTTTCATATTGGTTAAACTTACAAAATCTATAATCAATATATAATTCTATCTACAGTTTTACTAGTTCCTTTGTAATTAAAATGATGGAATAAAGTAATTGTTTTACTAAATATATCTCATTATATTCATATGCATTTTGTGTGTATATATTTTTTTTTTTTTTTTTTTTTTTTTCGGACAATGGTTAGTTAATAACCAGAGCCAATTATCCCATTTATTAGCGAAAACATATTAATAAAAATATGACGAAGTAGGCAAGGGAGAGGCCAGGTAATTAAGGATATTACAATAATCCATTGCAGCAGTATTTGCGATAAATATTTAGACTGCCTGTCATGACACGAATACTGAGTAGCGTAATATCATGCTTCCTCAGGCCTAACGAATATAGGTCTTTAGACGTTAGGGATGAGGGTATACCACGCCAGTTCCAACAAGAGGCACTTAGTTTAGCCTGCTTTGCACCAGTAAGTTGTTTTGCGTAGGAGAGTATTTCAGGTTTGTTATAGTAGTCAGTTTTGTGTCGGTAATTAGTATCGGTATCTATTGTATCAGTTGAGATTTGCGTATCTATAATATAAACAATGTCATTTCGGTAAGCCAGTAAGTCAGGTTTGCGTAAACCAAGTTGTGTTCGTATGTGTGGTTCCAGTATAGTTGTAAATTTGTACTTATTAAGTAGAGTGATTAAAAGAGCGTTAACATAATTATGCCTGTGAATAATGTTATTATAATTAAATCTACAGGTCTGCATAATATGATTTAGGCAGTCATATTTATAATTACACCCTCGCCTTAAACAGTTTGTATTTAAACTTGGAAACATACGTTTACATCTGTAATGTGTATATAGTAGACCGTGCTTTAGCTTTACCATATCTACAAAATCGCGACCAGAAAACATCTTTATAGGAGAAGTTATCCAATTATTAATAAAAGGACTATGCGTGCCTAATTCTAAACCCTTGCCATCGACAGAATTAAATAAATATATAGAATGATAAAATATATATATATATATATATATATATATATTGATAACAAATAATGATCAGAACATGTTGACTATATTGTAATATCACTTTCAGCTGATAAAAATATCTTCAGTGAAACTTCCGGTATGACCAATAAAGACTGGAGAGTGGTATTCAATGAGGTTAGGTATATGCGTTTATGTGTGATCATCCACTAGTATCTATAATCTAATATATTTTAGATTAATTGAATATTTATCATAAATTATGAATAATTACTTTAATAATAATTAATTAATCATATTTATAGATTAGTTAGAAATGTAGTTAATTGTAGTTAATCAGTTACAGTACACTAGTAAGCTACTAGAATATTGTTATTTTCATTATTTTACGAGTAAATCACATGAAATAATATTTATTTGTATAATTTATTTAAATGTTGCAATCAGAGTGTACTATATGAATATGATATACTGCAATGTCACAGATAACAGTCATATAAAGATAACACTACAACAATAGAATAATTGTTATACATTAACAAATTGAAGTTCCATACTTAGCCCTATATGCATTGCCGTTTACTAATAGATCTCTACTATACGCCCATGTGTGTATGTGTGTTATAGGCAGGGTGAGTGTAGCACATTAACACCATGTGATATGTAGAATATTTTGGAAAATAATGCTAGACTGTGTTAAACTTGCATTAATTCCAGAAAGGTTCCGGAAACATAGTAAATGAGTTGCGCATGTTAAACTTAAACTTTAAGAATAGCTACTTTCGGGAACAAGCGTTTTGTAGTAAATAACCGCTACCCAACGCATGCATATACACGTCATTATTTCGCTGATGTATTTATACCATAATGTTCGTGATATCATTGTTATTCATATTATTGACATTGTTTTAACACTGCTGATTGGATAGAACACCTAGATATGCGTGTATAACTACAAGTCTCCCTACAGGCTGGACGTCATTTCATTTCCATATACGTGTGTATGTTCTTTGGCATCTTTCTGTTTGTGGTGCTACCCCTAGTCGCGTTGATCATGATGTGCTGCCGGGCTTGTGGCAACTGTTCCTCTAAACCGTCGCCAGAAAGTTAGTCGTGGAGGTCAATAGGTCAACCGTGTGACCTCTAGCCCTTCTGTGTGTGTGTGTGTAAGTCTTGTACATAAACAGTACATACCTATGCAATAGTATTGTAATAATAAGATTTAATAATCAAATCATATGATACTAATGTACCTCTCCATCTAGAGTAGAACTAGACTTCACTATCTATTAATAGATCAGTACTGATAACTACCACAATCTAGTGTAATAGCTTTATTTCATAATACTAAATATCTAACATTGTTGGTTGTACAAAGATTTTCCGAAAGAAAGATGGTTCACTCGACTGATTTATTGAAATAAAAACGACACTAGCGCAAATGTGACAGGTGAAAGAATTAAAATCTATTTTTGGATTCGTATCTGTTTACATGTAAATTCAAAAATAATACACCAATATAATCTTAAATTACGATATGTATAAAAATTCGATATATATTGAAAAGTAAGTGTTCCGCAAAAATATTATTTGGAGATATCAAAAATATAATCATAAAAATGTTAATGAATTTTTATAGGTTAAAAATATATCGATTTAGTCATTGTTATTTACATATAAACTTTCAATACCGTTAAAATGTCGTAATTTTAAAATATATTTTTTAAAATATAATTTACATATATATTATAATATTAAAAGTATATTAGTCAGATAATTAGCTTAATTACCTTATGAATTAATAATATTAAATTTAACTTAAAATAATACATGTGTATCCATCTAGTGGTTGGTATAAGAACTATATTAAAATAATTACATAGCTTAGATAGGGTGTGAACCATCATTGCTTCACAAAATCTTTGACATCTATTTAATTATACATAGTACTTATTGATTATCTTTGAATCAGGAGATTCACTGAATTCATTGTTCCATTGTACTCTCATTGTACACTCATTGTACAATGTTTGTGATTAGCATTCACAGCAACTCATCAGTACCTCTGACATCTATGTGTTGGTAGAGTGCATTCACCTATTGCAGGTAGCATAGTCATTAGTCATTGGTTGTATAAGAATATAACTAGCATATATTACTATATTCTTAACATATACTATGTACATTGTACATATTTGTGTTAATATATCAATTTAATTTAATTTTAATTCATTAAATAAATATTATATCAAAAATATATTAAATATAGTTACTTATTTATATGATTTATTGTTTTCGATTTTCATTACAAATTATTATTTATAATTATATATATATATATAATAAACAATAATATTTGAATCTTTATTAATACATTATTTTGAAAAACTCTGTTTACTCGATATTTCTTATTAGTCAAACTAAATCTCCCCTGACATGCTATAAATAATGCCAGTTCTGTATATATATATATATATATATATATATATATATATATATATATATATGTGTTATCATTATTATTAATAATAATAATAATAATAATAATAATTACCTACAGAACACTCCGGAATTAAGAAAAACATATGTATAGCATTATATGTAGTGATTCTCGTCATTCTAATGTTAGTGTCCCCTGAATATGGGCGGTCCCACGCTGTCAATCACTTTCTCTATATAATCGCATTCACGTACTCGTGCTGACAACTATATTCTCGCCACCCGTATATCCTTTAATAATAATATTATATGGTAATATTAATGTTTATAAATTATATACAACTATTTTGGAAATG